>CM075470.1:4155000-4622500 GCA_037950665.1 Hypophthalmichthys nobilis
GGAGCAAAAACTTGTCATTCTTCTGGGCAATGATAGGGCTCCCCAGCTCATGGCCAGGAATACATGTGTATTAAATGACCACACCTGTCTCACTTCGCCTGTCCTGCTTTAAAGTGAGAGGTTTATTTGAATAGACTGAGTGCAGACAGTGTATTGTAAAGTAGGGGTCAATGACATGACATCTAATTTATTCAAAAGTACATTACAAATGTGATTCATACACAGTGAGTTCTAAGAGAAACATGCTTTTAATTGCTGAATTGAAATGAATTTTGATACTTTTGGGGGGACATAAAGCAAAAAAGTCATGTGGTGCAACCAACATGAAGTTAGTTCAGGTATAAAATGTCACGTGTAATGATATTCATAAATAATTAATTATATTTGTAAAAATACCTTTTACCTGGGAAATAATAGATCTTTTGAAAATAATAATTTGTATAGGCTACACATGTATTTAAGGTGTAAGGAAAATATAATGTTTTTACCTGGTGGTTACACCACATTACATTTTAAGAGTTGTTAAATTTAAATGTCTCTTGAAAATGGCATAAAATGTTTTTTAAAACTATATGAAACCAACTTGAAATCAAAAAGTACAGTTTAAGAACTTGGGACATGTGTTTTAAACTTATATATACACCATTTTTAAATTGATAAGTCACAGTAAGTGTATTGTTACAGATAAAAGACAATTTAGTGGATGCTGGGTCAGTTGTGGATTGTTCTTTGTCATTCATGTTTCCTTTTGTTATCCTACACTTACGTGCCAGTAAAACATGGAAATGCATAACTCTGTTTGCATAAAATGTCAGTTTGTGGATTGTACTAAAGGAAGTCAATAGCATTGGCAGTTGATCTAGAGTAAAAGCCAATCGTATGAAGAGCCAGTCTGACATATCTGCTCATTAGTCAGCACACAGAAAAAGGAAGGGCCCATACCACTTTAAACGGGGTCCCCTTTCATGGAATCGCATGCCTGGAGGGGCTGCAGTGGATTCCTCCTCTGAAACTTTGGAAACATTCACAGAAGTGAAAGAGAGGTTTCCACTCCCAGGAGTGACCGCTTGGCTTTGTGGATGGCAAAACCACCCAATCTGTAAACTGGGCCTTGGCAAGTTAAATAACAGCAGCCGAGTGTCTTGGCAGTGCTGTCCTTGTAGAAATATCAGGCACAGCACTCCAGGCGGGCCCACATAGTCTAGTGACACAAGACTGTGAGCTTATTTTTAGCTTCACCAGGGAAAGGCCCCTTTCTATAGTTATGCTGGGATATATTCTAGTTTTACGTGTTTTGTGCCATCACAGCTGTCGGTTTCATTGAACCTTCACTCTAACAAAATGCTTGGTTAAAAACAACCCAAGTTGGGTTGAAAATGGACAAACCCAGCACTTGGGTTGCTTTGACCTAGCGGTTGGGTTAAACGTTTTCCCAACATACTGGGAAGTTTTATTTAACTCAACTATTGTTTAAAAATTACTAATTGGCTGGCTTAAAATGAACCCAAAATAGGTTGGAAATTAAAAATCAGACACAATTACTAGAGGCAACAATAATAATCAAAATGTGAACATTTATTAATAAGCAATTTACATAAAAAATGCTGGTTTAAAAACAATCCAAGTTGGGTTGAAAATGGACAAACCCAGCGGTTGGGTTAAATGTTTGCCCAACTTGCTGGGCAGTTTTATTTAACTCAACTATTGTTTAAAATTTACTGTATTGCTGGCTTAAAATGAACCCAAATAGATAGATAGATAGATAGATAAACAGATAGATAGATAGATAGATAGATAGAAAGGTGAACATTTATTAATAAGCAATTTAATAAATGTTTATTGTTTAATTAAACTTATTAATAAATGTTCATTTATTAAACATATTAATAATTGTTAATTTCCTAACTATTTTGGGTTCATTTGAAGCAAGCAATACAGTATTTTTTAAACAACAGTTGAGTTCAATAAAACTACCCAGCAGGTTGGGCAAACATTTAACCCAATTGCTGGGTTAAAACAACCCAATTGCATTTTTTTAGTGTTCATTTGCTTATGTAGGAAGAATTACAAACACACAGTCCAGTATGATTTACATATTTATTAACTTCCATTTAAGTTAGGGTATCATCATGTGCACAGCACATACAGCACAATATTTAACAGGACCTGTATAAAACTACAGACAATATTTGGTAAAACAGGATTCAGAGCGCACTACTACAGGACTCAGACGTCAGCCCAATTACTATAGAGCTCTGGCATGGATGCAAACGCAACTGGCGGTTCATGGATAAGCCATATGGGAAATGACAGAGAAATGGTATATAGTTTATTTCAATACACCGCATACATCCCTGTTCATAAGCGCAAACGGCAAGATTTGGAACATTGTTGTGTTGGAGTGGCAGTTTGTGTGAAAGACGAGGATGTTCTATCTGTTGATATTGCATTTTTTTGGTTAAACAAATCAAGTCCAGTGATTTGTGTCACTTCTACATTGTGATGAGGGTCAGAGGAACAATTTGCCTTCAGTGGCCATTCGGTCTATAGTAAACAACATCCACACTGATGCAAATCATGTCCATTTGGAAAGAAGTTTGGCACAGCTGTGAAAAAGAGAAACACAGGCAACCCTTCCCTCCTCCTGCATTAACTCAGGTAGCTCAAGTGAAACTAATTGATGTGCACATCCAGGCAGGGCATGTTAAGAAGCAAATTTGGACATGCAACAACTGAAATACAACGGATTTGAGATTACACTAAATAAAATAAAACAATGCGAATGTGTTCATGCTTTTGAGGTCAATCGGTCAGTTTAGCTTCAAAATTTTCCTTTAATTTTCCAAACATGAAGCCCAAAAGACTATCCATCCATTTACAGTTCAGCTTTACACTCAGGTACAGGTAGATTCTTTCAATTAAATGCACCTGTATAGCCATTATGATAACAATAAGGAATGCTTTTTTGAAGGTAATTATAATCTCAAAATATGTTTTTAAATATGTAAAGATGGAAAGCATGTTTATACCTGCATGAATGTATCATGTCTTAATGTTATTTTACTAACATCATATACCAGGTTTAAAGCAGCTTCTTAGTTTTCCACCATATTATGTTTACAAAATATATAAAGAAAAATATAGGGTTACTGGTTGAGCATATAGTATAGTCTAACAGCTGTCTGCAAATATTTCCAACATGATTATCCTTTCTAAAAGTAAATCACAGGGTAAAGATAGCTCAAACGTGACAAGGCGCAACTAGGACGCAATGGCCGCCAGAGCTTCACAGAGTGGCAGAAGACTCAGAAGAGCAACTTAGTACTAAACATTCTGTTTTAGCTGATTTTCAAAGTAGGAAACTGCATGAGGTAGAAAACGACAAAAAAAGTGGGCAGTATGCCTCCTCGTAACTCACTATGGAAGTTGTGACATTTTTTTTTTTTTACAATAACTCTTACAACACTGTCATTTCTTTCTTTCTGTGTTACCATCATAGAAAAATACTGATCTTTTACATGACTGATTCCCCCCAGACACCTATATATCTTCCCTAAACCACAGCAAAGCCTGACTTGAACTTGGCATTGTAGAGTATGTCTCTTTAAAGGGACACAGGGTACAGTATCTGCATTGCAATGCTTTTGAATTTTGAAATTCGTGTCTGTATGTTAAAGAAGCTACTTCTCTCTATCCAGAGCCTTAGAGATGTGACAAAGATTGACTGCGGATAAGTTCAAAGTTCAACCCCCCAGCAGAGCTAAAAACAGATTTGAAGGGGTAGAACTTCAGTAAGCTAGAGTAAGCCGATACTGCTTCAGTTAGATCCGAGCTCCGCACAAAGGAGCTCAGACATTGGACAATTGCTCCAGTGCTAATACTATGGGGGTTGATACACCTTAACGATTGGAGGCTTGACCTAAGACTTGTATTCTTTCCAACGAAGTACAGCGTAGACGCCATTTTTAATTTTTGAAAACGAGGCTGCGAGGGATGTTGAGTCTCGCTGTCGATCGTTTAACCAGACAAAACTTCCCCAATGACTGAACAACATTAGAACTCTTGTCTTCTTTTGCAAGAAAATAAAGATGGCGTCCACCCTGACTACCTCTACAAAACCATCGCTTTAGAACAACACAAACAGTGCAAAAAAAATGTACATTGTAGGAATTTCACTTGTATATATGAACACGTGGTAGCAGCAATGAGGATAAATTAACAAATAACAAATAAATTAATTGTTGTCTTCCACCTCGGAAAGAGGACGTTGTGATGCAATATAAAATCAACAGTTATAAATAGTCTAATATATACATACATGACACGATACACTTAACCTCACATGTAACTTTTGTAGAAAGTGCATCGTCGTTCCTCCTCCAGATGAGCTCAAATTCTAGGCAAGAAATGTGTCATCGTCATGGATGTTGATACTCGATTTCCTTTTTTTGTTTTGCCAGTCTTGCTTAGTGCGATGTACATCCCAGGATGTGCCAGCGATTCGTACGCATTGTAATTATTTGCAAGGAGGTTTTCTCTGAACTTGCATTCATTTGTGAACTGCTCCTGAAAGTGACAAGGAAATAGCCATTAATATTTTCATTGACATTTCAATAGACCATTTCAGAACCATGGAACAAACAGAACTATTTGCCATATTTTAAGACAGTTATTGGTCTTTCTGCATAATGTTTTGCGAGGGACAACCGAGTAATTAGGTCCATGGCTTTGACTATCAATCCCTGACTGGGTGAAATCATCGGTTTGGGGTTTAGTAAAGTTTATGTGCGTGAAGAAATCGGAGAGGATCGCAGGATGGTGTTTGGGTGGTCCTCTTTGGCCAGTTCATCTTTACTCTGGGAAGGACAGTAGGTGCATGTGTTGGCTGGCAATGCTAAGAATGGAATGCGTAGTCCGAATGATCTACTGCGCTACCGTTCCTGGGTTTGTCCGTCCCACAATGAAAACACCACTAGGCACTGGAAGCACGCCACAACTGACTCCAACAATGTAACGCTGTCGGAGACTGTGGGACGGGGAGGGGATGTTGGTGGTGAGGGGATACATCTCAAGTACAGGGTGATATGTCACCGAGCTCTGATAAGAACATTCACGGGCGGAAACCTGTTGTAAATCATTTCATACTCACAGATCCGTAAAGCTTCCCTTTGCTGTTCATGGCCACGAATAGCCCGCTCCGGACGCCAAACAGTGTCACAACTCCCCTCTCCACCGGAGATATCTCAAGAAGACCTGAAACACACAACAAAGAAAATAAATGACCTTGTTTGGCTTATATCTTTAGCCCTGTCTGGCAACTCCCAACGATGACTGCCTTTCTAAAAATTGTATGTGTTTACATTTAGGTTGCCAGAGCATCCTTTTTGAAGGAAATGACACTTTCCGCCTCTTCAAATTTCCCAAATGTAATATCGCATCTATCTTTCTCTGTAAAACCACCATGATTGATCTTGAAACCACTTCTGTTTTATTTTCCACGACATCTTTTCACAATGAGTAATTTCATAAAACTTTTATCTGAAGCTTTGATTGAAATGTGTCAGAAAAAAATAACAGCTTTATGTCTTTGACTTAAGGGTAAAAATATAAAATTAGTATATATATTTGGTATTAAAGTTAGTAATCAACTTTGAAATAATCCATCTCATCTAATGATTAAAATATAGACCGTGTGTAGCCTGTGATGAATGTTAACAAACAAGAAAAACATACTAAGTACTTCTTGAGTTTGACTTTAGAAACATATAAAGCGCGTCAGTAAAGTGACAGATGTTAATAACTCCTGCTTGTTATATTGAATTTGCCCTGAACAGACATTAAGCACACACGAACATTCTTAAAATTATCAATTTTTTAAAAGTCCCACAAAGAATCTTTTAATTAACAGTTCTTCAGAAAAACATCTGTACTGGTGTGAAATTCGCTAATCTAATTTTTTTTTTTTAATCTGTAAAGAAACCGTGCAGCAATACAAGAATAAGGTTCCTCATGAGAAGAAAAAATTGAAAACCCTTTATTTTTTAAAGAGTGAAAGCTTAATCTACCGTAAAGGATGAGTTTATCTCCCTACTAACTTTAGGCTTGTGATTTGGCCCGGTTCCTGTCCTGCTCTGGTTACAGAGACCTGTTGCGTGCGTAATGCAGGATGCCAGATGCTGGTGCGCTCACCTGCCTTGTATCGAGAAATGTAAATGAAAGCGCTACACCAGGCTTTGTTGATGTTGTTCAACATAGCATGATGTTGAATTCGTGTAACGTTTTGTTACTTATTAGGCTATATTAATTATTCTTACTGAATAACAGCCATTGAGCGTATATAAAGGTTTTTTTCTGGATTCTGTAGGCTAATTCTTTTTCATAACTCCAATTCAGATATCAATCCAACAGCCTATTCAACATGCATGCGTTCAAAATAACAGACACAACTTACTGTAGCGGTTTTCGTTGTGCACGCCGGTAATTCTACCATCCGGTAATACTTGGAGATGAAACCCAATGCCAACATTGCAGTAGAGACGTCGCAGTCTTTTAATGCCCGTGAGATAATCACTGTCCCGGCTGATATCTCTTTTTTCCCCGGGGATTCGGGCCAGAGAGCGCGAGTAGAGTGTCTCCCAGCGTCGCTCCACGGGGCCGCTCTGCCCACCGGGCAGCGGAGCGCAGCGCACTGAGCTTGTCATAAGTCCTAAGACCAGTATTGGTAAGAGGGCCGATTGGACACTCATCCTTCTGAGCGGTACGTGAGTGTCTGAAGGCGTTGAAGACACCAAACTACCGTCTTTCTCTATATTTGTGTCGGCAGCCAAAAAGACGCACCAAACTGCTTACTCAAGGACAGAGCTACGGTCAACCCCAGTGAGCGGCATGAAGTCGCGCTCTGTGGGTTTCCTTTCAAGACACTGTACTTCAGACTGTCGCTCAAGCTGTTTTGCTTTCACACAAAAGTTGGAAAATGTTGACCGTGAATTCTAGCCCCGCTCAGCCATGCTACTTTTCCCTTGCCGACGATATTTATATCTGCAGCGAAATTACATCACACACTACCTAGTGCATGACGAAGCAGCCTTCTGCGCCACTCCGAGCGCACTGATTCCTTATAATGTGCGCACGTCCATGCCGTGGGCAGTGAGACTACAGCGCGCGTGTGTGCGCGCGTGCGAGTGAGAGAGCCAAACGTCATAACCGATCCCTACAATAAAACCACATTCGTTAACTTTGACAGTGTAATGCTGTTGCCTGTGGGAATAATGTCTTTATCAGACTCAGATCTGTACCCGAATGACTTTTAGGGCAAGTAGTTCTTGGTATGGTTGCCCGCCCTATTCATGTTCGCAAAAGTCTATTTGGCGGCAGGTGGAAAGCGCGATCATTTTTTATGTTAGTGTAAAATAGTTTGAAAATGAAACCTTCCAAATGAAATGCGTAAAATTAAGTTTAGTGTAGGCTACAAAAAACTCATGCAACAATTCGTTTTGTATATAGTTGGTCTGTCTTTGTGTAAGCTTCCTTTATAATCGGACAGAAATAAAATAATTTATGTATGGGAGGAGGTATCGGAAATCACAACGTTAACAGACTACAGTGTCAGACAGGAGCCCGTTCTATAAATGAACAATAACAGGAAAAAAACATAAGTCGAATTCGAAGGAATTACAAATTCAAGCAAGTGGCCATGTTCCCCGAAAACTAAAGGAAATGACACAAAGACGTTGATGTGCTAAGGTAATTGATGAAGTCTGTAACGGAGTGTAATGCAGCCTTTAAACATCGCACTGACAGCGTAAGGACTTCTTGATAATTCAGCCCGACAATTCTTATAGCTGACCTCTTACGAGTGTCTAGTTGTGAATGTTGTGCGTCATAGCATTGTGGGGGAGAACATGTAAACCGCTGGAAACATCACACTGTGAGTCAAGCTCTCTCCGCGGCCCCGGGTAATGCGCGCTCCCTGCTGCTAGTGTAGAGGATGCGACGTAAAACTGAAAGACCATGGGGGATGGTGCAAACACGTATCAACATAAAAGTAAGACACCTATACTTGAAAGCTCAAAAGATTGTAATTTGCGTTGCTATTGATAGAGGCTTTCGTAAGTGGAAATTATTCTGCCCAGAATCAACAAGTCTTTAACACACCGACTACTCAGGCAGTTTAGATGCTGAATGAATTCTTGAGGGTGTATTTACTATATTGGAGCAAATTGCGCAGAGGGTTTAATTACACATCCCTTTATAGAAGAAGGACTCTTTTCTGTTCTGTTGTTTGTATACTTTAAACATGTTCCTCGTTTACAAAGACAGTAAATTTGTCTGTTAGCCTATACAGTGGCACCCAAAAGTATTTTGGTAATATACAAAGTACAACTTAAAAATGTAGGCTATGAAATATCTATAACATTGGTAACACTTTAGTAAAGGGAACACATATTCACTATTAACTACGACTTTTCCCTCAATAAACTCCCAATTTACTGCTTATTAAAAGTTAGTAAAGTAGTTGTTAAGTTTAGGTATTGGGTAGGATTAAGAATATAATAAGGTCATGTAGAATAAGGCATTAATATGTGCTTAATAATTACTAATAAACAGCCAATATTCTAGGAATATGCATGCAAACAAGCAACTAGTTAAAAGACCCTAAAATAAAGTGTTACCATTATCGTTCAAAAGTGATTGTTTGTAAAGTTGATGAACTACAGCTGTGGTTACTCTACACTGTAAAAAATAATTGTTGGTTTAACTTAAGTTGACGTTGAAATTGAAATTAAAAAATTGAGTTAATACAATGAAGGCAATTGGTTTAATCAACAGAAACTCGGAATATTATGTTATCTGAACCACATTAAGTTGATTTGACAAAAGAAAAAATGTTGTGATAAATCATGAAAATAACTTTTTACAGTGTACATTTGTGTGAACTTGAGATGAATTTACTTTATATTCTCAAAAAAACAAAACAAAAAAACTGCTCGGGTTGGTTCAAAGTATTTTTCCCTTTTTCCAAAGTGCCCCCAAAAAGTAAAATAAGCTCTAAAATCATTTGTTTGCACATAGTTTATGTAGCATTTTAGTCCAAAAATGTACAAATGTATACAGTTTTTAACAGAATTTGATGCACACACTCATTTCTGCACAATGAAAGAAACGAACTTTGATACAGAAAGTGGTCATTTGTCGTTGGATTCATTGTCTTTGGATTTTGAGGGAGTGGTAAAATGTACAAAACTTCATTAGCTGAATACGATTTTGATTGAAAAGTATTCTCTGTTGTTGATTTGTTTATACAAATCATTATGCCAAACAAACAGAAAGTTTCCTCGCCATAACTCTTGTTCGTCCCGCCTTTGTTCAGCATGACAACGTTTCCTCCAGACAGAACACTCTCATCTCTTAACTTCAAAAAGGAGAGCTGAATACCCCTAGAGACTGAGCATGTTACCCAAATTGCTTGACCTAGGCGATCCCACCCATCCAAGTGCTGACGGTTCACTAAATTTTGCTTGCTGATGGGGGTCTTCTGCACACAGGAACGGGTCGTTTGTCAGGAGGTTCATTTGATCTAAGAATGTGTGGCTGGTTTTATATACATGTTTGGGGCACAGACACTGATCAAACAGACTGGAGACTCAAATGGAAAAGGCGCGTAATGCTTTATAGCCGCAGCTGAATTATCATGACAAAAACTTAGAGGTTATATTTAGAACCACACACCATGCTTGTGATAATTTCGTCTGAGTGGTTTTGGGAGACCGAAGTGTCCTTGCTACAGAAGTAAGTAGCAACTAACATATGGTCTATATCTCTTACAAGCAGAGAAATGAAGTAAATTTAATAATAACAGGGCGCTCAGCCGCTCTCCATGGTGCTGCAGTCGCGCTCAACCGCCTCAGTTCCGCCTCTCAGCTGTGTTTGGAAATTAGGCGAATTACGTTCGATCAAACTATTAAAACAAAGACGTCGCCTTAAAACAAAGAGGTAGGTATCGGGTATTTTTATTAAATAATAGGGACATGAAATATGTAATGACATTACGTGAGCAACTGACTTATTCTACTTGTAGGCTAGATTCCCTGATAGCACATGTACATCTCAGAGATGGCTATTTGATGTGCGTGTTTACATCTGGAAGACGTATTTTTAGAGTGTTTGTTCATCTGCAATACATCTATAGGGCTTTTTCTGTCAAATGTCAAATAGACGTTTAGAAAATGTCTTTAAGATGTTATGATTTAGAAAGTATGTAAAACTGACATCTTAAAGACGTCTATGAGATGTTTGTAAACAACAGATGCTTTCCAGATGAATGATCTTTAACAGACATCTTGCAGACGTAGGCTACATGTGCTATCTGGGTTAATTACGCTCTAAAAATGCTGGGTTGTTTCCGCCTATGTTTGGGTCAAATATGGACAAAACCCAACCGTTGGTTTTAATTTTTTTAATTAAAATTTTAAACCCAATGGTTAAGTTTGACCCAAACATGGGTTGAAACAACCTAGCATTTTTTAGTGTAGTTGCAATGCTTGAGCATTTAATAAATCAGGCACGATTCCTTTAACTGTGAGCTCTCACAGTAAAACAGTAAAATTATTAGCTACACTGAGCAAGCGTTTAGTTTCACTGTGCTGTATTTGCCGTGCAAGTCAAAAATCTCATTAATATCAAACACAGATGCGACAACCCGCCCTTCAAATTCTAGATTCATTGCGAAGACAACAGTGACAACCTTATGATAAGATCCTGTGATTTCACAGCAACTGGACAGAAGTCAGTGCTTCCCTCTATGGGACACTTTTGGAAGTACAGAGAGGCACTAGAGTTGCCAAATGCGAACTGAGAACTTGGAGTGCATTAACCTTTCTGACATCGTGTTAGTGAGACTAATTCAAACAGGAAAAGTTTTTTAAGAAAGAAAGAAAAAAAAAACATTTACGACTACTGTGAAATTTGTAAATGGCTTTATTGAATAAAGACAAAAAAGTTTGATGTGTGCAAGTGGAATTTATTTTCACTGCTTTTATAGGCATCTTCACAAAGCCTTCTTTCGTTCTTTGTCTCATATGCAGCCTATGGTATCCCAGAAAAATAGCTTAGTCAAAAATATGAAGAATTTTACAGCTTAACACTAAATCGGTTATGTCATTTTATCTTAAGCTATCAGCATTAATAAATGTATCACTTAAAAAATAGTTAAGCTGGAAGCAATATGGTGTGATGTTAGTGCAGAGGTCAGCAACTCTACAAGGTCCACAAAGATGGCCAGTAGGAGGCCTGTCTGTACGAACAAAGACCCCTCAGGCTCCGCTGGGTCAATACTTGAGGAATTCCTGACGATACCAATTAGATGGGCACGAGGAGCAGCCTTTTGAGGCCCTCGGGCCAGAGAAGAATGAGACTGAATCGCAGTGATTTTAATTGGAGCAGTTTTCACTATAGCGGACGGCTTAAAGTAATTTCTGAGAAAGCACTCGTTGGGTAATTTAATTATCAATAGATTTAAAAACCATTGGAATTGTTTTGGAGATTTATTTATTTATTTATCACTTTCTGTTCCCATTTGAAATTACATATGCGAGATATAATCTCAAGATGAGCCCCGCTAGACAACCCGCTACTGCATCTTATGGCCTTGGCTTGAAGTTGAGATTTTGGGCAGCTATAGGTTAATGAGCGCTTATATGCCCTCGACATGGCGGCAGACACGTCATTGTTGAAGGCAGGTCATCAGAAGTCGCTCGATCGGGACGCTGAACTTTAACCCCTGGGTCTCTGTTTACTTGTTATATGCCACTGAACTAATAGGGGCGTCGTGTGCCTGAATAGGTTAAAACTAGGACCAAAGAGCATGAAAAACTTTGCACACAGGTTCAATATATTTTATTGGACAGAATGAACTCCGTCATTTCAGTGACTAGAAATATTTTTATAGCCCATTTGTATGAGGTCTTCTGGTTCTCGGATTTATTTAAATGGGAACAGAAAAATATAAAGTTTACTTGCAGCGCCTTAAGTTCAGCAAACAATATTTTTTATCTAGAACTTTTTCTTCTTTTTTTATGTATGTTGTATGGTTATTTGGAGATTCAGTTCTTGATGTTTCAGGTTCTTCAGATCAGTGATGCACCAGCAAGTGCATGCTTAAAAAAAAAGAGTGTAAAAAGTTACACTGCAACCCTAAAGTTCTAAATCTAAGGTAAACCTTTATTTTTAGAAGTACACTCTTAAAAATAATGGTCTCTTATTTGCATCCATGGTTCCACGAAGAACTTAAAAAATCCATGGAACATTTCCGTTCCACAGTAGGTTCTTTAAATTATTAAAACGTTCCTCACACTAAGAAAAAAAAAAAAGGTTCTTTTT
This sequence comes from Hypophthalmichthys nobilis, assembly GCA_037950665.1. Lineage (NCBI taxonomy): Eukaryota > Metazoa > Chordata > Actinopteri > Cypriniformes > Xenocyprididae > Hypophthalmichthys > Hypophthalmichthys nobilis. Next base: position 4,167,379 of record CM075470.1, read on the forward strand.
AAGAACTGTTTCAAAGTTTTTTGGGGGAACCAAATGGTTCTTTAATTGCATCGAAAATAATTTGTGAGAGCAAACCCCAGGAGATGTTATTCGTATTATTTGTTACAAGCTATCATTTATTTTCCATGACCAAGTGATGTAAGAATAGAAGCGATTATAGAATATAATATTTGACTTCGTGGAAAGCTTTGATCTCGGCTCTCATGTATTTATATGAATGGGTTTGTGAAAAATAAGGCATCAGGAGGGCGAAACAAAGGTTCATTCAAACACTTCCATTTATCTAGAGTCCAGCATTCCTGTTGAGTAATATTAGAGTTTGGCATTCATAACAAACTATACAACGCGTTACACTTTCTAAAACACTTTTTTTTTTCATCGGGGATTGCCTTGTTTCTCAGATCTCAGGCTCTCGTCGTTTAGAAAAAGGAAGAAGAATGTCTCAAGCGACACGGCTTCCCAGGTTTCCCCAGAGATATGCCATTGTGACCGCCATGAAGCTCTCGAATCTGCGAAGTATAGAATAACACGTCTTTTTTTCTCTCTCCTATAGATTTCAAAAGCACAGATCTCTGTTCTTGTTTGAAGAAGCCGATCTTCATGCGGAGCACACGTACGGATGTGTTAAAATAAAAACAAAAGAGTTGCAATTTAAATGCGTAGCTATATGTTTTACAAAGAGGTCCTGTTTTACTTTTCTACTTTTTAAATTTTCTTTTCTTCTACATGATGTCACTTGAGGCAGTTAAGGAAGGGGGGGGGGGGATGGTCCCAAGAGGGAGTCCTTTTTTGCCGGATCGCCGAGAGACTTCAATACCTCCGCGATCACTATCAGTTGCGCTGAATACATCTGCAGCCATTGCCTTATTTACCGACATTAATGTAGCTGTCAAAGCGTTAATTAACCTCCATATATCATGTATTCTAAAAACAGAGAACAGCGAGTGAAACCATTGGATCATGCATGCTTAGCAATAAAACCAAAAATATATATTCCATATAATTTATTGGTGACATTCCTCCAGATGTTTAGCTTTCAGTGTCGAACAATGCCGTTTTAATGCATTGCTCTGCTTACAGTGTTCAATACATATGACATTTATCAAAACTATGCTTCAGAGCTGATGTCATTACATATATTTAGACTCATATTTGCATTAAGAAATAGGAAACTGGAGAGTCTACTCTTAAGGGATTGTTCAGTGTTATTCTAACTACTAATCTCTTCCGAAGAAAAATCTTTGATATTTGGAAGTGTAGAAACTATGTCATCAATAACTTAAAAAACATATAAACAAAATAAATATGCATTACATTAGTAATATACAAAGTACTCCTGATTGCAGTTTAAGAACAGTAGCCTATCACATGTAAGTTAAAAAAGCATCTGTTTTATGTGTATGGATCTTTGTTTTCTACTTTATACTTCAATAAGGAAAAAGTGCTTGTCTGTACACCACCTTTAAAGCCATACATAACACATCTTCGGCATTGTCAAGCACTCGTACAACGTCCTAATTTATGATTACAAACATTTACTCTATGTTATCTTGGTCAAATAAAAAAGGAAATGACTGTACAGCTATGTACAATAATTACACGCCTTTAACAGAAAAGACTTCCAAAAGTGAGAACATGACGTGGTGCATGTCATAAAAAAGCAAAACTTTCAGTAGTGATAATTTTGGTCACACAAACATATCTGGTACACTCTCAGCCCTTCTTGCCACATAATTCCTCGAAAAGTGTTCTTGAAAATCATCCTCTCCAGAGAAAATTGTTCCATGTGACTCTCAGTGGCTTTGGACCTCTTCTCCTCCATCTGTGTCAAGAGAGTGTTAAATGTCAGCCCTTCTGCCGTGGCCCTTGGAGCCCCTGTGTCGCCGTCTCCTGCGCTCTGCCCGACCGACAGGGGGTCTGTGAGAGCCCGTCTGGTGCCGCTGGCTCTCTCTGAGCTTGCGCACCATCTCATGGTCCTTGTTGCCCAGAACACGGGGCAGGAAGAGGGAAGCTTTGTCCGTGCTCCGTGTCTTAAAGCCCCTCCTGGGCCGGCCCTTTCCATTGATGGACACGTACCACTGCCTTTTAGAACTGGCGCGGCGCTTGCCACCCCCTGCACCGGACCCTGCCTGGGGAGGCTGGGTCGTGGCGTGGTGCCTTGATGCATAGGTGTTATAGCCCAGCTCATGAATGCGCTCCAGGAACTCACACTCTCGGTTGAAGACTTCCTGAAAGGGTTAAAAAAAAAAATCTTATTAGCCTACTTTTCTACATTTTTCATCTTGCAAGGTGGTGGTTCAGTGCGGCCACAAAAACTTTCTTTAACAAGAAGTCAACATTTGGTCCAAACTCATTGGTTTTTCAACCCCTCCCTGCATAACCTGCCAAAAGTCCTTGCATGTGGTGATCACCAGAAATTTCAGCGACAAGGTCCCCAGTGAGGCAAACAAAACTCAGTAATCAAACTCTCAGTAATCTAGCAGCATGTGGGCATACTCGTTCCGCATGAAAAACACCACCATGTGGCGATAGCCTCAAATAGCCCTACTTGTTATCTGATCCTACTGCTAGACGAATTTCAGCTACTTGATTTTCCGACGTGACATAACACTTACCGAAGCATACAGACGTCCTTTCTCATTCATAGCCAGGTATCTTCCCGAAAACAGGCCCTTGATCGCCACCACACCAACATCGACAGCTGTGATCTCAAGTATGCCTAGGAAACAGAGTGGAGCACTAGTTAGTGCGCATGCTAGAAATGGGGAAAACACTAAAGTGCACAGTAAACTGTTGGATTCAATACAATGTCAGCCGAGTTCGGCCGTCTGTTTTCACAGACATGTCAAGATTTAATGTTTGAAATCGTATTTTTTTTTTATTATTTTTTTTTATTTGATTCAGTTAGTTGTATTATTAATCAGTGATATTAAAAAAAGTAACCGTACATTACATTAAATTATATGTACATAATAAACATTAAGTTTCTTCAATTAATATCAATTGATTTGCTATAATATTAGTAATTGATTTATGTCTTATCATTAAATTGATTTTAACTTATTAATATAGCTTTTCATTAAAGCTAAACCTTTAACTGTACAATGTAACCAATATTAAATAAGTATGGAAATTTATGTTTTTCAATAGGATGAATTGTAAATTATATGCTGTTTTAAATGATTTCGTTTATATATATATATATATATATAATTAGTTTATTTATATATTTAGTATTTTTCGTTTATTGAGTCACAATCTACACAACATACGCTGTCAGGTTAGATATACAGACACTAAACGCCTCTTAAAGAGGATGTTTATTCATCCCTTTTTCCCACTGATTAATGGCTCTCCTCATTCTTCTGTTTCGAATAATCATCCTTTTACGTTGGATAAACACATCCGTTGTCTAAGTCATTATGTTAAACTGTATGTTGAATCCTGTTTTCATATGGTAATTGTCCATGGGCACTCGGATTTGACTAATTAGAAAACTACATATAAACGAACGCTGTAATTTAAAGAACGATCATTTAAGATTCTAATGTAGGCTACAAAATGTATAGTCTCTGACAGCGAATTGATATTACGATGTAAGCTATACAATAGGAAGTCATTTGGTGTATCTGATAATGATACAAAATAATGGGATACAGTGTTGCTTCATTCTTTAAGACCTAATTGTTAGTTGCTTAAGTTGTTCAATCCGCAATAGTTGCTTTAATCTCCCTTTACTGTGATAAGAATGTTGATTAAAATGATTTCGGCTCCTTAATGGTGATAATTAATATTAAATAAATAATGTTTTCACGCAGTGTATACATTCGCACAATTACGCAAGTCTCTGATCATACCGCACAGAAATTGACATTCACAAATATGAAACGTGAGAACAGTTTACTCACTTAAAGGATTGTTTTCTTCAAGAGATCCGTCTATTTTTCCGTTCGGGTGAATTTGCAAATGATATTTTGTGGCGCAGTAAAGTTTCCTGCGTCTCGGAGCTCCACCGAGGTGCTCGTAAACCCCGCCGCGTCCACCAGCATCTCGCCGCTGCCTCGGGTCACACGCCTGGCCCCTGGCACAAGGCGCCCTTGGGGTCCTGGTCAGCCTCGGAGCCAGAGTTTCCTGCAAACTCGGATCCAAGGAGCTCAGTAACAACAAGAGCAGAATTATAACCATTGTGGCATGGCGGGATGTCGGCAAAATCTCGCTGGAATAGAAAGAGCTGGCACACGGGGTCCCATCAAAGAAGTTTCATTTGTCAGTGATCCATTAAAAAAAAAAAAAAAAAAAAGAAAAGAAAGAAAGAAAGAAAAGAAAACTTGCTATATCCCTCTGTCCTCTCTTTAATACGTCGCGGTCATCTGTTCGAGCCGGCTTGGTGGCAACAGCATGGGTTCGCCTCGTTGGTGCTCATGGGATCCACTCGGCTCTCCAAGCAGACTGTATCTGACCGAGGAGGAGAAAACAAGCCAGTCGGTTTCACAGGGAGCCTATCGTGAGATTTCGCTGATCGACAGTGTGCGCAGAAATAAAAGAGCCCTCCTGCAACAATAGCCCGAACCCCGACCAATTGATACAAAGGAAAAGGGGAGGCAAGGTATCAGTCTTGTGTGAACCAAGAGGTTGCAGCGTGGATAAAATTACACAGCACTACACACGGTGGCTTACAGCGGAAAACCGCATCACAAAGAGAGAGAGAGAGACATCCGAGGACAGAGTTTTTACTTCTTTTGAAAGATCCGAAAATTATATTTAAGCATGAACACTGGCCGCTGGGTGAGCCGCTATTAATTCTGCTTGTTGGCACATTTCGACAGTGATGTTAATATTCATAGACACACGCACGTGGCTTTCAATGATCTACACTTATGTATGGAATGTTTCTGGCTCTTAATATAAAACAGTGACTGACAACACGAAATGGTCTCGACAATTGGCTTGATAAATCACTTCTAAAGGACAAAAGTTCCAGATAAGACACGGGTTAGGCATTTATAAATAAGCGATTCATAATTCCCAGCAGTAAATATGAACGAAATCATGATTCAGAAACGTCCTCCATTTTTTGCTTCTTTAATAGAATGGGAATGCTTTCTTCAAACAACCCACTATCGCTCCGAAGTAGCCTTCATTTCGGTCATTCATTCACAACCTTTTTATAGGCTATAAAGCACAGTTAGATGCTCTGAATAAATCGATCAAGACCTGTTTTTCCAATCAATTTGCAATCCGAACACGCAGCTTGCTATTTGAGATGAATACATCCAAGCGCCGTTTCGCGAAATTTGCGTCCTGATTAAAAAAACAAACATATTCCGTTCCCTCACAAACACTTTTCTTTTGGTCTTAATCAATCTAGCAGGCCATTGAAATTAAAACACGCATCTTCTCTCAGGAAGCAGACTGCAAGTGCGACTCAAAGCCCTACAGCCACTTCCACTCGAGCTCCTGGTGTGTGCTGCTAGTGGGTGGAAGAGTAACACGCAAATGACTTCTGCCTAAATTGCTTCCATCTTGGTCGCATTATGGTTACCATTCTCGTAATTAGCACCATCATCTACAAATCTCCCTGCCCTTTGGCGCAACACCAGCGCATGCTATTGGAAACCTCGTGGGAAGGCACCCTTCATTTGTCTTCGCTTTCCATACATCACTTGGCGTCCCTGACTGTTTGTCACACAGTTTTGAAACAGGCAGCTAATAAGTTATTAGTCGCGCTGCGGAGCCGGTGTGTGTTGACACTAGACGGAGAGTATATGAGCCGACTGATGTACATCAGCAGCCGCTCTGGTGACCATCTCTGAGAGAGACGCTCTTGATGTGGTTTGATCCTGACAGAGGGTTGCATTTCTGATGTGGTCGGCTGTTTCTTTCTGGAAGTATTTTAATTACGGCCCACAGCCGCCCACAAAGCCCAGCAGTAATAATCAGAGAGAGAGAGAGAGAGAGAGATAGGGAGAGAGGAGGGGGAGTTGAGTTCACTCAGGATGTTGCCGATTATTTTAAGGCTGAACGGTTAAATCGTACCATATTAAAGTAGTTTTCATTTATCACTTTACCTTCTTCGTGACCCTTTGCTTTTTAAATTAAACAAGGGGAGACTGATGGATAAGTTGTAACGCCAACAGTTTAACCACTTACAGGGTTGAAATCACTATCGTTATAGATTATAATTGGATTTGTGTGCATATGAGTAGATTTTAAATGACAGAACTGGTGTCATCTGAATAAGCAGGTTCTCTTGTTTGATAATGATATATAACGTACATAAGCTTATCATCTTAATTTAAGAAATTAAAAATATCAGGCTGGTGGTTGTAACACTTCTCAAAGAGACAGTCAGTGTATTGGCAAAATTGTAAAAAAAAAAAAAAAAAAAAATTAGAATGACCCACATGCTCACATGCTTGTTTTATGACTTTTTATATTTGTTGAACTAAAATGTTTCCCATGTATTTACCATTTTGAATTGAAATGTTTAAAATGAAATGAGGGTGTGTGGTGGTATCATAATAATTTTTGTTTTGAATTTTATTGCCACATTAAATTCATAAATGTCATTTAAAAAGACTGTGTTTTCCATTAGTTTTACAGGCCACCAGCACTCTTTGTACTCAACATTAATTTATGGCATACGTTTGTAGCAAAGAGACATAAGAATATTACATAAACATTTGTTAAAACTACATAAACTACACACGTCACTGCTAAATGAAATGTGTTAGACACCAGTTGCCTGTATTTTTATGGTAACACTTTAGTATAGGGAACACATATTCACTTTTAACTACGACTTTTCCCTCAATATACTCCTAATTTACTGCTTATTAATAGTTAGAAAGGTAGTTGTTAAGTTTAGGTATTGGGTAGGATTAAGAATGTAGATTAAGGTCATGAAGAATAAGGCATTAATATGTGCTTTATAAACAACCAATGTTCTAGTAACATGCATGCTAATAAGCAACTAGTTAAAAGACCCTAAAATAAAGTGTTACCAAAGTTGGTTATTGCTGTGTAACTAAGTGTAAAAAACTGAAAGGGGAAGGAGAGTATATTCAAATATTTTATTATAGGTAAAAATGGTAACACTTTATTTTAGGGTCTTTTAATTAGTTGCTTATTAGCATGCATATTACTAGAATATTGGCTGTTTATTAGTAATTATTAAGCACATATTAATGCCTTATTCTTCATGACCTTATTCTACATTCTTAATCCTACCCAATACCTAAACTTAACAACTATCCTACTAACTATTAATAAGCAGTAAATTAGGAGTTTATTGAGGGATAAGTCGTAGTTAATAGTGAATATGTGATCCCCATACTAAAACCTTTTTTTGCAACAATATACTGAGCAGTGTTTTTCTTGATTGTAAACTATTGTCAGTTTGATTTATTTACTCTTGACATTACTCGTAATATGTCTTTATTTATTACCCAATACTATGTAAAACACAAATACTCATATGAAAATGACATTGTACACTGATCTAAATTTTAAAAAGGTTTAAAAAGGATTTTTGTATTATATCTAATGCAGTTGATTCTGTGATGACTTGAATAAACTTGTTTACCATATGAAACACATATGACTTAATATTTTTACAGTGGATAAAGTTTCCAGCTTTACAGCTTGATGTCATAAAAGAACCCTTTTAAGTTCTGAACAATGTCCCAAACGTTTTATTTTCCAGTTGAACTTAAAACTATTTACTGGTGTTTTAAAAACACATAACATCAAGAACTATTTATATAATGTATAAAAAGATCCATACTGCCAACTAAAAAAAAAAAAAAAAAAAAAAACTTTCTTTTTTCTGAAAAGAAGAGTTTGGTGCTTCAAAGAATCAGTGAATAACCTTTATTTTTAACATTTAACAAAGCTCAATAGTCACTGGGGTTTTTCTGGCTCCTTTGCAGAAAAGGAGGTTCCACAATCCAGACCAAATCAAGCTGACCTCTGAACCTTTTCTGCTGTACTTTTTCTCATGCCATGTTTTTTTTTTTTTTTTTTTGCGCTAGTGATCTGAGGGCCTGGCTAGAGCCAGACGGGAATGCCTCTCGTCCCCTGACAAATCACTGTTGAGCCCCTTTTGTCCGGGTTTACTTTGATCTCACCTGCTTGTCAGGGGCTCAGAAAGAACTCCCGTACAGTCCCAACGCACTGCAAACAAATTGGCAACCACTTTATTCTCATACCTCATTACCCCAGGTTGGTTTGGGGAAAAAAAGGTTAACCTCTTTAAATACCCTATTACTACAAAGCATTTTCATGAGTATGTTTTGGAGTATGTTAACCATTTACGTAACATTCTTATTCTTTTGCCAGAGAGCCCTCAACACAGCCTCACATCATCATGTCCATCGGCTTTTCAGCAGAACATTGGAAAGAGAGATTTACGGGATGATTTTAAGATGCTGGCCGCACCGCCTCATTACACCTTTTCCATTTCATAGCCTGTGAGATGTCAGAAGTGCTGGATTGATTTCTGTGGTGCAGACACGCCCAATTTATCTGTCAGGGTCGAACATGCCAAAGGACACTTTTATTTGCTTTGAACTGATTTTAATGCAACACCCTTAATACTGATTCCAGTTCCCAAGGGACAGATCATCTACCTCATGACACACACTTTTCATAAATCTCAATGACGGCTCAAAGTGATTTGCCAGCAGCACTTTTCTCTCTCTCTCTCTCTCTCTCTCTCTCTCTCTCTCTCTCTCTCTCCCTCTTTCTCTCTCTCTCTCTCTCCGTTTTAATTTCTCTCTCACACTCTCTCTCTATTCCTCTCCCACACTTCGTCTTGAAACCAGATAGGTCTTCCTTATACCTCTGCTGCCCTTTGATTCTTAGCTGCAGGTCTCAAATACCTTTTGGGAGGACAGTGGATTTCTCTGCACCTTCCAACAGTAAAATGATTGTGGCGGCCTGTAACTGTATAAGGCATCAATGGCCGCCACACTGAGCGCTCAGGGTGCTGAGCGACGAAAACAATCGACGCATTTTCCAGCTGCTACGCATCTCGGTCAATGCAAACTGTTTATATGGCAAAAACCGATCGGTTTTGTGCACTGTTATCGTCCAGTACAGTACCGTCCCTTCCTGCTCTTTCTGTTCCGCTCTCCAGCGGGGAAGGAAAACAATGTCATGTCACTGCTGAACAGCGCACTGCTCATGCCGACAGTGACGAAGCAGCTGTCGATGACTCATTTGAAACTCAATGTCACCTAATTTCCCTTAAATATAAGGCCATTGACAGAGGGGATGGGGTCCCCAGCAGGGGCCAGTGCATGTGAAAGGGCCATGTTGATTGTGTAAAAGATGGATGGCAGAGGAGTGTTTGCTGCAAACTGCATTGTTCCCATTTCTCCTTTTCAAAACTTCATGGCAACATTTATATGGACCCTCTCTGAGCTTTTACTTTCACACACCTTTTGTTCTTCTCTATACCTCCTTAAAAATACTTGAGCGCACACACACAAACACACACACACATACAAAATAACACTATATACGTTAAAGTGATAGTTTACCCAAACATGAAAATTCTGTCATCATTTACTTACCCTCATGTGGTTCCAAACCTGTGTGGTTTTCTTCTGTGGAACACAAAAGAATATATTTTTAAAAAATGCCTTTTTATACAATAGGTGTGTTTACATGCACTGATTTCCATCAATTTGTAAGAATCCAATCTGATTTCAGATTCACAAAGTTTTCACTCCAAAAAAATGCTGGGTTAAAAACAACCCAAGTTGGGTTGAAAATGGACAAATCCAGAGGTTGGGTTAAATGTTTGACCAACATGCTGGGAAGTTTTATTGTAATATGTCTGGCTTAAAATGAACCCAAAATAGGTTGGAAATTAAAAAACAGACACATAATTGCTAGAGGCAACAGTAATTAAAGGTGAACATTTATTAATAAGCAATTTAATAAATGTTTATTATTTAATTATTATTCATTAAACTTATGAATAAATGTTCATTTATTAAACATTAATAAATGGGTTCATTTTAAGCAAGCAATACAGTAATAGTTGAGTTAAGTAAAACTACCCAGCAGGTTGGGCAAACATTTAACCCAACCACTGGGTTGAAACAACCCAATTGCTGGGTTTGTCCATTTTCAAACCAACTGGGTTGTTTTTAACCCATCATTTTTAGAGTGTAGTCATTGTGTACAGTACCAGAGAAAACCATTAGCATAATTGTTTTTTTGCCTTGACAAAATATCTACACTCTAAAAAATGCTGGGTTAAAAACAACCCAATTTGGGTTATTTGGCAACCCAATGCTGGGTAAATATTGGACAGAACACATTCTGGGTTATTTTTACCCAGCTTGCTGGGTTTTATACATTAACCCATTTGCTGGGTTGTTGGTTTTTTATCAGTGCTGGGTCAGTCAATTTGATATGGGTTTTTAATTTTAAATAATAAAAATGCATTCTAAAATCTCTCTATACACATGGAACATTTCATATACAATATATTTTATTCAATGGTAAGTCAGTCTTTTCATTGGACAGCCGTGAAACCTCTATAGTGGCGCCTACGCATTGTTCGCTTTGAGTCTAGATCTGGTGTGTGTTGCGTTTGTAGAAGGCTGCCTTTCCAAGTAGACTGCGGTGTACATGTAAACAAAACAAAAAAAAAGGTGAAATGTGAGACTACAGTAGTTTTCCTCTTTGTACAGTAATAATTTGATAAGAACACAATGTAATACAAACCTTAATTTCATTAATAGGAATTTTCCCTCAGGAAGTTTTCTCTAAGAACAGAACACAAAATGACTGTTAAGTTCCAGTTTTAACCGGTTTGGCACAGACTACCCAACATTGGGTTACATTTACCCAGCGCTGGGTAGGTATATGAGGGGGTTCATTGACATTAAAAATGACCCAGCACCTAGGTAAAAATATTAAAAATAACCCAATAAAATTACCCAGCAGGCTGAACCCAGCATTTGGGTTAAAAAAAAACAACCCAGCATTTTTTTTGAGTGTAAAGGTAAAGCTGACAAATGCGTCAGAAGAGCTTCTTTAGTAATTATTCAGTCTCTTCCACTGACCAGGTCTTGAGATGTAAATAAACATAAGTCCATAAGAAGTAAAACGTATGTAAACAGAGATCGTATTACAATCATCACGGAAAATCACGGAATCTGATTGAGAAGATTATTAAATGTTTACATGCTAAATTGTTGTTTGAAAGATTCCAGGTCTATATGGCACTCCGTTCAATCTTATCAAAGTTTCTTTCAGATCGATTGAGGTGTTTAAGGATTTTCAGTACGATTGAGCCATCAATCCATCAAACAGATTGTTTGGGCGCATGTAAACATAGCTAATGAAAGTCAATGTTGTTTTTCTCCTCAGCATTCTTCAAAATATCATGCTTTGTGTTCTACAGAAGAAAGAAAGTCATGACATGAAGGTGGGTAAGAATATTTATATTTATTTGTTTTGTCTCCTTATCCAGGATGTAACATTACTTGGTTTGTAAACTACATTTACCAAATATTTGGTGCACTTTCAAATGCATTAAAATGGAAGCCAGAATCTGTAATGGAAAACTCTAGAAAGAAATAGATATGTGCTTCGATCCCTAGACTTACGATTCTGCCTGTGCTAACATAAGTGAGCAGTCTCACAAGGGTGTTGACGGAGCCCACGGTGACCCAAAGAGGGCCACGTGCAGCCGCCGCACGCCTGTCACCCCCAGCATCAACCCATGCTTTCATAATGGTTGCAAGTCCCATTAGATCTTCTAGGGAGAAACAGCCACTAAGCAGAGATAAATGGATTTCTCTTTACTTAATCTAATTTCTTGTGGTTTTCCAGCTTAATGCGAAAGCATGAGCATATTCCCCATGCAAGACTGGAGTGCTGACAGGATCCTGTCTTGAAAGCACTTAACACCATGGTATTGTTTGCTGACGTCTTTCAGTGGTCTGAAAGACAACAAGACCCCGTAATGTTTATGCTTCTTGTTAGAGTTGTGGCTTAACACTTCACAGAACATTTCTTGCATGCCTGACGATAACATTTAGCAACACATTGATGTGGCAAGATGTTGTTATGGAATCAGAGAGCCTTTCCTAAATAAAGTCCGATCACAAGTGGTCACAGGAGATGCATTTAAGATGCTTGTGACAATCCATCTCGGCTGACCACTTGTAATTGGATCACCCGAAACAGATGTAATGTGGCCTGACAGACTGTATTTCCCACAATGAATGAAGATACATGATGTACTATATATACACTGGTTAATATAAGAGTGTCAACGATAGAAGATAAGGGGGAAATATTTTAAAAATCTAATTTGCCAAATTCTTAGTAACATATTGGTTTCATAGGCGTTCAAAAACTTTTATACCATTTTCAAGAAAGATTTCAATGTACTGACATTAAATAATGTCATGTGGTGTAACCATACATTACAAGTAAAAAGTAAAACATTTTCCTTACACCAAAATATAAGTGAACAAATCTTTATATTCAAAAAAGTTTTAAAAAGTGCTTAACAAATTTATTAGACCACCTGTAATAAGGAGAAAATACAAATATTTTAGGAATCTATCAAAAACTTGTTTAAAACTGAAAAACCAAAAAGATATAGTGGTGTAATTTAGTGGTGTAATAATATATATGGATATATATATTACTACCCTTGACACAGTCATGAGAGTCTTCAGAAGTCCACTATTTATTAAATTATTTCCTATTTTATGTTTTGGTTTGGTTTTTTTTATGCATGTTGGTTGCAATACATGACTTTTTGGTAAAATATTTGAGAAAATTAGAAATAATAATAAACTATTAACTACTTGATGGAGTTTACTTTGCAATAATTTCATTCTTTAAATGATTATTCCTTTCTTTATGATATCAGAACAGTTCAACATGACATTTTTGACTTTGGGAATTTTGATTTTAAAAATTTAAAAAAATGTCAACATTGAAGAGGTGTATTTAAATATTATAGCATTTTTAATGCATTGAAAACACTACTATGTATTTCAATAAATCGATAAAATTGATAAAAGAAGTGTAATATCAAAGACCAGGAGTTGAACATGATTATATTATTGTAACCTCAACAATTTTGCTACATTTTCATACAAAGGTGCTTATACAATGTAAAGCTGAATACGCTTACAGTGTGTAATGATGTTAAAGGCAGAGTACTTTGGTTCATTCAGAGGGTAACATGTTGTCTAGGGTCAAATTCAGATGAATGTATTCGTTGGGGATTGAGGTGGTGAGAATGATTGACTGGTGGTTGAATTTTGCACATCTGTTTCCAGGATCTGTCCACACATGAGTGACAAATCACAGTTTTACACAACCTCAACAAGAAATGAGACAGTTCACTCTTCTTCCATCCATTGTGACATCATGAAACACTGCAGTGCAAACCAGACTGAATGTGGCTCTCAGTAATGACCATGAAACTGGATATACTGCTTTATGTTCAGCAGATGTGGGGGGTGTAAACTCTCTCCCCGCCTCTTTCTCATAATATTCTGATTTACAAATAAAAAAAAGGGACAGTTGTAGAATGTTGCATGTTTCAACTCACAGTAAGCCATGTGAATTAGTTATAGTCTACCTTGTTCTCCGATCATACAGTGTCATTAGGTGTCTTTGGCTGCAAGAGTCTGGCAGGTCTAAGTGCAGTGGAGCAATGACTTGTGACCTTGCACTGGCCCATTCCTTGGCCTCTTCCTGTCACAACTTCAGCTTGTGACACTAGTAAATAGTTGTAGCAGCCTTTGATCCATAAGGCCTAAATGTATTTCACAAATAGACTGTGGGAGACGTTGCCAAATCACATACTAATGAGGGCTAAACCAGTGGAACTGGTAGGTTGCAACCCATAAATGGACTGCAGGTCTTTCCAGATTGGGTTGTGAAAAATAGTTGGAAAAACAATGCTAAATGCAAATTCATAATCACGTACAGCTAGAGTAGCCAAATAAATAGGCCTGTCTCTGAGGTATTTCATCCATCAGCATGGACAGGTTATGGCGTGATAGGCCCTCATCCTTGGAAACCATGAACAATACTAGCTATATAAGATAAAAGAAATTACAACCCAGGCTACATTAAATATGGGTTATAGGTTTGGTGCTGTTTGTTTGCAACACAACCAGTTGAGAACCACTGAACTAAGCAAATACCAACCTGATCTCACGGGAAAACATAACTATGTTGCAAGGTGGCGATTTCATATGAATTTTTACGATTATTACGATAGTTTTGTGATATAAACTTGCAATTGCAAGTTATAAAGTCATAATTGTTGATATAAACTCATAGTTGTGAGTTATAAAGTCAGAATTGTGTGATATAAACTCATAATTGTGAGTTATAAAGTCAGAACTGCAAGTTATAAACTCACAATTGCGAGTTACAAAGTCAGAATTGTGTGATATAAACTTGCAATTGCAAGTTATAAACTCATAATTGTTGATATAAACTCATAGTTGTGAGTCATAAAGTCAGAATTGTGAGATATAAACTCATAATTGTGAATTATAATCAGATTTGCGATATAAACACAATTGTGAGATACAAAGTCAGAATTGCGATTTGATATAAATCGCAATTCTGAGAAAAAAGTCAGTCTTTTTTTCCCCTCAGAACTGGATTTTATCATTTGCAATCTCACGATTCTGAGAAAAGAAGTCAGAATTGTAAGAAAAAAGTCAGGATTGCGAGATATAAACTCATAATTATGTTACAAAGTCAGAATTGAAAGTTATAAAGTCAGAATTGTGTGATATAAACTCATAGTTGTGAGTTATAAAGTCAGAAATGCAAGTTATAAACTCACAATTGCGAGTTACAAAGTCAGAATTGTGTGATATAAACTCATAGTTGTGAGTTATAAAGTCAGAATTGCGAGATATAAACTCATAATTGTGTAGTATAAACTCATAGTTTTGAGTTATAAAGTCAGAATTGCAAGATATAACTCAGAGTGGCGTAAACAAGCTTCTATACAAAATAGCCACCAATTCACCAAAACATACAATAGTTAGAAATTAGCATGAGACTGTGTTGGCGAATACACATTTGAAAACTTGCACAGATTGTTCTATAGAGTTGGTGGTTTCTTCCTGGACGATATCCACTGAATGCTCAGGTTTATAGTATTTTTAGGCACTTCCTTAGAAATCAAGAACACCAGCTTTGTTATTTCAAAATTTTTACACACCTCATCTCAGATTAGTATAAATATTTGCATTGATTTGTAAGTTTTTGTAAGGTCTGAATATTTCAGTACAGATTTTTACTTTAATATCCTGCAAACTTTTATGCATTTTTATATCCCCTAGACCCTGTGAACCATTAATCACTTGTTGCAATGCTAAATACACTCTATGCAGACACATATCGAGGAGCAACAGCAGAGCAGAGGTTTTGTCTCCATACCGGCCTGAATGCTGGCTTTGAAGAGGGGGATTAGGATTAACATTGAATTCGCTTTTTTTTAACAAAGACTTGACCTAGAACTCTTGTAGGAGACATAGCCACTTGTCAAATCTATAAGAATGGCTAATGCTGCTGCAATAACTTGCTAATTTACTGGCAAAACAGGGGCTTAATTACAGAAAATAAATTACTGTATAATGTGATAGTGAAGAAACTGTCCTCGTAACATTCAGGTAGGAGGCCTGAACCCGGGCAGGGACAACCTTACCCCTCCTACCTTATCACCATTACGCCCTTGGACATGGCACTTAACCCCTACTTGCTCCAGGTCATTGTCCCTTCACTTTGTGCACTTTAATTTATTTCGGGAAAAAAAGTGTTTACTAAAATAGTTTGCCATTTATAAATAATTTTTTAGACTGCTCCAATTCATGTAGTCTTAACAATTAGGGTTGAGGGAAATAATGCATCTTGCTAATGTTTGACTGCACTGCATGATGATAAGTTGCAAAATGTGAATACAAAAATGCATCTAAATTTGCAATCCTTTAGCAATGCCCACAGATTACTACTTGGTTCACTGCATGTTCACAGTTGATGTTCAAATAGCTGATACTCAGTTGATTCAATATTCTACAACTCTTTGCAGGACTAGACACGTTAGAGCCGACTAAATAAACAAACAGAGCTGGTAAACTCGGCCGGTGTCACCTCGCTATGGCCTAAGTGGTGCTGAGGGCATGGGAGCTGGCTGTGGCAGGGATGCAGTCAAGCTGTCTTTTTGGGCAGTGAATAATGACACAATTGTTTGTCAGTCAGACTAAGAACAGGTGTTATGGAGCTGTAGACTGTAAAGCTAGAGGCCAGTGGCCTTGCTCTCTGGTTTCGAGACAAGGGGGGGGTTTAAAATCCTCTGATACCTTTGACATGCTGGGTGGTAACCCTAGAGTATGTGTTTGTGCAATCCAACCATTTTGATTTAGACCACAAAGCATGTTGTTCTAAAGCTACTTTTACTGCTGGACTTATAGAATCTGAAAAACCTGATTTAACTAAAATCTCATTTTAAGCATCTAAAAAAGTATTAGGCTATATCATTTTTACCATCCAGAAACAGCACCTAAAGAGTTACAATGACTTGGAAATGGTATTGAACTCTGTTAGCCACAGGAATGCTAATGTTTTCCAACGCCAGCTCTCATTAATTATTTGTCACCAAACGCTGAGTAATTCCTCCATATGCCTCGTGGTGAGGTGTCTGGATGTGTGAGTAATTAAATGTGACAGTGCAGAGTTTGACACGAGAGAGAGAGAGACGTAGAGCCGGACATGTTGGAGGAGGCTTTACTTATTGCTCTTTTCCGCTTTGCGTGACACTAAGACTGAGAGGAGGCAGGGAACCGTTGTCGACATCAGCAAAGGTGAAGGGTTAAGTGTTGTTGGTTCACCCCAAAAATAGAGTCTGGGACGTAGCCTTTGTATGGTAAGAGACTGCCTCTTACTTTCAGCACAATGCTCTATTTTTCTTTCTTTGCCACAACCACAACAACTTGTTAGCCTTGTAGCTTGTCCTGCTAGCCATACGCAAATGCGTGCTTTTGTATATTCTTTTGGGTATTGCTTTTGGGTACGTCTTTGAGTGTGTCCTTTATACAAACAGTGTCAGTTTTCCTCAACCTTAGACATCAAAAGACTCTTCGGTGCCATATTTGTTGAAACCGTTTTCACATGTTTTGTCCTCTGTGAGAAAAAAGTACTTGTTTTCCACAGGACATTTTGCGTTACAATGGTATTAGTGTGTGAAGTGCCCCAAAGAAAAATCCGATGCCATTTTATTGTATTTAATATTCCCATATATCAACAATTGGACTGTGTGAGCGTCAAAATCACACATTTGCTTTTGAAAAAATAATGAATATATAAACCAAAACCAGATTTCCCTCCTATGACTCGACCCCCACCTCACCAAAACAGACCCTCTCTCTCTCTCACACACACACACACACACATATGTGGAATGCTTTTTTTTTCTTTCACAGACAGAAATGAGTTGAGTTGCTGGGTTGGATGATGCTGGGTGGTGGGGTTAGCTAATGAAAAGCAGAGCTCTTGTTCAATGAGCCATATGCTACTAATCCTTTTTTCAAACTCCCAGTGAGGAAGTGTGATGCTGTAATGCTTAGCATACCCCAATAAAGTCCAGGACATCCTGTTTGAAGACTCTATTCCCATATCAAACTGAGCTTGGAGCAGCGTCTACACCTCCATGAAGGGGTGCTTGCCGGCAGGAGCCATCATCCATGTTTGTCTTGTGTTGATTAGTGTCTCTGGGAACTGGTGGCTTTAAGCTAGTAACTATTATAATGGGGTTACAGTGAGAGCAGTAGGAGCAACAGAAAATCCAGACGTGGCCTTCGAAGGTCCAACGTGGCACACAGACTAAACAAAATGCTAATCTTGCTAAATAGATTAGCATAGCATGTGTTTTGTATGCTTGTGTGTCAGTATACCTACCTAGCTTCTCAACCTGCAAAACAACCTCCAGGAACTAGAATCTTCTCAAAGACCATGCTGGTCAACCAGCAAATAAAGTGGTATGGACCAATATGGCGTTCCTCAGTGATAATGTTTCTGAAACCGTTGGCCATTGGATGAGTCTGTTCAGTATGCTATAGCCAACCATTCTGAGATCCCTCTTAAGTGGGTCTCTGTGGGCTGTATGCCATGGTAAAAGTTTCCTGAATTACAATGACAGAATATTTCATGCAACATAGTAAGGTCAGGATCACCTTGCTACTGACCAAAAAACTCTTGTGATGTAGTTAGTCATGTTTGTCACTATTAGTATTGCTCATACTTTTACAGAGATTTGAACAAACTCCTATCCTCAAGTATTTAACTTTGGGATGGCGGATGATAAAATGAACAAACAATTCTCTCACAGTTGCGTTGAAGAAGAAATCTGGTGGTAGGCTCTTATGACTTGGGCTGGTAGTAACCACCCTAGAGCACACTTGCAACCACCTTTATATCTTGATGGAGACTTTCGCATTTGCAGGTGCCCACTGCCTTCAGAAAAATGTAAAATGCACTTTCAGAAAAAGAAATGTGTAAAAAATTGTACCTTTAGGGGTACAACAGCTTGTCACTGGGGGAGTACCCTTAAAAGGACATCTTTGTACCTTATTTACCCCTAAAAGGTTCACAGTAGTACCTTAAGGTACATATTAGGGGCTTTCGCACCGGAGGAACCTTTTCATAGTTCCTAGAACTATTGGCTGAAGTACCTGGATTTTGCTGTGTTTGCACCGCAGGAACTAGGAATGATTTCTTCTGGGGATCTAAATTAGCTCCTACTTCAGAGTAGGGTCTAAACCAGCACTATAGGAACTATCAGTGACGTGAGTGTTCGTTGATTGGTCAAACGCATGTCAAACACCGCACCTGGCATTTTTAAAAAGCCGTGTAAACATATTTACTTCATGAACATGGAAAACAGCGATAACAGCATTTACCTGTTGTCTGCAGGGTTGTGTTCTTTTCTCCACCTCGATGATATGTTATATTGAAAGTTGTCATAGGAGATTTCGTCTCTTAGCCCCACTTTTTGCTCTTTCAGTCACAAAAATTATGCATTTCATCTCCGTTATCACGAAACACAACAAACACAGCTCCAATCACAGCATCCTCCATCCACCAGTTTTCCGTATGCCAGAAAGTAGCGATCAATGTCGCGCAAACAAAAAAGTGACACAGCAAACAACAATGGGGGACATACAGCATACATCTTGTTCTTGCTTCTCGGTATGTGCAATGGTACATTGCTGCACGCCGACATTGAGTTGCAACAGTATTGTGTTTCAACTGTATATTTAAAAAATGGCGCCTCTTGTGTTGTCATTCCCCTTGTAGCACGGGCAAGTGACAACTCTCTGTCAACCAATCAACGTTCTGCAGTCTAGCTCCACCCTTTACCAGACTACTGTGCTGGTTACCCCAACAGAAGGGTCCCAAAAAAGTGGTACGGTTCGGTATTTTGGTATCATTCACAACCTCTGACAATCGAAACTGTATCGTACCGCACCGCTCGGTACTAATATGCAGCTTTTAGGGATAAAAGGGTACAAGGATGTCCTTTTAAGGGTACTGCCCCAGTGACAAGCTGTTGTACCCCTAAAGGTACTATTTTTGCACATTTTTTCTGAGAGTGAACTAAGTTTGTTTGCTTCGCACAACAAAATCCGGTTACATCTCCTGAGATAATAAAGTCATCTGCACTTGGTAGAGAATGTAATTTGATAGCGTGAATTAAATCAAACCTGTTCCTGCTGGTACAATTGAACTACATCACACCTGGGGGCACATTTCAAATAAAAGACTATCATCATTAAAGAGAGACAACCCATAGTGAGAGTGTGTCAGGGCTCCATTACTTAAACTAAATGGTCTCCAGTACCTAAACTGCGGCGTACTAAAAAGTGTCGTTGTAGTTCGTTGTCTTGTGGTCCTATGGTAAATGGACCAAAATGTCCAAATGATTGTCATGCAGAGGGCAGTAGCAGAGAGCAGCCAGGCAGGTGGGTCCGCCCCTCAGAAACCGAATAGGACTCGTGGGACAGGGCTTTCCTTTTGGGCCAGCTCTGCTCCAGAGGGCCTGGGCCATTAGCTGCCTTAATATTCTGCATTACCTTTCCAGCCATTTGTTGCCCCTTTGTTGTGATACCTACTTAAAATATCAAAGCCTGTGAGAGCCTCAATGAGACATTTGAAAACTGAGAAATGCGGGTTTTATGTGTCAGCACTGTGTCCCCTCCCTCTGTCCCTTCTCTTTACACAGCTCCATGCAGGTAGTGCTGGATGAAAAAGGAATCAAAAGGGGAAAGAGAAAAAAAAGTTTGGGTGGGACATCAATGGCTGACATGGTTGAAACAGAACAAAACTGAAAGCTATGCAGGAGAGAACAGAACGAAGCAGTGAAAGAATCAAAGAGCAAAAACCGAATGGGAGAAGTGAGAATTTTAAAACTCATAACAGAAATGCAAAACTTTCTTGGGTGTTCAGGATGGAAGAGCTCCTAGTTAGTTGCAGCTGGCTGACCAGTTGAGAAAAATGGGTGAGTTTAGGAACCATTAAAGGGTTTGAATAGTGCCCGTTGGCTATTCACAATGCCAGCCTGACTCCAGTTTCAAAGTGTGTGAGTGTTCAGCTAAATTCATTTCCCTCCCCAAAGGCAAGCAGAACTTCTCCAGAAACCACAAGGAGATCCCAATTTTGTCTGCTTCAGCTAATCACTGTGCAACCCTGTGACCATCGTAACATTATATATTGGAGCTCACAGCACAAGGGTCCAGATTACTCGACTGATCCAACACATCAGCATTTGAAGGTGTGTTGTCTAACAGGCCTTTGTAGTGGTGACATGCCGAAATGTGTTGTACATCTGGTCTCACGTCATTTAGTGACAAAAGAGCTGAGTGGTTTCCATAGTATCGCATTCCTGGGAGACTTATCAACTTTGTGTGAGCCGCCAGAGTTTGTCCTATAATCGCTAGTATCTGATCTGCCGTTGGCCTTAATTTTTATTAGTATTTGACCCACTTCCGAACCAGGGAGATATCGGACTATCTCCTTCTCAAAATTCCGGAGTTTTTGAACCAGAAAAAACGTTTTAATACCATTTCCCCTGGTCTGGAAGATGCATTAAACTTTTTTTCCTCCTTTGACATGTGGCTCAAGTTTTTGATTGTTATGTAAAGAGGCTCACCTGTGTCTCTGCGTTGGAGTCTTTAGCCTCTTGTTGTTTGATGATGTCTGTCTCTATTGTACATCTGTTGAAATGAGCTGTGCTTGATGTGGTCAAAACACGGCCTTAGCACGCGTTCCTTGTGTCTACAGCACAGAATGCATTACAATGCACCATGAAGTGCAAGGCTATGACTTATATCTTTGATTTTCAACATTGACATCTAAGAATGTCTCTATCAAAACATTTTTTGTCACTGCTTAGCCTTTGAGTGAGGCTTTCATTGGACAGATCTGTGTGTGTGTCTGTGTATCAAAGTCAATAGGTCCCTTTGTTAGCTGTAGGGACATAGCAGAGGGAGCAAGGACAGAGGCTAAATATACTTCTTGGTATGGTATGGCGAGTAGCTGGCCCTTAACCCCGTGCCCACATGGTTACCTCTATTGTAATCCCATTTACAGGCTGCAGCTCATAACCTGATAAATGACTGAAGGCAAGCAACGCAAAGCATGCATTGTCAGATTGTATTTTGATTGAAATTTCTGGTAACACTTTATTTTAGGGTCTTTTAACTAGTTGCTTATTAGCATGCATATGACTAGGATATTGGCTGTTTATTAGTAATTATTAAGCACATATTAATGCCTTATCCTGCATGACCATATTCTACATTCTTAATCCTACCCAATACCTAAACTTAACAACTAACGTAGTACCAGTTAATAAGCAGTAAATTAGGAGTTTATTGAGGGAAAAGTTGTAGTTAACAGTGAATATGTGTTCCCTATACTAAAGTGTTACCAAATTTCTAAATGAAGAAATCCTCAAATACAATGTACAGACCACTTTTATGTCCTCATTGATTGTCATTATATTGAAAATAATGCTCTTCAAAAATGTACACTTTCTGTTTTTCACAGAATAAAGCAAGTCATATAGGGTTGGTGCAACATAAAGGATGAGTAAATAATGACAGAATATAATTCTTCCTTTCAAATTTTAAAAATATGAATCCATGTCTTCGTTTATGCTTATTCTGTATGGGTTTATTGGAGTTCATCGAAAAATATCATCCAGGTGTCTTAATGAGGCCAGTAATCAGACTATTGCAGACTATAGATGTTTGCTGAAATGCACCTGTAATCTGACGACTGCAACATCACAAACAGATATGAAAGTCACCATTGTATCACATAAACATATTACAAAGAACAATTTTGCATCAGTAACAGTCTGGGATATCAGTACACGCGCTTAATTCATTTAATAAACGATATTAAACAATACTATTTCATCAGTAGTGTCATCTTCAGGTTAAATAAGGCTTTGGGGTTCTGTGATAACCTGTCTTAACTTGTAACAGCGCAACATATAGGCATCAAAAACAGTGTTTTTTTAAGCCGGGTGTGGCGGCATGAGCAGAAACCAGCCGACTGTTTGAAGTTCTGAACTTTTTTCCGGCAGTGTTGTTTCGTCTCTGTGCGGCGGGAGTGGAGAGACAGCCACTGCAAACAGCAGGTGT
The DNA here is from genome assembly GCA_037950665.1 of Hypophthalmichthys nobilis. Classification (NCBI taxonomy): domain Eukaryota; kingdom Metazoa; phylum Chordata; class Actinopteri; order Cypriniformes; family Xenocyprididae; genus Hypophthalmichthys; species Hypophthalmichthys nobilis. The sequence goes on from CM075470.1 coordinate 4,190,103, forward strand.
GGCTTTTGAACGAAGCCATGACATGGCAGGCTCTTTAGTCTCTATTGCATGATTCTTGTTTTCATCAAAAGAAGAAAGGCCCTCCTTGCTGTTGTCTTTCATCTCCAGGAGACGGCCTCTCCTTCATTTTGTCCCCTTTGTTTGTGTGTTGTCCCTGGGCTGCAGCTTTGTGGCTTTCAGCAGGTGTTACTATTTAGAAGTATGGCTGAACATAAGAGGTGGTTCAGGACTGCCACACAGCCAAATTGAAGCACTTACTATTAAGAACCGAGACCAGGAGTGTTAAAGACACTGATCTTCTTACTCAGGTGGGCCCCATGTAGCACCATGGGAAGGGGGTGTTAGAGATGGCCAGACATGACTATAAAGATATTGCCCATAGGAGACATTAGAGATCTTTATCCTCTAATGTAAAAGCCTTTTGGAAAGCCTAATGAAGACCAGCCTGGCCCTCTAGAGGAAGATTTTGAATGTTTGTCAGGTTTTAAAAGACTGCAGGCAGATTTTATAAATGCTTTACCCAGCAGTACCTCTTAGAGGAGGGCTTTACACTGTTCAGATGCCACAAAATGCTCTCTGGAGCAGACAACATGCATGCCTCTGTTGTGACAATACCAGTTCTACCAGTGTGTTCAATACTATGCAAACAAGCTGTCGTGAGAGCTACTGACAGATTTATATGCACTGTTATATCAGTTCCAAATAAAGCACAGTTTCACCACCTCAGTCACAGTTTTGGTACATACAGCAACTTTATTTGATGTGCAAAAATAATCATATCCTTTTCTTTCCTTGAAAGGTATAAAGACAAGTTTAAACACACTAAAAGGATGAAAAGGTGTATTTGTACAATAAGTTTAGATATTGTAAGAGTGTATGTTTATTTCTTACTGTTCCTGTTGCTCGATTGGTAGAACATTGCGGTCAAGGGTTTGATTAGGATGTGTCCCAGTAAACACATGGTTACGTATGCAAACATAATGTTCCACCTATAGCTTCAGTTCAGTAGACTACAGATGATTTTTAGTGGCCAGATTTTGTTCAGTATCAATGTGTCGACTTGATGAATCTTCTTGCTCAAACAGTTCGGCACAAAATACTTCTTTCGACCACACTCAATAGAAACATTTACCAATGCTATTTATGCCAAATGGGTGCTTTTACAAGGAAACCACAGTTCACAACAGCCCCTTCCAAAACAGAGATACTATTCAATGTTTGCCTTCATGATGCCATGGATTTCACAGATGGTTTGCGCCAGGCACAGCTACAAGACACGCAGAAACAGCATGCATGCATTTCCAATGTGTCAACAAGACTGTGGGCATTCACTTGGATGACTCTTTATCTTGCATCCTATATTTTTGTGTCCTTGTTTTAATTTGGTTGTTTTACTGCAGCTTAAACAAGCTATTATTCCAAAGGGCACCCACTGAGAATAAAAGGTGCGTAGGAGACCTGAATAGCTCAGACATGTAAATGGATTCAGACGTCACAGCTTCAATGGGCATCTTTTGAGTCATTTGCGAAGAGTGTCAAAACATCTGGACCTGAATAGTACTTTTTAGAGGAGAGCCCACTGAGTAAAATGTTATGTTGAAGATGATATGTGGGGTCACCTGTATTTTGGTTGCTTTACATTCCATTGCTCTACATCTAGGATTGACTTCTCTTTGTGAGCATAGATGAGGTGGGGCTTACCATGTCAAGCCACTCTGTAATGCAAAAGAAATCAACCCACAAATTCTGACTGGATTTGGCCTGTCTAGCTGTTTCTCAGACAGTTAAATCACATCCCACTCCCATCCCCCTGCTGGGACTCAAAGTGAGGTGGCTGGGCTTAGATTCCACCAGTTACACTGTTCGATTCTAGAGACAGTCAACACACTGGGGTCCACATTTCTCGAAGGCCCCAGCAGCAATACATTCCTGTCTGGTCCACCCACTCTCAGAATCACATCAGTGTGGTTAGGGTATGCTGTTTACTGTCTGCGTACTGTTTCTGCGCTTCTCTGCCTTTATTTTCATTCCTTTAAGCTGAAGTGACGACACAGACATTTTTTTTTTTTTTTTTTGGTGCATTAGGTAAGATGAAACATGACTAAAGGAAAAAGAAACACTTTTAACTACTTAGTAGTTTTCTATACATTTGTAAAAAGTCTAAATGTACAAATTTTTGGATTAACATGAAATAGGACTAGGGTTAAATTCACGACCTTACATGTAATGTTTTTAATAAATTAAGCACATTACTAAACTTAGAGGGATAGTTCACCCAAAAATGAAAATTACCCCAAATATTTACTCCCCTCAAGCCATCCAAGGTGTACATGACTTTCTTCCTTCAGATGAATACAAACAGAGATATATTAATAAAAATATCCTGGCTCTTCCAAGCTTTATAATGGCAGTGAATGGGGGGCCCGATTTTGAAGCCAAAAAAAGTGCATCTATCCATCGTAAAAGTACTCCACACGGCTCTGGGGGTTAATAAAGGCCTTCTGAAGCAAAACGATGGGTTTTTGTAAGAAAAATATCCATATTTAAAACTTCATAATCTAAAATACCTAGCTTCTGGCAGACGACGTACACATACTGCGCAAGTCGACTTGCGCCACAAGAGTAACCCCTGACTAGATGTATGACGCAGGATGTAGGAGTATCGTAAGCTTAGACACCTCTCGCGGTTTAAACAAATAGGGCTGTGCAACAAACTGAAGCTCCTCTTCTCTTATATCGAAAACATTTATCTTTATAATTTCTCGTTTTAGACTTCTAATTCATGACCGGTGTTTTGTTTGCTCTATCCTCTGCACTTCCGCGTTCATAATTATGTCATGCGTCAGAGGTCACACTTCTGCCACAAATCGAGTCTGCCGGAAACTAGTTATTATAGTTAATAGTTGGTAATAAGTTTTAAATATGTATTTTTTTCACAAAAACCCATCGCTTCTCTTCAGAAGGCCTTTATTAACCCCCTGGAGCCGTGTGAAGTACTTTTACATTGAATAGATGCACTTTTTTTTTTGCTTCAAAATCGGGCCCCCCATTCACTGCCATTATAAAGGTTGGAAGAGCCAGGATATTTTAAATTATATCTCTGATTGTGTTTGCCTGAAAGAAGATACATATACATATACACCTAGGATGGCTAGAGGGTGAGTAAATCATGGAATAATTTTAATTTTTGGGTGAACTAACCTGTTTAACAGCCAGAGATTACCATGCATTTTTATTACATGGAAAATAGTAGGTATCTTACAAACCTGAGGTAAACAGCATGAAGCGTCTTCTCAGGAGCATCATTGTGCCCAAATGACTCACTAGGTGTGCTCATATTCGATCATTGATAGTTCAGGATCTTTTAAAAGGTTGAGTCACATTTAGCCAAAGTTGGATGTGGGTTATTTCTACATCATATTTCCGACATTCTGTTGTCCAATTCTCAGAAGGTGATGGATAAAGAAACAAAAATGTTAGCATTTGTTTTGTAGGTTTTATTGTCAACTTGGGTTCATTGATTAATTTTATTTGCTCAAAAGGGAATGTATATTAATAATTGTATTGATCTACCTGGGTGCCACCATTTCATTGACAACCGAATCGTGGGTTTGGAAATTTCCATGTTTGAAATCTGATTTCAAATACTGTTTTAAAGGGATAGTTCACCAAAAAATGAAAATTATCCCATGATTTACTCACCCTCAAGCCATTCTATATGCCATATATGTATATGACTTTCTTCTTTCAGACGAACACAATCGGAGATATATTTTAAAATATCCTTGCTCTTCCAAGCTTTATAATGGTAGTGAAGGGGGGCCAGATTGTGAAGTAATTTTTGGGTGAACTATCCCTTTAATGGACTTTTCCAAGTGAGAAGCTGGACATTCCGTCTCTCTGAGTTGAATGGAACTCTAGCGTAATGTTTTCTCTAACTGGACATCACACATCAAGACAACACAAGGGCATTGTGGGGATGTGTTAGACCATAAAAACAATCTTTCTTTAAACGACTTTTTGTCTCGGACGGAAACTCCTCTGAAGGTGTACTTATTTGTTTACCCTGCTGAAATAAAAGACTCATGGGTCTTTAAAAGCTAAGGGGAAGTGGGGGAGGGATCAAGGATCTTTGGAGCATCTATGGATAAATGTCTCAAGATAAGTGGACACAAAGACACAAAAGGACAAAAGCAGCCGAGGTCGGGAACGCTCCATCACCAAGAGGCAGCGTTATCTTAGCCGGTAGAAAGAGGAGAAAGACACCTCTGCGTGTCATGCTCTTAACCCCTCTGTCACTGTTCACCCCCCTTCTCTTTATTTAGGTGAGGATAAGACCGCCGACAGAAGCCTCTAGATAAGACAGCTATTCCATCCCTAGTGGAAAGTGTGGCCTGTTAGCAGGTATTCAGATCACTTGACCTCAGTCCACAAGGCTACGGGATCTTTCAGTGGGATAATTTAGACATAAGCCCTTAATAATGTTGTGATTTGTTGAACACATTGTTAATCAGGGTGAAAGAGTTTGGTTTACGGTGTCGGATCTGGGGGCTGCACATCACTCGCTCGATTCAAGGTCTAAGAAATGACGTGAGGAGACAAGACAAGCCTCTTGTGTTCTCTAGGGCCCCAGTGGATTGAAGGATCCTTTGGTATCCTCTTTCATTCAGTTTTCCTTAAGCTTGAGGTCTGCATTCATAGGTCTTAATGGGTCCCATCTCTTCACAAGTCTGTAGTTAAACATAGACGACACAAATGTACAAGACTGGTCACAAGAAAAATTGCAAACAAATTGCTTTGAAGTCTCAATTGTTTCTCCTACTGAGAAGGCTAAAGTCTCCTGATTCTTCTGTCTCTTCTAGAGTTTAAAAAGAAATCTACACAATGTCTCACACTGTGCTCAAGAACCAATATCTGCAATCAAAAACTTTCAATATGAACTCCAATATCATAGTCATCAAAATGCTTCTAATACCAGATTACCTGAGCTACGCTATGCACATTCATTTTAGAGCTCTATACCCTTAGCTAATGTCAGCGATTGTCTTATTTGTGTCTTTTTGGTTCTTTTTAGGTATTTTAGGAGAAACAAAGTTGGTGAGTTGCTAAGAACTCCCTTTAAGTCTCTTGTACAATACAAGTGAAATCTTTGAGCAATACAATGTTCCTCTGAGCAATGCAGCCCAACTAAGATTTGTAAAGTATTTTCTGGGCTTATTTGATTCCTTGTCATCTTTTGCATTTTCTCTCTCAATACTCTGAAAACAATGTATTGTGCTGCCAGAGGCAAGTGGATTTAGTGCTGGCTTCTTAGATCTGCGCTACGCCACATTTGAGCTGGTACTCTGCCAAAACCAGAGAAACTACTCGACAATTTGAAAACATCCAAGTTCTTTTGGCCACTCACCGCAATCTAGAAATGTGCCTGGCACTTTCACATGCAATTAAATCAAGGGAAAAAGTCCCAAATATAACAGCCGCTGAATGGGAGGACAGTTACGAGGTTCTCTTACTCAGAGTGCAATTATTGCTTAGTCAGTTTTTCCGTGTATGCGATGTGTATGTTTATGCAGGCCATAGGCACACATTCTTGTTGTCAATATTCCCCATCGGAGGGTGTAATTTTGCGGGGAACTGGTTATCTACACAAATGCTGCTTGAAATGTTGCATGCAAACAAGTCTGATGGCTAAACCATTGACATCTGTTAGACCAGTGGGCTGGGCTTTGATTTGCAAAACATGTTTTCTCACAAACAGCAGCCAGCAGCACTGCTATACATACAGTAAAAAGAGAGACAAATGGTATGTTGGGAATCGCATAACCATGCTACCCATTCAGTTTTTGGAGTATGGAATACCTGGATGACTTGCTACATTTGCCAAAATGTGTGGTATACATCCATAGACACAAGTTGTGTCCCAAATGATGACATAAAAGGTCTCCAATGAGGTCCACAGTCCTCCAGAGTTTACCTCCAACTCTATTTAAGCACATGAACCAGCTCAAGGTCTTCTGGGCCTAGTTGTTCAAAAGTAATCTGATCAGATTTCGGCTATCGAATGGGTTGTTCAAAAGAAAAAAAAAGGATTTTGAAATCGGATTAGATCACAAAATCCAATCTTGCACTGTAAAAAATAAATCTGTAAAATAACAGAAAAAGTACTGGCAACGCATTACCGGGACATTATCAATTAATTTTACGGGATATTTCCATTAACTCTAAAACACAACACAATGCAATGTGAAATTCAACATACTGGTAAAACACCTGTAAAAAAAAAAAAAAAAAAAAAATACTTAAAGTGGCCCCACATTGACTCTTCTACCTGTTGTTCTTTACATAGCTAACAGCCTACAATTGTGAAATGTAACCCCATTTGGAGCACTGGTAATCTAGATTTGGTAATCTGAAAAAGTGTGTATCTGGATCAGGGTGATCCAATCCTATATTGTTTTGAAAACCAGCACAAAAGTAAGATGGATTACCTGATCCTGGATAGCAAAACATGGGATTTCCAAATCTAGATAATTCTGATCCAAATTAAACTTTTTGAACAACTGGGCCCTGGACTGCTAGAAACATCCAGGCAGGTGTTGGAGTAGGTTGGAGCTAAAATCTGGACCTCCAGGAACATGGATTGGAGGCCCCTGTACTATACACTGTGCACTTAAAGGAATAGTTCACCCAAAAATGAGAATTTTGTCATCATTTACTCACCCTCAAGTTGTTCCAAACCCATATGAGTTTCTTTCTTCTGTTGAACACAAAAGAAGATATTTTAAAGATTGCTGGTGATCAAACAGTTGACGGTAGCCATTGACTTCCATAGTAATTTTTTTTTAGTAATTTTTTTATGGAAGTCAATGGCTGCTGTTAACTGTTTGATTACCAACATTCTTTAAAATATCTTCTTTTGTGTTCAGCAGAAGAAAGAACTGGACATGTCAATAAGCTCTTCACTGATTGGCTTGGTTGACAACAAGTCATGCGAATTTCCCGCTCGAGTTGAACATTTTCAACTTAGGCAAATATCGCACGATCGCGCCAATCAGGTCACCCAATTCGCATCATTCGCGTCACCTGCCGTGAATGTGCATCCGTTCGCATCGTTGCATTGACTTTGAATGTAATCTACTCATGCAAATAATTAAATTCGCTTTTGGTGTGCTCACACCATTAAACTATACACTATCTACTCTGTCATGAGTGTATGGATTTTAAAAGGGTAGTGTCATCTCAAATGGAACACTCAAATTTGTCATTTTCCATTTGAAGGAAATCATGTTTAAAACACCTGATGTGTGCTGTTAGCTTTAGCATGTTTAGCCCCTCCCCATCCATTACATAGAACATGAACAAGAACGTCATCTGGCTACTGGTATTGCACAGCATCTCAATGGATTTTTCAAAGTGAACACATTACTTTCACTACTTATACTACAAAATGCTGTAGAAAATGGGATGCATCTACAGTAAGAACAATGCAACATAATAAAGTCATAGGAGGACAATGTAGCATAATTGAAATGTTTATTGTTAATCATACTGTTTAACAATGGCTTCTCTTTAAATAAATAGGAGGCAGTGTACATGCTGCACAGACATGGGATTGGGTCTGGAGCACCTCTCTCTGAGGCAGGAGGCCATTTGTAGGGCTGCTGCACTATATCGTGTTGCAGCTTGTGTTCGATGTCACAGAGTTACAGTTTTAGCCATGAGCGAGCACAGAGCAATGCTACCCAGCTAAACTTGAGAGCATGCAGTTAGAACTGAGGTTCAGAATGGAATAGTAGCTTATACTTGCTAACACTATATAGTATCTACTTTTTTATATAGCTAGTGAAACAGTTGGTATTATGTAGCAAAAAAAAAAGTAGTAGCTAGATTGTTGTCAAATGGCCTCATCATGATCATGACTTAATTTATGATTATAAGCCAAGTATGTTAGGGTTAAAAACAACCCAAATTGGGTTGAAAATAGACAAACCCAGTGACTGGGTTGTTTTAACCCAGCGGTTGGGTTAAATGTTTGCCCAACGTGCTAGGCAGTTTTATTCAACCCAACTATTGTTTAAATATTACAATATGGCTGGATTAAAATGAACACAAAATAAGTTGGAAATTAAAAATCAGACACATAATTACTAGAGACAACAATAATAATCAAAAGGTGAACATTTGAAGACTTCAGATGCAAAAGCCTCTAAGTGCCATCTGAAATTTTCTTCTCAACTGAGCATTTTTATCAAGCTCGTATGTTTAGGTTCAGTAATTTCACTTTAATGGCAATTAATAGATGGCACTTAGAGGCTTTTGCATCTGAAATCTTCATTAATATGCATTTATTCATTAAACTTATTAATAAATGTTAATTTCCAACACACTTTGGGTTCATTTTAAGCAAGCAATACAGTAATTTTTAAACAATAGTTGAGTTAAATAAAAATAGCAGGTTGGGCAAACATTTAACCCAACCACTGGGTTAAAACAACCCAATTGCCGGGTTTGTTCATTTTCAACCCAACTTGGGTTGTGCTGTAAATAAGCTATATATTATTCATTAATCACATTGGAATTGGAAAAGGCAATTTGAGAGCAATGCATTGTGGGATATGGTAGAAGTGTAGTAGTAGTAGTATGAGAGTAGTATGCTATTCTTAAAATAGTCTCCCTTAACATGAAGGGAAAGTGGAAAATATGAGCCTGTTTCACTTGATCAAAGCATTTGAAGTTAATATCTGATCACATTAAATGCAGATGGTATGAGCTCTGCTCCAAAGGGTTTAAGAGTAACACAGGGACTCTCTAAAATGTTGGTGGTCTTTTAACATTTTATTTGGGTCTGAATATTGCACACATTGTCTTACAACCCAGTTAACTCACAATGCCACCAATATCTCACGCATTCCATTGTGTACAATGTGAGCAACAGCCGCTGCCCCCTCAAGCAGTAGTTGCTCGTTTTCATCCGAGTCAAGCTTTATAAAGCAGGAAACCTGCTCTGGTAATTGAGTCCAGCTTTAGATCTGGTGTTCATGATTTGAGAGGGTTGACCTCATGTGGGTGAGGTGTGTGTGCATCGGTGTATCTTTGCGAGCGTGTGTGCGAGAGAGAAAGAGAGTGGGTGGTTGGCTGAATGGCCTTTGCCAGCGGAGCCAGTGTGTTCCTCCTCTTGTTCCACTAATCGATCAGCAGATCGCATTAACAAGGGCTCTGAAGTGAATGGACACGGTGCTGCCCCACCTCCCAACCCCTCACCCCTGCCGCCCCTCCCTGTGTCATCAGTCTTGTCCTACAAGATGCCTCACACCCGGCAATGGCATGGGAGAGTGACTATGTCAGGCCGTGGAAAGAAAGCCCTCGCTCCCTCTCTCATTCCGCCAATGGAAGAGAGAGGAAGACAACAAAGTGGGGGATTCTTCACATAGCTTCCCATTTTCATGCACTGCTGCCAGTGGAGAATCAAGTGTGTCCCCCTCCTCTGGCACCTAGCCAGATATCTCTTGGCTCCCCCAACCTTTTATCTGCATTCAAAGGTAGCCCTATACCTTCCATTCATCAAAGGAGTTCAAATGTGACCACCTTGCAACCCAATGCCATTTTTTTCAAATTTCTCATTGGCTGGGGGCAAAAAGAAAAGACCAACATGCCCTTTGGAAAGCCGTCAGTCCCAGACGCTCTTTGAAGCGGTGAAAGGGTCTTAAAGCAGCTGAAACAATTGGATATTAAATTAAATTTCAGAAGTTATCTATGTTGAACATGATGAATGTAAACGTTTGTTTCCGGAACAAAGGTCTGTGGACGTGAGGCTACATAAACATGTATGACTGTTTCATCTCACTGAGACAAACTTTACTTAATTATACAATATATTTCCAATGACATCGCAAGTTTAGATTGAACAAAAAGAAATAAAAGAATAAAAAAGAATAAAATTTGCTGGGTTTTGTTTGTTTTTGAGGTTTTCAAAAATTGTGACACTGCTCCCAATAGGCTTTTATTCATTGTTCTAAACACAAATGCTGTACTGACTGTACTGAATGAGTAAATATGTCAATATGTCGGTCCAACTTTTTGTATGGTTCAGCTGGTTCAAATGTAACCCTCATGTTCTGTTGAGACTTGCTTTGGGTCTCAGTGACCCCGATGCTAGACATGTAAAAATAATATTAGTAATTTTGAAATTAATGTATTATTTTACTTAAATCCTCCCCTGTTCTAATCAAACCCCAACTGATAAACATTACTGGGGCTTCAACTCTCAATTTAACCTGTTTAACACTGCTTTTGGTCAGTTTTACCGCAACAAGCACATACTATCGAAAATAGCAAAAGTGTATATTTATATATACAGTGTGAAGGCCAATCAGAAAATCTTAGCATGCAAAAATATATTTTTAATATTTTAATATAACATACAATTTAAATATTTTTATTTATAAAGCTATTGGGCATAATAATAAAAAAAAATGTTGTTTACAGTCTAAAATATGATGGGTAAAAAACAACCCAAGTTGGGTTGAAAATGTACAAACCCAGCGATTAGGTTGTTTTAAAGTGCCCTTATGCCTTTTTTAAGGTTCCTAATATTGTTAACAACAGGTTTACATGCATGCAAGGTCAAAAAACACTTTAGTTTTCTCATATTATACATTTAATTTCACCTCAGTTCTCAATGATTCGTAAAAGATTTGTTAGGGTGTGTTCACACTTGTCATGTTTGGTTCGATTGAAACGAACCCTGGTGCGATTGCTCTGTTATTGCGGTTCATGTGAACGCTGCCACCCGAACCCTGGTGCGCACCAAACAAGCGGACCGAGACCGCTGAAAAGATGGGTATCGGTCCGCTTCCAAACGAACTCTGGTGCGGTTCGAATGACATATGAACGCAACACGGACCAAAGACATGTAATCGAACCAAAAACAGGAAGATGAGACCCTAAAAAGGACAGAATCCTCACGCATATCGTTTTTTCTCGTCATAGTCGCACGTTTGCCAATCACAGGCATCAGACGCGCATCTCCTTTATACATTTTATAAGCTCTTCACGGGTTCCCAGCTGGCCAAAATACCATCATATGCAGGCTGCGCACACACAACAAGCGCATTTACCTCAGCACACAGCATTGTTTTGGATGTTTGGTAAATTCCATCTCAGAATAAGCATTACGTCATAAAATCCGACCAATCAGGTTGTGAACGTATCCCTATGCCTTTAGGTTCGGTATCTTTTGGTTCGGTAATAAAATTGCCAATCTGAACGCTAACCGGACCAGAACTAAAAAATTTTTTCTGCTTTGGTCTGGACCAAACGAACCAAACAAACCAAACTACAAGTGTGAACGCACCCTTAGAAGCAGTTTGAAGAATCAGTCTCTCTAAACCCCTCCTTTCCGTGAGCCTACCCTGCTCTGATTGGTCAGATGGCCCAATCCTTTGTGAAACGATGAAACATCTGAAGTAGTCGATCAACCAGAAACTGATTCGCAATCACGACTGGAGTACGACATTTGTCTATGGTAAGTGTCACCTTAGTTTGCGTTATTTATAAGACGTGATAACAGTGTCACTGTTATACTTTATGTAGGCACCTGTGGGAACTGTATCAGAATTCCAAGCAAAGCTGAAAACCTCTTAGCATAAGATAAACATTTAGGCCAGATTTGTACACAGATTTTTTCATCATAACTACAGTATTAACAAAGAAAGAAAATGGCTATATCATTGTTTGACATTGCAATGAGTGTTTACTGTTTACAGAGAGAATATTTGTTAGCGCAGACTAGCATCTTAACATCCTATTACAATACAGATAGAGCTCCACTCTACTGTAATAATAAAAATGCAGAGGAAAAAAACAGTTGTTTTGTATGTTGTAAACTCCCACGTTAGCCAAGCACAAACGTGAATACGTAGCTGATAATCAATTACACTTTGTAAACAAAAGTCGTGCTCCATCCTTGATCATTACTCCAAGTAATAAGATGGACAAGCTGCATTAATCTACACATTTTAAGACAATATTGGAGCCACATCTGAATAGCAGAATTACAGAAACGTGAGTTAGCAGGAGACAGACTAGGGTGTACGTTACACAACATAACACACAAAACTGCGAATTTTGAACGATCGCTAGAAAATATAAACATCAATTATTAATCGTACTTACAGGTTGAGATTCAGAGGAGCAAACTGGTCCAAATAAACTGGGCATTGATCCATATTTAAACAGCAAGCGTTTTGTGAATCCTGCATTAAACTCCCAGAGGTTTGAGAAGTCATCAGTAAAATGGCGGGAACACAACAAAAGATTGTACTGCTGTGGTATTGTTGAAAAAATGAATTTTCCCTGGCTTCTGCGCACACAATAAGTGGGCGGGTGATATGCTAATGTTTCTTTTTGATGTCACAACGAAACATTTTGGGATTCGTTTTACAAACGACTCGTTTAATTGACTCAGAGTCGACTCTTACTTTTGAAAGACAATAACTTTATATAAGGTGCACTTTCAGATTTAAAACTTTGCAGGATGTTTTCATTCACTACAGTATGTTACACACTATATGAAAGGTAATTTTCAAAAATCCATAATAGGGGCACTTTAACCCAGTGTTTGGGTTAAATGTTTGCCCAACCTGCTGGGTAGTTTTATTTAACTCAACTGTTGTTTAAAAATTACTGTATTGCTGGCTTAAAATGAACCCAAAGTATGTTGCAAATTAACTTTTAATAATATATTTAATAAATGAACATTTATTAATTAAGTTTAATGAATAATCATTAAACAATAAACATTTATTAAATTGCTTATTAATAAAAGCTCACCTTTTGATTATTATTGTTTCCTCTAGTAATTATGTGTCTGATTTTTAATTTCCAACCTATTTTAGGTTCATTTTAAGCCAGCCATAAAGTAATTTTTAAACAATAGTTGAGTTAAATGAAACTACCCAGCACCTTGGGCAAACATTTAACCCAACCGCTGAGTTAAAACAACCCAGTCGCTGCAAGCGTTTGTCCATTTTCAACCCAATTTGGGTTGTTTTTAAACCAGCATTTTTTACAGTGTATAATCAACCTGCTTCTTCAATGTTAAATATATCTTTTTAGCTATTAAAATGAGTATGTGGTCTCTTAGGCCCCAAACACAAAATGAGGGTTAAGAGGAGCAATGAAGCAAAAGAAAGCAATAGAGGAAGAGAGGAAGAATGAGCGAGTGATGTAGCAGCTGATCAGACAGCTGATAATGTATATGGTGTGCTCTTTGATGGCAGTGGCCACCAGTTCACCCGCTGCACGTGTGAAGTGGGCCGTTTCATTCTGAGTGCACTTGTTCTTCACGGGTGCATCAGTATATTGTTTTAGGAAGTTGACACATGGATCTTTGGATTGAGAGCTTCTCTTTTCCCGGAAACTCTTTGAGGGTGCTTTACACACACAATAGGTGGTAATTAATAAAAACCTGATGTTTTCACAACAGTTGCATGCTGATACTTTGTTCACCACTCACCCTTTAACCACAGCGATATCAGCTGAGTCTTCTTCCTGTCCTGTGTGTTAAAGCAGCAAACAAGGAGCAGATTGATTGAGCTTCGATGTTTGCCACTGTGAATGTGGTCATAATTACTATACTATTTACTAATTACTATAATTACTAAGCTGAATTATGTGTTATGACAATGAAACATCAAAGCAAAAATCTATTAAAAACATGATTAAAAAAAAAAAAAAAAATGAGTGAAGGCCCTGATATACTCACGGCAAAGTTCTTTTTCATTCTTCGCTTAGGGGTAAAAAGAATACACACATTCGATACACATGAGCAGCAGTTTACTGTTAGCAAACATCCCGACACCGTCCACACTGCTGTAAATATATGCTGCGCACTTTCCTCTCAATAACAAAATAAACACACAACAAAAATAACAGCAGCGAGAAAACAGCAGTTAAGAAAGCATCTGAGCATTGAAATGTGGATATGTTTGCACAAACTGCAATTCGGCACTCCAGTCAAGTCAAGTCACGTTTATTTAAATAGCACATTATACAATAGACCGCTTAAAATCAAGCAGTTCAAATAGAATTACAACTTCAATTTCTACTATAAAGCAGCTCTCCAGGGTGTTCATGTTTTTTCTCGTGGACGTCTGACCTCGACGGACTGAACAGAAGAATTAAACTGGAGATTTCCACGTCAAAAAAGGCAGAGCCTCAGAGTTACACCTACCTATTATGTAATCACCATGGACCAATGGTAGTTCGAAGGTGTTTACAAGCCAGAACGAACTTTTCCGGAAAGTTCGCTTTGGCAAGCTTTTTCGAACTCCCAAAACAAACACGAGGAACGAACTGGTGGAATGAAGAACGAACTGGTGTGACTTCATTTTGGACACCATTTTGCCCTGATTTTGTTCAAAATGACGTCACACCAGTTTGTTCTTCGATTTCGCTTGAAGTATATCTTGACCTTTATAGCACTAGTGAATCAGTATTGTGGTAAATCAAGATTTAGTAGCATCGTGGCTGTAAGTGTGTAGGTTTTAGGGTTGTCAAAAGTACAGACTTCGGTACCAAGTCGGTACTGAAATTTTAATAATGTGATGATACCCCATTTCCCCCTAGCATTTTGAGTACTGTTGAGCGGATTCTTAAACACCTCTGATTGGCCATTGTGTTCACGTGCTCAACAGATATGATTCTGTGACGCTCTTCACCGAGCGCTTACACAGTTACAAATGGGAACAGATATATAAGCAGATATATTAGGGATCTAATATAGTAAACAGATGTCTATTTACAACATGTTTTTGGAGTGTTGATCATTGTAGCCAATCACAGACATATCTGTTGAGTGCATGAACACAATGGCCAATCAGAGGTGTTTAAGAATCCGCTCAAAATGCTAGAGGGAAATGCAGGTATCGTCACATTTTTTTAATTTCAGTACCAACTTGGTACCGAAGTTGGTACTTTTGACAACTTTAGTAGGTTTTGGTTTCTTTTTGGGGATGTTCACACAAGGATAGTAGAACCTGAAATATTCTACATTGGGTGATCCTTCAGTGGTCCCCAAGATGAAAACATAGTTTTACTTAGTAAGTAATAGAAAACAAACATTGTGTGTGTGTGTGTGTGTATGTGTGTGTTGTGCAGCTGTGTGGTGTCATACTGTAGTAAATAAGAGCTCTCAGGTGGCACATCAGATGGCCTCTATAACACCTGCTCTTCAAAGCTCAGTCATCTTCTTCACCTCCTTTTAATGTGAACTTGACTGCTGCCGCCAAAGTACACCAGACAACCACTTGTGTGTGTGTGATTCAGGTAAACCCTACATTATGGGGACAAAATTTCCCCACAAAGATGGCAATTCTGAAATCCTTGTCCTTTTGGGGACATTTTTTGGTCTCCATGAGGAAATCAGCTTATAAATCATACTAATTGATGTTTCTTGAAAATCTAAAAATGCAGAAAGTTTTCTGTGATGGGTAGGTTTAGGGTTAGGGGATAGAATATACAGAGTATAAACATCTATGGCATAATTGGCTTACAAATAGAGGGCATGATTTATATGTCTTGTAATCTCTGGAGGAAAAAAAACATCAGTGTATAATGTACATTTTAGTTGAGTAAATCTACATTAAGGGACACACAGTCCATGTAATATACAGAATGGTTGTCAACAAAATTTTTCAATGGCTGATTCTGAATTCTAAATGTTAGTTGGTCAGTTGACCAATACTTATCGTTACTAGCCCTATAACCCTAAAATACAACTCAAAATAACCCTGTTACAGTACTATTTGAATTTGAATAGACAACCAAGTCTGTTTCAGTGTGCCTTATAATAAAGCACACTTTTTAAAATCAGAACATATTATACAGTTCCTTAAAATGACCTGCATACTGTATCTTCATGGTCTGGTCTGGTAGGCAGAGGTTTGGATTCTGCTGAGCAAAATTTGCCTTAAACTTTCTCATGTCAGTCCATAGCAGCTTTAAATGTATTTACTGCAGAAACAGCAGGAATAAGCCCGGGGTCTTTTGTCATGCATGCTGCCCATCTCCCCCTGCCAATCACCCAGAAAGAGAAGGAGAAAGACAGAGACAGAGAGAGGATGAGGCAGGCCTGCGGTGCCAGACAGTATACAGATCCAGCAGTGGCAATGTGGATCCAGCTGGTAATGAGGTGGCAAATTGCTGCGTTAAACCCCAACGAGAGAGACCCTACTGAAGCCTTTAGTCAGTCAATCAAAGAAAGGAGAAGCCCCTGAGGGCCTGACCCGGGAAGGTTCCCCATACGTCTCCTCCTGTCCAGAGTCGGCAACAACGCTGAACAATTTTTATTGATCACCCTGAAGACTTTTCACTGACTTGTCATTTCCTTGCAGCATTTGAAGAATTGTTGCCCTCTTTTTATGGGACAGATGTGTGGACAACACTGTCAACTCTACAGACTGAGCACCAAATTCCTCACATTGGCTCTATAAAGAGGATGTGAGGTCGTTAAATCATTCACACCCTTTAAAAACGGTTGATCTTTTTTCATACTAATCTTGTAATTGATCAGATATCTTCGATGATCATTGAATTGAAAATGTCTGAATGTAAGAAGAATAGCATTAGGAATAAATAGCGGAATAAGCCAAACATTTGATTTTAGCTCATATAACCTGGCAAACTACTATAAAGTGACCCCCAAAGCATGTAAAATACAGTTCTCTTTTTTGAATGAAACCACAGACGTTTGAGCTAGATCCCGCTCAATCATAAAAATGCTTTATGATGCCCAAACTGTGTTATTATCGCATTACTCCAGCCGTCCCCTCAAATGCTCAATCAACGGCAATTGCATTGTGCACGCACAATAAACAAGTCAGCCTTGCAATTAGCGCAACACAGAGTGGTTAAGGAATACACACATTTAACAGCTAAAACAAAGCCAGAGCTATGTGTTTTGTGTATTGTGAGCTCACCAAAGGCACTTGAATCTTTCATTATGTGATTAAGGGGCCTGCCTTGATCCCTCTCCAATTGAGTTGTCTCTTTCATTCTGGAGGCCTAATTGGAGTCAGAGTGATTTAAGCAGGTTTAACAAGGTCACAATTTTAACGTTGTAGATTTGCATCCATATATAAGAACATAAGGGCACAAGCTGTGCTTGTGACGACCTCGGTATGAATTTCTGGTAAAGCATTTGCTCTATACGACACAAATCCCCCCATCATTAATCTGGTTTCTTGTAAATCAAATTATGTTGCTTTAACGGCATTTTCCTAATTGTAAGCAGACATTTTATGAGCGAGCCGTGTCAGACGCAGCGATATGAGTTGCTTTTCAACTATGCGCATTGCATTGTTGCAGGGATCATGGCGAATCATAATTACGGTTAGAGAACAGTCATCACCGTGACAGCGAAATATTTATGGGAACGACTTGAAAAGAAGAGGCAGATTTTCAGTTGCAATGCACTGGAATAAGCAAACCCTTAATAGAGGCTTCACAGACTAATCTAATCCCAGTCGCCCTTTATTTAGGGGGGAGAGCAACAAATCTGTGTGGGGGCGTCTGTGGGCTGGAGCAGAGGTGGCCAACTCCTGCCTCTTCTGATTAAAAAATGTTGTCATTAAGAATAAACAGGCCATCTCAGAAAGGACTCTCTAATTGTTATTATCTTTCAATGGGGCCATTAAAGCAGGAGCAATCAAAGGGGTCGGGCGCCGGCGGAATGCAAGGTGCTCACATCAATGGAAGCGCGCTCAGCGCCTGCAGAGGTGGGTGCAAAAGGGGCACCCTATGATGTCACTCAGCCCCCAGCGAGCTTTCTCATGGGAAAAGTAACACTTCGCTCGGCTCGCCATAAAAGAGGAGAGCGAGCCATAACAGTAACAAGTGCAACCGGTGTGGCCGTTTGATGTGAACATGTTATCTGTCCCCTTGGCTTTTTTGTTTTCTATTCAGAGCATAAACGTGATCATTGAAGTGGTCTGCTCCATCTTCTCCAGGCACAAAAGTCTTTCACTAATTGCTGCCACATCAAATAAGTAGGAACAAGAACGAATGGGAGCCTCGCAACTGCCGGGGAAAAAAAGCGGAGCGTTCCTCAAAGCTGGTTGGACTTTTTTGTGTGATCTCTCATCAAAGATTGTGCTGCTGGTTCGAGGAGGTGGTGGAGGGCAGCCGAAGGGTAGGGGGTGGTTATCGCACAGGAAAGACCTCTTCGCAGATTAGTTCTGCATCGGCAGACATTTGCTATTCGATTCGGGAGCGACCAATCCAGTGGCTGCCCTCTCATTGTCTTCTTGCGACGAGCAGGAACAGTGGCCTGCGAGCCGGGGAACAAAAGCTAGGACCGATGGAACCCCGTGTGTTTTCAAAGTGTAACTCCTCTCCTTGCCGTCACGGCCCAGTGATATGAGTGTCTTGGGGCCCTGGCCCGCACCACACAGAGCAAGAAAAAGCTGTCAATTCAGGGGCCCTTTCAAAGGCGCATCACTTTTGTGCAAACAGGCCCTGAAAGTCACAGTTCATATACTTCCCAAAGCATGCTCCCAGTTAAAGAGCCATTGACTATCTTTGGATCAAATGTGATTTGTCTCGACCCCCCCCCTCCCCAGCCTCCACCTCTTTCTCCTTCTCTTTTTGACCCTCTGCATTCTTGTTTCCCAATTGTGTCGTCTTTGTTGAGGTTCTGTTGGAAGTGGAGATTGATGGGGGAAGGGGAGAAGGAGCCATCTCTGGCCAGGAAACTGGTTGCGATCGCCATTCTGGATCTCTCATTGGATCTTGTCAAGGTCACGACCTGCCAGTGTGCGACGGCGGCTGCAGAGTGAATGGTGCCACCTTTATCCGTGCCGGCGGGTTAGGGAGGCCGTCGCTTTGAGATAAATGTATCTCGTGAACACAATCCAATCCTTCACCACAGCTCGTATTATATCAGAGCACCATGCATCGGTGTCACTCACAGATTGTATGTGCATGGAAGGTATCTGCCATGAACTAATTCTTGGGAACTTTACCCCATCCACATTAGTGCTCAAATCAAGTCACTATTGATAAAAGGTGTCTCAGATGACCACATCAAATGACATTGGTGTTACAATGATCAGAGGGCGACCGGCAGCCACTCAGACATGATGATACACTGTTAGCTTGAGCAAGAGGCCAGCTGTGCTGTTTTTCCTATTGAACTTCAGTCTCTAAATATAAACGCTGTAAATATTCCACTGATGCGGCTCAGTGTTGAAATCTCTGACTGCCATTACGACCAACATTTCAATGAGCGAGGGAATATCATATCAGTGCTACAGTACTTGTGAAATTCCCTGTGATTTTTATGCTCCGATTATTGAATCTTTTACAGTGGGTAGCTTCTACAGTTTCCCTTCATCTAGATACTGTGAATCTTGTATGCTTGCGACTCTACAGTCTGTGGAGTGTCTAGATGGCCTATCTGCTGCATAAGATCCATCCTAATCTTGCAAATCCATCTGCTGTGCATGAGACCGACTGTGAGCATGCGGGCAGGCCCCTTAGTGCTAAAAATATTTGTCGAAGGCTTCGTAGGCCCTGTCAGGATGGCATGGTGTTTGTGCATGGATGATGGCAGGTCTAAAAATACTTATTATACCCTTGGGGATCTTATCCTTAGCTTGCAGTGGCAAGATTGAAAGGCTAGACTCTTAAGAGGAAATGAGGCAGGTGTATAGCAAGAAATGCCACTTAAGTTTGGCTAGGGTGGTTGCTAGGGCATTGCTAAATGGTTAAACCCTGAGGTATGCTGAGTTTTTAGCCATTTTGAGTATACTCCACTGATCATGAACTATTATGCACATAACAACTGATTTGTGATACTCCACCTGATCTGCAGAGGATCGCTATCATTACAAGCACAGAGCTGTATCATCTTTATACTCTTTCAAACTGAGCTGTGCAAATGCGGGGACCTTCTGACCTCCTCCTGACCTGTTTCCACCTTTGTCTTCTGTTGTTTTTATTGGCATTTTTCATCTTCTCATTTGAGTAGCTCTTAAAAGCAGCATCCCAACTGCGAGTGTTACCACATAGGCTGCATCTGAAAGCTTAAAAATGCTGCCTTCGGAGGACGCATTCTAAGGTAGGAAGGCATCAAGGCACGTCTGAATTCAATGTTAGCTTCACTTCCTGTCTCCTGAGATACCTTCACCTGATCGATTTTTGAAGGCAGCATAGATGTATCCATCGCTGCCTTTGATATTCCACAATCCTGACAATTGAGCAAAAAAAAATAAAGACGGCATCTGAATGTTGCAATTGGTGGTCAATTTGTGTGTAAATTTATATTTTTGCCTAATGTTTTCCACTTCTGATGTCATTTCTAGCAAGAAATTACTGTTAAATTTTTGCTTAGTTATCACCAAAGCATGCTCTATTTTGCTGTAGATCAGCTGTAAATAGTTTCATGAGGTGCCTTTGCGCGCAAATGCTGCCTACAGAGTCATTGCCTGATAAGGCAGTGAGGCAACAAGTCAGCTGCCTAAGTTTTTGGACGCAGCCATAGTGAAGGGGTGTCCATTGTCCAATCCTGCTCCTGGAGGGTCACTGTCCTGCAGAGTTTAGCTCCAACCCCAACTAAACACACCTGAACCAGCTAATCATGGTTTCCAGGATTACTAGAAACTTCCATGCAGGTGTGTTGGGATGAACTCTGCAGGACGCTGTCCCTCTAGTAGCAGGATTGGACTCCCTTGACCTAGTGGATCGCTCATTTAGTGCAGTCAGCTCCAAATGAGTCAGAGTACAAACAAAAATTCGGACTACACGGCACTACTTTTGACTGCTTTCGACTGATATCCTGATATGGGTCAGGTCCTGCTTTTAATGTAAATAAAATTTTCAATTTTTATTGCCTGCTAAGTGAATATCTGAAGTTTAATCCAACACAATCACATAAAGCTTTTTAACTATTTTACATTTTGGTGAATTGGTGGCTAATTTATGAGAATCCTTATAATACCATTCATTAGTTTTTGTGTGATCTGTTTACAGTCCACTGATGGTTAGGTTTAGGGGTGGAGTTAGGAATGGAGCTTTGTGGTTACTTTTTTTCCTAAAAAATGTACATTTCACATTCTCATGAGATCGGGTTGGTTTATTTGCTTATAAAAGTAACAGCACATTTTTTTATCCACAAGTTATCCACAATTTGAGCTGTGTGGGATGTGTTACACAGCAAACTTTAATACTTAAGGTTCAAATGAGCAATAGCAATAATGTTTCATTAAGTAATGATCAGATCACAGCCAATATATTGCACAATATCTTATTTCTTGCTTAAAGGGTTAGTTCATCCAAAAATGAAAATTCTGTCATCATTTACTCGCCCTCATGTCGTTCCAAACCCGTAAGACTTTCGTTCATCTTCGAAACACAAATGAAGATTTTTAATAAAATCTGAGAGATTTCTGTCCCTCCATTGACAGCCTACGTATCTGCCACTTTGATGCTTCAAAAAGTTCATAAAGAGATCATAAAACTAATCCATATGAATTGAGCGGTATAGTCCAAAATGTACTGAATAGACACAATCATTCTATATGATGAACAGATTTAATATAGGGTTTTATTCACATATAAACATTCATCAACTTGAGGTAAACTTGAGACATCAGTTGAGGTAAACGGAAGCTCAAGCAGGTTTGTTTGACGTACGAGAACCAAAGGTTCATTCTTGTGTTACGCAGCATGTTTGAGCTTCTGGAAGAGGTTTGTTCTCCTGCATCAAGCAAGTACGGTTGAGCTTTTGTTTATGTTTTCTGATCAATGTTTATATGTGAATAAAAGCCTAAATTAAATCTGTTCATCAGAAAATTTGCGAGAAATCACTCAGATTTGATGAAAAATATCTTCATTGGTGTCCCGAAGATTACCGGTTAAATGAATGAATTTTCATTTTTGGGTGAACTAACCCTTTAATTTAATGCTAAACTTGAATCTTCAAAAATAACGGTGAAGTAAATCCAAAGCAGCAGAGCTGACACCATAGTTGTAGCCTTTGACGGGAGTCGGAAACTTCATAATCACCCACTGGAGATTCTAATCTGCTGCTCTCGGCCCAAGTGTATGTCTCCTGGGTCTGCAGTCGGGATTAGGTGTGTGATAATCTCTTTGTTTAGAACAGGCTTTGTCATTTGATTTGGGATTTTCTGGGACAAAAAGCAACAAGGACGAGGGGATGAGGTGAGTGGCCTTTTGTCAAAATAATGGGAAAATCCAGATTTGCTTAGTGCTGTAAAAATGTTTACTCAGCGGAATTAAGAGTGTATCCCTGTGTTTGTGCTTGTCAAGTGAAAAGCATACAGAGATTGTCGTTATAAGGTCGAGACGACGACAAACAACCTCCAGCTGTGAATTATGAATGGAATCAATTTTATTAAGTTGTTCTTCATCATTTATTCAAAGATAAAATGCGTTTCCCAGTGTCAAATGATATTGCTATTGTTAACGCCTGTTTTAAGTTCTTATTCTTCCCATCTCAAAATATAAGAAACATTGTTGCTCCCCTACAGAGCATAAGCATTGCTTCTATTTGAGAAAGAGGGTCTGAACTCAATTTAAGGACCTTTTGTTGGTATTACCTGAGAAAGCAGTGGAGGGTCTGTTGGGCAAGACCACCATGCAGCATATCGCCTCCCAGCAGTCGGCTGGGGGACTATTGGTGGGAGGCAGGGGGTCATATTCTCTTTTAGTCTGGGAGTTAGCGCTCTGCCACCAGGAGGGAGGCCTGGCCACAGTGGGGAAAAAATATCCCAAATCCCTGAACACTAACTCGCACAGCTGGGTAGAGGCAGAGAGACAGTGGCTGAAAAGCAGATTCAGTCAGCCTACAGCAACTCCCCCAATCACTCAGCCCACCTCCCAAGGCCCATTCAGGGCAGAGAGAGAGACAGACATGGAGAGCACAGGATAACGGGTCACACAAGATCATTCACTTTGAATCGAACCACACCAAACATTATCAAGCCAAGCAATGCAACGCACCATTAATGTTGCTGCTATATTGGAGCTGTCTCTGCACCTGTACCTGTTTGTACTCCAAAATATATGATGGGATGTCCCATTTTGGACATTTATTAAGGGTGGGACAGGGTGGCAGAGACTCACAAAGGGTTAAAAGTTCCCCTTCAGAGGACATCTGAGTTGAAGGGTTTCTCAGTGTCGATAATTTGTCTAGAATAACTGCTGTGAACCGCTTGCCTTTAAAAAGAGAAAAAGAAAGCAAAAGAAAACCTTTTGCCCAAACCCACATTGCTGTAGGTCTATGCTGAATGAGCACTTCAGAGTTCTTAAAGAGCTCTTGCTGTCAGAATGGAATTTGGAGTGACCACAGAACAGTCGTCCATTCCGTGAATGTCTCTCTCATATTCTGTTTCATCTGTTTATATACTTATTTTCCAGAGAAATTCAAACAGTTGTCAGATAAAATCACATGAGCTAAAGCTGCAAGGTAATAATGATTTTTAATTATTTTTGGCATTGTAAATCATAAAGTTTTCATTACTGTCTGCCATAGATTGTTGCACTGATAAATAACTACACTCTAATAAATGTTGGGTTAAAAACAACCCAAGTTGGGTTGAAAATGGACAAACCAAGCAATTGGATTGTTTTAACCCAGCAGTTGGGTTAAATGTTGGGTTAGTTTTTATTTTCCAACATATTTTGGGTTAATTTTAAGCCATCCATATAGAAATTTTTAAACAATAGCTGGGTTAAATAAAACTGCCAAGCACGTTGGGCAAACATTTAACCCAACATCTGGGTTTGTACATTTTCAACCAAACTTGGGTTGTTTTTAACCCAGTGTAATTTATATTTAAATCTTATACTCTAAAAAATGCTAAGTATGCATCACTAACTTGTCAAGTAGCCTTGATGTTAAAATATATTCTCTTTTTGTACAATAATGGTTAAAGTGTTTGTCCTTATTAGTGTAGATGAGTTAATGATCTAATGAATGGCATTATAAACTTCACAGGTTTTAAATCTCTGCTTGCACACGTTATGCTTAACTCTTTGGTCCGATCTTGAGGTAAGTGTTTGATCTCTGAACCCAGTTGTTTCACCACTAACAGGTTGTCCAGTGATCATTTCTCTAAGAACTTTGGCAGATGGTGACATCTAGTGGTTCACAGCTTTCATTTGGAGGAACTGAGAGTTGATCATTTGATGTAAAGCTATTTAGACAGACTTTAAAATCGACTCAGTAGTGTTATATTGTTTATATGGAGATTTATATGAATGTATTACATGATTGTAACTCGTATAATATTATACTCTGAACTTCAAATGTTATGGTTAATTTCAGTAATTATTTGGAAAAGTTCTATTTTGATTGATTCCATGATACTCTTTTGATACCTGAGAAGGCTGGGGTTGTTCTAAGAAACCTATTTTCACTGAAAATGAAAGATAATTGGGGTTTGAATGAAAAGTTTGAAAGTTAGACAGAGATTGTCAGTAAAATCTGTGGCCAACAGCAGCTAACAAGTCTTCAGTGAGGCACAAGAAGCCATAGAAGAAATCATATGCGTTGGAGACAGTACATTTTTTGCTTGTAAATTTTGCTTGTGAGGAACTGTCGGCAGCATAACATTTCCATTAAATCACTTGCAATGCAAACTGAATGTGAGCTCACTGTTTTACTTGCATATTACTCTAACTAATATTACAAATATCGCTTCAAATCCTTTCAACATTTAGGATAGTTTGATAAGAAAGTAGTTCCAACTGTTCTGCTTGAGTAAATCACATCACGTTAACTTAATAGGCATCTATCTGCTGTTTCGTGCCAAAATGTATCCAGAGGGGTTTTCAGCAGCGCTCAGCTGTCAGCAATGACGTCACTCCAATTGTTAAGTGCGTCACGGCTCCTTTAGCGTAACGTATGAACTCAAGTGAATTAAATATAACAGTCTTATATAAGAGAATGTCTCCCTTTGCCACCCTGTGTGACATTAGATGTTGTTGCCAAAGGGTCAATTCAGTTTTTCCCTGTTTGTTTTCAGACCGCGTGCTGGTTTTTCAGGTCATTCTGATGTCATAAAAACTACAGCGCTCCTCCACTGAAGTTCACACATGACCCAGTGCTGAGGTCAGCACTCGAGGGTTGAACATTGGCCTCTGCCCTGCGCAACCTACACCTGTGTTGATGCAGTTCCACATGTGGAGGATTCAAAAGTTACAATGTGAATATATAAGCATATAATCTCCACACAAATGTAAATTTATAGAGAGAAGAATTTACAGTATTTTCTTCCACTTGAAGATGTTTTTACCCTAAAGAAATGAAGAGTAACATATCAGTATTCTAAATGAAGCATTATTTTACATAAAGTGGAGGTCATCCTGAGATTTTAACTCATAAAACTCATCAGCATAAAGTCTGGTTCACTTTGAAGCTTAGCCAGGAAGGAATTGTTCAGGAAGAGATGTTCAAACTACATGTAAAGTGACCAACCACAGTTATTTGGGTTTTTACAAATAACTTTTTGTATCTGGAAAAAAAGTTGATAATAGACATTCATGGAAAAAGCTCATATAGTGCAGCAGTCCATAATCTGCTATGCAGAAAACACTGGAAAAATTGGTGGAAATGTTTGTACATAGACTTTCTGCCTGTCTAAAAGTAATCAGTAACGGATTCATTTCAAAGAAATGAAAATTCTCTCATTATTTACTCACCCTCATGCCATCCCAGATGCATATCAATTTCTTTCTTCAGATGAACACAATTAAAGTATAACCTCACTGATTTTCAACCCGCTTCAGCAGATTTTTGAGTTTTCTCAACTTGTTGTATTCAGTTTATTCAACAAAAAGTTGAGAAAACTCAAAAATCTCCTACAAAAACAAGTTGAGAAAACTCAAAAATCTCCTACAAAAACAAGTTGAGAAAACTCAAAAATCTGAAAAACCCAGAAATTGGGTTAAATGTTTGCCCAACTTGCTGGGTAGTTTTATTTAACTCAACTGTTGTTTAAAAATTCCTGTATTGCTGGCTTAAAAAGAACCCAAAATATGTGCAATAGCAATGGTTACCAAAACTTTTTGCTTGTTGCTGCTTCCAGGCCAATAGGTGTCAGTATAAAATCCAAGGTCACTGTCATATCCGCCAGTGAAATAAACACAAAAAGTTACTTAGTGAAGTTTTAAGTCAATAAAAGTTGTCGTAAACCCCTTTGAAGTTGCTCTACTCATTAGCACTGACTCATTTGTTTATTGTTGGATTTGAAATAATCCACAATAGCAGCCAGGTTAACTTGAACAGAGCTGACCTGTTGCTAAATAAGTGTAAAAGATGATGCATTGCACAGCGGGCCCTCTGTAGCACTACAAATGAGGTCGACCCCCAACAGCAATGTGTACCTTCACAGCTCTGTGTGGGTGGTGAGAAAGACGCACACCCCAATCTTTCAGAAGAAGCTGCTACGGCCAGGCCATGTGGTTTGTCTAGATGGGTTCCATGCACTGTGGAGATCCACAGCTGGGGTTCCACAGTCTCCCCTTCGCGTTTCCCAGTAGGCTCTCCGTTGCGTCAGAGATGGCAGCATGCTGGTCTGTGGGGGTCCAGCTCCATAAGGACAGTGACAACTACAGAGGTCGCTCTCGACGGGGGCCTTACACTGAGTCATTGCTAAGTATAACCTTTGACCAACGACTAGAGTTTCACCCAAACAATAGAAAGGTTACTGCTCAAAGTAGTTCCCTCCACTGAGACCTGACCATAACAAACCATGACAGTTTCCTCAAGGAAATAACTCTTCTTCATGAGGCCTGTCTGAACATAAGACTACTGACTGTGCTCATGGCGGATTTCAAGAGACGCAGGGGCTTGTTGGCTTGTTTAAACAGTGTAAGTATAAGTGTTATACAGTAAATGCTGATAAGGGGTGTGTATATTTGACTCTGATACTGAATACATTCAAATATGATTCTTTACTAAATGGTTCATTACTCGGACTCGCCGTGTTGACCATTGGATTGAAAGTGACTTCTGTGTGAGCTGTGCTTCATGCATCGCTAGACTACAACAACAATGGATCTTTTTGCTCATGACATTTCACTAATGTGACCACACCCCTAGACCAAAGAAGATAATTGTGGGATAATGTTTAACCCTTTCACACATAGAGGTCACTACTAGCATTTTCTTGCGTATGCATGGGTTTTGATGGCATAGTTGCACATCAACCTCTACAGTGGACACTAGTGCATCATCCTATACATTGCCACCAAGCGGGCAAGCCGTTGTATGTCGATTTTTTCCCCTCCAAACCAAGATGGCCAATGGCCAGTCAGAAATGCCAAGTTTCTCCGGAATATCCATCCATTCCTTCTATCCTAGGAGACTCTTGCAGGTTAAAAAAAAATGTTGTAGCATAAAGCAATATCGAATGATTCATATCACAGTTAATTTTTTTAAAGTATTGTTTTTAGATTGGGAAGATATTCTGATTAATCTTCTGTCCACTAAATTGACATCATGCATTACTAGCTATATTTCTGCTACAATTCATACTATTACTGTGACTTTTTTTTGTTGAAAATACTTCATCTGCAGTAACTTTTTTGACTGTAAATAAATGTATTTGTGTTATTTGAATGTAATTTGCATTAACATCAAAAACGTAATGTGATTATATACATAATGTACATTACAAGTAATTACAAGTAATGCATGTTATTTGTAATGCATTACTTTACTCATTACATCAAAAAAGTAATCTGATTATGTAATGCACGTTACTTGTAATGCATTCCTTTAAAAAAAGTAATCTGATTACATAATGCATGTTACTTGTAATGCATTACTTGTAACACCGAAAAAGTAATCTGATTACGTAATGCACGTTATTTGTAATTTGTATTTGTTTACTCGTAACATCAAAAAAGTCTGGTTGACAGGTTGTAGAGATCTCTGATGGAATCAACTCCTCATGTTCTGATATCAAAGACACACGAAGTACAACTTGTATGAAGTTCAATTGCATTTGCAATATTTTGCCCTTTATATTTTATAGTTTTCACATGATTTTATATAATTGTATTTATTGGTTTGTTTAATACACACAATATTGCTGTGTTATTACTGTATTATGTTTAATACAGTATCTCTTCAGTTAAAACCATAAATGCATACTGTCCACTCAAGTGGACATCTGGAAATCTCTTTAAAAAAAATGTTTAAAAAAAATAATTTCAAATCTTGTTTTTCATGCCCTAAGAGCAATAAAAACACTTTTGTTTTTGATTTGTTTTTTTAGGAAAAAAATCCTGACCGCATGAAAGCAAGAAATAAGAGCAATTGTGAGAAATAAACTAACAATTATTTCAATGTTAGAATTGAGGTGCGGTCACGTTATTATTCAACAAATTTCCCGGGCGATATTTAGTCATTTCAATAGGAATCCATGCGATCAAGAAATTTGTGTGAGGGCGAAAGGTTTCCCCATGCAGATTCAAGTTCAGCACATGGATTTGCTGCATTGACCATCAGAAACCTGCTTGGTTTGAAAGTGACTTCTGTGTGAGCTGTGCATCATACATCGCTAGACTACTGACAACAGACAATGGACCTTTCTCCCCACAAAATTGTGACCACAGCTTTTGACCAGGTCCTGCTGCTGGAGTCCCAACATCCGTCATAGTGTAGCTGCAACCTGACCAAACACACTTGTCTGGAAGTTTCTAGTAAACCTAAAGACCTTGATTAGCTGGTTTAGGTGTGTTTAATTAAAGTTGGGGCTAATCTCTGCAGGATAGTCCTCCAGGAGCAGGTTTGGACACCCCAGCTTTAAACTGAAGAAGCCACATATAGAGATCAGAATATCATAAAGGAGGGACTTAGGGAGGAGTAGTAAGCAACCACCCAGAACACCCGCAACCACATAGAAACCCAGTAAAAACCACTGAGAAAACTTTGCAATGATATACACTGCCCTGGGAACCACCTACAGCACCCCATCATCACGGCAGCGACATGCAAGCTTGGACTATTAGGCGGAGCTCTTTTTTTTTTGGGCTACACTCTTGTCCTCTTTGGGAAAACACTTGTCATCATCTGTCTAGTTCTTCTTTTTGTTAAATACTTATTTTGAATATTATTATTTACTTGCTCCCATAGGCCCCTCATGTGTATCTTTGTACTACACCATTAAGTTTATACACAATATACTGTAGCAACATGTACTCTTAGAAAAAAAAGGTTTAATAGGTTTCTATATAACCCTAGGGATCTTGACTCAATTTTAAAGATACTTTTATGCCAAAAAGTGTCTATATAAGGAGAAATGTCTTAAATTATTGCTTAATACTTGGGTATAAAATGGGTTATATCATTTTTTGAAGAAAAAAAAGTGGATCAAAAAGCTTAAATCAACCAGATACTGTCCAAAATTATTGTCTCTTTTTCTCATTTTGTGTATATTGACATTGTGTTGTAATTCTTTGTGTAAATATTTCTCCAACTAAAAAAAGTAAAATATGAAAGTCATTATTCATTTCAGCATAATTATGCCATTATGAAGTGATTTTGCCAAGCAAAACATCTTTTGTTGATCCTGGAACAACATTCCTGTCCAAAAACATAGTCTCATACCCCTAAACCTAATCCTACCAATAACGTATCCCTAAAATCAAAGGGAAATTATGTGAATAAGAATGTTGTAGAAACTCCTAACCCTTGATTTAAACCTAAAGTTGACATTCCTATCCCTCAAATTTGACTTTTGAAGTCTGCATTTATGTGATTGAAGTCGAGTTGGCATTAACTATTCGCTCATGACGCCATTAATGAACAAATAAACCTGAACCTCAAGATGAGACTCGAACGCTGGTCACCTTGTTCACAGCTATGGCATATGACACAGCGCTGCCCACAAGGCTATTGTACATAACAGCTTATTTTTATCAGTTCTTTTGTCGTTGGGTCATCATATTTCTCACAGATTTCTGCTCATTCTAAATCAGATACAGATAAAGTAGCACAGTAAAGATAACATTTATATGAATGCATTAGTGAGAGAGTGATTGCGTGTGTGAATTAATTCTATCTGGCAGCGTCTCTCTATAGTGAAGCTGTGGGTTTTAGTTACTAAGAAATACACCAATCAGGCATAACATTATGACCACCTTCCTAATATTATGTTGGTCCCACTTTTGCTGCCAAAACAGCCCTGACCCGTCGAGGCATGGACTCCACTAGACCCCTGAAGGTGTGCTGTGGTATCTGACACAAAGATGTTCGCAGCAGATCCTTTAAGTCCTGTAGTAAGTTGCGAGGTGGAGCTTGTTCAGCACATCCCACAGATGCTCGATTGAATTGAGATCTGGGGAATTTGGAGGCCAAGTCAACACCTCAAACTCATTATTGTGCTCATCAAACCATTCCTGAACCATTTTTGCTTTGTGGCAGGGCGCATTATCCTGCTGAAAGAGGCCACAATAGGAATGCAATAGGAATTCTTCCCATGGCACCATGTGTGATGCACATGCACCCAGCCATCCACAAAATGTAAAAGAAAACGTGATTCATCAGACCAGGCCACCTTCTTCCATTGCTCCGTGGTCCAGTTCTGATGCTCACGTGCCCACTGTTGGTGCTTTCGGCGGTGGACAGGGGTCAGCATGGGCACCCTGACTGGTCTGCAGCTATGCAGCCCCATACGCAACAAACTGATGCACTGTGTATTCTGACACCTTTCTATCAGAACCAGCATTAACTTCTTGAGCAATTTGAGCTACAGTAGCTCGTCTGTTGGATCGGACCACACAGGCCAGCCTTCGCTCCCCACGTGCATCAATGAGACTCGGCCACCCATGACTCTGTCGCCAGTTCACCACTGTTCCTTCCTTGGAGCACTTTTGATAGATACTGACCACTGCAGACTGGGAACACCCCACAAGAGCTGCAGTTTTTGGAGATGCTCTGACCCAGTCAGCCCTTGTCAAACTCGCTCCTTACACTTGCACTTGCCAATTTTTCCTGCTTCTAACTGCTTTGAGGACAAAATGTTCACTTGCTGCCTAATATATCCACCCACTAACAGGTGCCATGATGAAGAGATAATCAGTGTTATTCACTTCACCTGTCAGTGGTCATAATGTTATGCCTGATTGGTTTATATGCTAGAACTTTTCAGTTAAGCTATTTTATTGCTAAATCACAGAACAGTGTTGACAGTACATTTCTGCGCTACTTAATGTTTCTGTGTGCACGCGATCTGCATGTGAGAGGGACTATATGTCACAGAAAACAAAATCTACATCTGCATAAAGCACCATTCATGAATGTCACGATCAACCAGGTGGATTTGCTCAAGAGGGATTCCTCTAATTCAGCATGTACCATGACACACACAGACACATTGCATAACTGGATACACAATATTTCCAGATATGTGTTGCCGTATGATAGGAGCCACCTGTTCATTCATCTGAAGCAAGAGCTCAGGTGCAGGCCTCATTTGTACAGCTGTGTGTGCTGGAGACAGGCCAGTGACCTGTGTTCGTCTGTGATCATCCATACTAGATTAGAAGCCACATCAGTACACTCATCACACGTGAGTATTACACTGACCTCTCCAAAAGATTGTTCAACCGTGACCTATGTCAGCACAGAAATGGCTCAATATAAAAACAATGTGTTTGCCAAATGAGGACAGATTATAATTGAACTACAAGCAAGTCAGATTACGATTTTTCATCTAATTTACAGATGCAGTTTATTTTTCCTCCTTAAAAACAGTCCCTAAACGTTCCCCCTTGCCTCAGTAAGCATTGCATACTGAATTATGAACATCTATATAATTAAATATGCAACCAGCATGTGGCATGTGGTATTTTTGTCCTGTACTTGCACCATCAGATCAAAAACAAAGATTTTTTTCCCAGTTGTTTACTGCATCTAGTTTCTGAAACCCTCCAGCTGATCATACAAGGTTTATAGCTGGCAAAGGTTCATAACGACATGTGAAATGTGAGTTCTGAAAACTTTGGTCATTGTCCTGCTGGAGATGCAGCGTGTAACAGTCTTCTAACAGCTGAGCTAACACAGACACAGGCCGGCTGCTGCTGGCTCCCTTGAAATGCCTGGCGTCATTGGGTTCAAAGCCACTATGGTGGATTCTAGGAAGCATTGACGTCCTTTCTAAAAAGCAAAGGGACGAATACTGTAGTAGCACAATGATGAACAATAAGCAGCATGTAAAACAGTATAATAAAGAGAATTCCTCTGCACTCTAAAAAAGGCTGCACTCATTGTCCAGCAAGGAGGTTAAAAACAACCCAAGTTGGGTTGAAAATGGAAAACCCAGTGAACGGGTTGTTTTAACCCAGTGGCTGGGTTAAATGTTTGCCCAACGTGCTGGGTAGTTTTATTTAACCCAACTATTGTTTAAAAATTCCTGTATTGCTTGCCTATGAACCCAAAATATGTTGGAAATGAACATTTATTAATAATTTTAATGAATAATAATTAAACAATAAACATTTATTAAATTGCTTATTAATAAATGTTCACCTCATTGTTGCCTCTAGTAATTATGTGTTTGATTTTTAGTTTCCAACATATTTTGGGTTCATTTTAAGCCAGCCAACTTTTAAATAGTTGGGTTAAATAAAACTGCACAGCAGGTTGGGCAAACATTTAACCCAACCGCTGGGTTTGTCCATTTTCAACCAGCATTTTTTAGAGTGTGTATACATTCCCCAACTGTCACTATAAAATGATGACATCAACAAATATAGATAAGAAGACCAATATTTTGACTAATGGATTCTGAAGGAAATGACACACACACACAAAAAAACTGCTGTAAATTTGGTGAACAAACAAAACGGGTAATGTTTTAACATTCTTCTTATGTTTTGTTTATACTTTATGTTTATGTTATCTTTTGTCAATGATGATAATTTAATCACTACAACTCATTAAAACTTTAAAACCATCAAAAACTCTCTACTTTGATTATATATATATATAAAATCAAAATCTCTCCACTGTAAAGCATTATCCATGTCACCCATAACCTTTAGGCTATGAGTGAATCTGGAAGAAATGGTTAACTGCTTCCCTCAGTCTGACACATGGATCCTCTTTCTTGTGGTTTGAGAGACAACAGACCTGTGGATCCCATCGTAGAGATGATTCAGGATGAATATGCATGCTTCCAATTACATCAGGAAATAATGAAGCAATAAGGACCCTCTGCCCAGCACCGACTGTTACTCACTCATACACTCTCTTTTTCAGTGAGCTGTGCTGTTGGGAACATTGTGACAGGGCCAAACAAGACATTGGCTGAATCCAAAATCACATACTTCCCTACTATATAGTAGGTGAAAAACAGTATGTAACAAAATAATGTCTGAATTCACAGTACTCCTAAAAGAGTAGGCAAAAAGTACTGAAGATTCTGAAGTGTGATTAAGCTGAAAGTTGACTTTTTTACTTTAAACCGTTTATTCATTTTTAATGTAGCTCCATATTTATTTTTCCTTGGCGCAACATGCTAATGAGAGGGTGTCAATCAAACATCAGAAGGCAGTCTGTATGCCGCAATTGGCTGATCGTTGTAAAAGCACCATTGGCTGACAAAGGGACCTAGGCTGCTAAAGGGACCGTCTGCAAATTCCACTCACAGTTCAAAAATATAAACATCCAATCATTCAGTACACAATTATTTTTGTAAAAAGATTACTTTAAGACACCTGTGTTTTTTCATGTTCCAAAGCTTGCAGTACATTCCTAGTGACCAGACTAACTTCTTACAGGTGAATAATGCAAAATCTCACCTGTAGTATGTCAGTCTTGCCACTAGGAACATACTACAACCACTGGAACTTGTAAATGTCATTTGTTCATTTGAATGAATGATTGGACGTTTATATTTTTGAACTGTGAGTGGAATTTGCAGACAGTCCCTTTAGCAGCCTAGGCGAATATGCAGCGAATATCAAATCAAAAACTAACTTTACTGCGCTCTTTTAGCGGACAAACAGATCTACAGCCACATCAAATGTAGCTGCTAACTGACCTAAAGCGTGTATAGATGAATCTACTCTGAAGAGTATATAATCAGCAGATAGTATACTACTATTTTCAACAGTGTCAGCCAATGGTGCTTTTACATCGTTCAGCCAATGGTGGCATAGACACCACCTTCTGATGTTTGATTGACACCCTCTCATTAGCATGTTGCGCCAAGGAAAAAGAAATACAAAGCTACATTAAAAATGAATAAACGGTTTAAAGTAAAAAAGTCAGCTTTCAGCTTAGCATTTCCTTTAACATTTTTTTTTATTTCCCCTAACATTCGTTTTATTTAGTTAATTAAATATGCAAGGAGATAAATAATTATTTATTTATGCAGGAATATGTGGATTTATATATTTTATCTGCACATATATTTATTTATGTATAATTTTGTGGATGTATTTATGTATTTATTTATTTATCTATTTATTGTTTTTGCAGGTTTCGTCCTCCATAGTGCTGAGGTCCAAGTAAAGATATAAAACTAAAAAATATCTTGCATTTAAAGACTGATATTATACACAGATCATACAATATTAAAACACTTTTTAGGCATAATATTAAGACGTGCATTGTGCAATAAAGAAATACTCCAAATAAAGTTTAATTATATTATTTAAGACTTACAGATAATATTATGTCAATAAATATGTTAATGGATTTGAAGTATACTTAGTATGAAATAAATGTTTTTTAAATAGATTTTGGTATAGGTTTTTTTCTACTGGGGTTACCATGGTATATGTTCAAAAAACAAATGGTTCGGTTAAGAGAAACAATACAAATTACATTTCCAGCCAGGAATATACATATTAATTTATATAGAAAAAATATACATAGACATATCTCAATTATTCATTGTCATATTTATTTCAAGGTGTGCTGAAGTTGTCCACATTCACTGCATTTCAACAATAAAATGCTAAACCTCAGTCATTTATATTACTTAAAATTCATTTTAAACTTTTGTTAAGGTTTAGCGTAAAACACTTAATCTATCTACCTGTTTTACAGCCCTGTCCCTGTTTTTCCTAATGATATAATTACAAAAAAAACAAAGTAAACAGTTGGTCTCATATGTAGCTGATTTGAGGTAGGGCTGGTATGCTTTGTGGCACGTTAAAAAGTTGATACCTGAGCCAGAAAAACTATTACAAAGAGTAAAAAGGCACTGGTGGAGAAAAAGTGCAGTGGAAACCTTTAAACATAGCAACACATCCCTTTGAATAAATAAATCAAGGCAAAAGATGTTCCTTGACTCAACTCAAATAGAAATAATAGACAGAACAACAGCAGACCGGGAATAGAATTTTTTTTTAAAAAAAATCAAAATAAAAGGCTACAGTGTCTTTTGCAGTGGATGTTTCTGTTTAAGTCTTTAACTGTAGCAAGGCTACATGAAACATGATTGGTCTGTATGAGCTGTGATTGGTCCATTTGATTGCACCACTTAGATATTATATTGCTTTTGATACGAGTTTCCACATTTATGGGAATTAAGAATCTGGCACATGACTTTCACTTTTATCTTAGCGAGTTCTTCTCCAGTAAACAGCAGCTACAATGAACGCCACCGCAGCGATGCAAGACACGGTGCGCCATCTTGACACGCTGCGGAAAATGCCCTCCTGCAACACAGGGCAGAGAAAGCATTAGATACACACTGCATATGAACACAAGACCTTTAAGGGATTACTTCACTTTAAAATGAAAATTAGCCCAAGCTTTACTCACCCTCAAGCCATCCTAGGTGTATATGACTTTCATCTTTCTGAACACAATCGGAGTTATATAAGTAAATATCCTGATGCTTCCCAGCTTTATAATGGGAGTGAACGAAACCAACGAGTATGAGCTGAAGAAAGTGTATCCATCCATCATAAATGTATTTCACACGGCTCCGAGGGGATAATAAAGACCTTCTGAAGCCAAGCAATGCGTTTGTGTAAGAAAAATATCCATATTTAACACGTTATAAAGTAAAATATCTAGCTTCCGTAAGATCGTCTTCCGTAATCAACGTATGAAGAAAGTGTAACGCATCTCGCAGTCCTACACCTTCCATATTCAACTTACGCTTTTTTCGTAAGTGTTCATTGTGTTCATCAGAAAGAAGAAAGTCATATACACCTAGGATGGCTTGAGGATGAGTAAAGCTTGGGCTAATTTTTATTTTAAAGTGAACTAATCCTTTAATGACATCCATCAAATGAAGGATATTTTTTGCATGGATATCAAAGTGCTAATGAGATCCGAGAGTGACATGTGATGGAACGATTTTTAGTGAATAATGACTTATTAAGGGATGGGAATTGTAAGGAATTTAAAGGTGAAGTATGTAGCAGAATTACAAAAATGCGACATATTTTGCAAACGCCACTTTCACGCATCGCACCTCCCTAAACTCAAACATCACAAACACAGCTCTTACGGGTGCTTGTGAAGGCATGTCTCAACAGGTAAAATTGTGCTACTTTCAATAAAAGGTCCAACATATTAGGATTAGGACTGGAACGCCGCTTCGATTGCTCTGATTACGCGAATTAGTCGATTAGCATGGAGTGCGTCAATTCGTCGCGCTGTTTACATTCTTCCGGGAATGATAAAAATCAGCCGTTATTACAACAATATCGCGCCCAATCTAAAGTGTGGAAATTTTTCAAGCAGAGACCGAATAAAATGGTGCTCTGCACGCTCTGTAAAACTAAAATGGCATGCAGCAGCACTTCCATCCAGGAGCATCTGAAAAAGAAACATCCAGTCAGCGCAGCTCTCCTACCTCAAAACGACAAGACGGCAGTACAAGTATTTGGATTATCATAGTGAAGTTTTACACAGCACTAGAATACAGTTGTCAGTCTCATATTTTGTGCTTAATACAGCTGAGTTCATACAGCATTCTGGTTTTTACGAGCTGCTGTGGATGCGAGGCGCACGGCTCAAACGTACTCTCTGCAACCGGTTACAAAGCATTTAACGTGGTTGTTGGTTATTTAAAATATCTAATGGATGAACTCATGCCTCAATTGGACTTGTTTATTTAATTACGTGCTGTCAACTGTGGTAAAACTACACAGTTTTATTGACACCGCTATGTTTGATACTGTCGCTTTGGTTGACGCAACCGCTATGGTTAGTTAGAATGTTGTTGTGACATCAGAACATATTCAAGCAGCTATGAATCGTTAGACATTTAGATTTATCGAAAAATAATCGATAGACTAAACGACTGAACAAATAATCGTTCACTCCAGCCCTATTTAGGTTAGCTATGTGTCATGAGCAAGTGTGCCACACAAGTCCTGAAAAGTGAAGCCAAAGCGTCTTGATCGCCCCCAGGTGGTTGGTCCCAGTATAGGTCAAACCCCACCCTCTCCATGTAATTTAATGGGACATGAGACAAATTAAACAATTAAATTACACTTCAAATAATTTTTTTTCAAACATGGCTTCTGTCAATTTAGGTCATTTTTATCATGCTGATTCAAGATCAAGTGTTCATTTTTTAAAATAAGTTTGGTTTTAGTTGGTTATTTGATGCTATAAAAACGGGGGTGGTACGTCATGATTGACAGCTTCTCTGAGCGAAGTAGTCACTGAGGCACCAACTGACTTTTTTCTGGATTTTCGGGATGAGATGGAGCTTTAATTTCAACATTTCCATAACTGTTTATTTTACACCGACATAATGAGTTATTCTCCAGTAAACTGTACCAAACAATTCTGCGGGAGTGTGTGCGGGGCCTTGATAGCACGCGGCTCCACTTCATGCTCACTACTGCGCAGAATCAGTTCCCGAATCAGCACAAGATGTCAGCGCCATATTGGGACATTGGAGTGGAGGTTCTTCGTCCATATTTTTTTTTTTACAGTCTATGGTCATAAGTAAGCAATTGAGTAAAAGAACATTGTCTAGAATGAATGTGAGAGTCT
This sequence comes from Hypophthalmichthys nobilis, assembly GCA_037950665.1. Taxonomy (NCBI): domain Eukaryota; kingdom Metazoa; phylum Chordata; class Actinopteri; order Cypriniformes; family Xenocyprididae; genus Hypophthalmichthys; species Hypophthalmichthys nobilis. The sequence continues at coordinate 4,228,114 of CM075470.1, forward strand.
CGCTTATAATAAATCCATTCAAAGTATCTGCACCGGCGTATTTTTAACATGACACGCCACAACTGTTTGAGTCTGTCGACACTGGAGACAAAGTAAACATTATAAACTGGAACATTTGTCTTTCTGAATGGGTGCATGATGGTATTGTGTCCATTATAGCGTGTAGCATCGCAATGCACCATTCGCTTTGACGCGTTCATGACCTGTTCAGTCTTTAATGGTCTAAATGTCCCACGTAACACGTCAAACACCCTCTGGCTCCGCCTGCTACAGTTGCCACGCCCCAAACTCTCGCTATTGGTAAAGCTGAAAAGTGATTGACAGATCTGTGTGGTTTTGATGGTGCTTGGGAGACTCAATCTTTACACTTTTGGGGGAGAAAAACCCACAAATGGCATACTAATAGTAGTCAATGAACAATAAACTGGGTTAGGATAATGTATTTTAACATACTTCACCTTTAACTATTCTGTTCCATTAACCTTTTAGTAACAATTATTTTTTGTCCATGCAGTCCATTCTATCTCTTTCATTCCATTTAAATACATGTACACATTTCAATCTATATATTTTAGCATGTCACAATCAGCGCAGTTTTTGAATCGTGCACAGATTTAAAAGAAAACCTGCGATCAAATAATTTGTTATGTGGTGATATTGAGGATTATAAAATCTATAAGGCTTGGTTCAGTGTAGTGACATGCCTAATTAATATTTGGCAATGTGTATCACTGCCATGGGTAAGTTCCCTAGTGTGCAAGCCAAAAGCAATTGTGGCAAGGAATGAGAAACTTGGATAATGGGGGAAAAAAAACTTGGGAGAAACCAGGAGGCCAGTTCTCCACTGGCTATACAGTCAAAAAAATAATATCAGTAATTAAGTAGACATGTTACTACACTGATTGAATTGTAAGATTGGTGGCACATTCCCCTGCGGTTCAGTCTCTAAAATACTATAAACAGCAGGTGCCTGATCCTCCTCAAATCCCCGAAAATGAGGGTCAAGCATACAAGCGTCACGTCTCCTCCCTCCCTGGGTTTGCATTCTTCAGGCTCATGCTGCTTAGTGCACTGTAAATACTGTCACATGTTCAGTATATGGCAGTTCTCAGGGCCACAGTACGCTCCATGACGCCCGAGTGTTTGAAGTCTAAACCCAGCACCCCACATTCTGCTGCCTTTATGATCATATGTGTGCTATTAAACTTGAGTGGCCCCGGGAAATGCAGCCAGCCCAGTGGAGGCTCTGCAGCGCACATGCAAACCGCATCTTACTGATGTATGATAACATTAAGAGATGAGATGCAAAATTAGACATTCTTGATATATATTTTCCAGATAAATAGGTATAAGAATCAGATCACTGCTACCTAGCCGTGTGCCATTCTGGGTCAGTGGGTTTTTGTGTCTGAGTATTCCTAGACAGGATGTGTCTGGGTTTGTGCTCATGTACTTCCTGGCTCGAGTGGGTGTGTGTCTCTGTGTGTGGTGGCCCATGTCTGGTTCGACCTGTGTGGCTCCACATGGGTGGCCAGACAACACACACAAAAACAGCAACTTACCCATCCTCCTTGCTGTCTGATCCAGGCAGAAATGTTTTCCTTGATAAACTGTAAAACCCAGCTAATGATCCTCTTGATAATTTCAAAGTGGTTCTGAGTCAGAGCCTAGAGGAATGAAAAGTAATCATGTTTTTATGTTTATCTGTAATATCCAAAAGAATATGCATCCTTAAAGGGTTAGTTCGCCAAAAAATTAAAATTCTGTCATCAATTACGCACTCTCATGTCATTCCACACCCATACGACTTCTGTTCATTTTTGAAACACAAAGATATTTTTAAGGAAATCTGAAAGATTTCTGTCCCTCCATTGAAAGTCTATTCACCCAAAATGCTGACGATCGTAAAATAAACCCATATGACTCAAGCGGTCTAATCCAAGTCTTCTAAAGAGACACGATCACTTTATATGATTGATGCGGGCAGGACAGGGCAGAGAGCTGTGAGAGCGGAGCGAGGCTGGTGGAACGAGTGTTAATGACCTACTTCCCATATCAACATACCTCATAACATTGGTAAAGTTCAACACTGGTCCTCTCTTGTCCTTCACTGTCGTCGCTCCTCTTTTTATCCTTCCGAACTCCTCCGTGAGTAATTTGATACCGGTACGATGTGCAGGCAGTGCTTATTAACATTTGCGCCACCGGCCTCACTCTGCTCTCACGGTTCTCAGCCCTGTCCTGCCCGCCACAATGATGAACAGATTTAATTATCTTCTATTATTTATATAAAAGATTTTATTATCATATAAACACTGATCAACGAACATACATAGAGCACTCAAATATGGTAAACGGAAGCTCAAAATGCTTGCTTGACGCGTGAAAACAAACCTCATTGGTTCGTGGGGAACCTCAAATTTGCTGCCGTGACGCACACGAATGAACCTCATTGGTTCTTGGGGAACCTCAAATTTGCTGCCGTGACACGTGAGAATGAACCTCACTGGTTCTTGGGGAACCTCAAATTTGATGCCGTGACACGTGAGAATGAACCTCACTGGTTCTTGGGGAACCTCAAATTTGATGCCGTGACGCGCGAGAATGAACCTCATTGGTTCTTGGGGAACCTCAAATTTGTTGCCGTGACGCGCGAGAATGAACCTCATTGGTTCTTGCTGAAGCTCAAATTTGCTGCTGTGACGCAAGAGAATGAACCTCATTGGTTCTTGCACGTCAAAAAACAATCCAGTTGAGCTTCTGTTTACCCTATTTGAGGGCTCTGTGTACATTCACTGATCAATGTTTATATGTGAATAAAAGCCTAAATTAAATCTGTTCATATAAAGTGATCGTGTCTCTTTAGAAGACTTTGGATTAAACCGTTCAATTCAAATGGATTTCTTTTACGATCTCTTTATGAACATTTTGAACTCTCAGAGTTTTGGGTGAAAAGACTTTCAGTGGAGGAACAGAAATCTTTCAGATTTTATTAAAAATAAAATAATTTGTGTTTCAAAGATGAACGAATGTCTTATGGGTTCGGAACGTCTAATGGGTTTCATTTTTGGGTGAACTAACCCTTTAATAAATCTGGAGTGGGGTTTTTTTTATTACTTTATTTTCTTAATTAATAATGCAATGCCATTGACACTTTGATTGAAGAATTCACATTTTCATTTAAAATGATTGAAAGTTTAATCATTGATTTAATCATGAATACCACATTGCTGTTTTGAAATAAAAGGCGAAATGACCTGGTTTTACCTGGTAAATGAGCCTATACGCGAGGTGAAACAGTGCCACCACACGTCCCCAGTTAATGCCATCTTCAAAGATGCTCCTGGCCACCGTCATGAAGACGTCCTGAGCGCAGTTTGCTTGAACAGTGCTGATGAGACTGTGAGAGGGAGAAACAAAGTGCACTGTATGTTATGGGGTTCCCAAACTCTACAACCATACTTTTTGACTAAAATAGCATCCTTATAGACAAGTACCTGTTTTTCAATGTAAATGGTGGAACAAACAGAATGATCTCTTTTAAGAGAAAATGCTATGTATAAAATTACTAATAATACTATAGGTAGTCATTATAATTGAATTAGACAAGTGGTTCTCAACCAGGGGTTCGGGGCCCACAGGACGACTTAAAAATATCAAAATTATAGTTGATTAAAATGCTAAATGACAAAAAAAAAAAAACAACATAAGGTGTAAACTAATTATTTTTAAAGGGATAGTTCACCCTAAAATGAAAATTAAGTCATCATTTATTCACCCCGGTGTTGTTCTAATGCCGTATGCCCTTGTTTCTTTTAAGGACCACAAGAAAATAATTTTTTTTAAAATGTCCTGCTCGTGCTCGTCCATATAATAGCAGTGAATAGGGACCAGCATCAAGCTTTTCAAAAAATATGCAAAAGTATCACAGAATGATCCCATGGGACACGTGTTATCCACCTTATTCCTGACAAGCCTCCTGCGTTTTGAATTATAGGTGGCACTTCCGGTTTGTGGCACTTCCATTCAAAAAGACTGAAACAAATCATTTCAAATCATAAGATTGCCCAACAAATAAAGCTTATCCGTCCATGTTTTATTTTCAGACATCAGGAGAATAACGTAACGCTTGGTATTTTAACGTGACATGTTATAACATGTTATAACTCTTTTCAATTGCTGTATTCTTTTCCTCATGATTATTTTCTTTTTTCCCTTTGCATTCCGCTGTAATAGTATGAAAAAAGACAACATAAACTGCACATTTGTGGTCTGTTCTCCCGATTTAATTTATGATATTTCCCATTAAAATTTCACTGGAATGCACAAAAAAATCTCTCGTTTTTTTCCCTCCATCACGCAATGCTGAAGTTAATGAACATTTTTGATTAAGGCAACGTGTTACATAATACAGATATATATTACTAAAGTGATATTTTACCCATCCGTTATTGCTGTGGAAAGAATCACACTTTTGGGGTATTCATGATGTTTTTACACTTTTAAATGTCCTTTTAATGTTTGTTGGTTGAAGGGTAAGTAAATTAATGTCATCTCATTGTATCCAGTTTAAAAAAAAAAAAAGTATTATTATTGCATTCATAGAGTGAGCCTTTCAATGATTGTTTACAGCTTAAAGGGGTGGTTGATTAAGATTTCACTTTTTTAACTTTAGTTAGTGTGTAATGTTGCTGTTTGAGCACAAACAACATCTGCAAAGTTACGGCGCTCAAAGTTCAATGCAAAGGGAGATATTTTCTTTTACAGAAATCGCTTTTTAAAGGACTACAACAAACGGCTGGTAGGGACTACAACAAGCTTTTTCCCAAGTTGGTGACATCACAAACCCTAAAATTTACATAAACCCCACCCACGGGAACATGCAACAAAGGGGGTGAGGCCATGTTGGGCTTCTTTAGAGAAGAGGAAGAGTTGTTGTAGTAGAGTGTTGTTGCCATGCCGTCATTTTACACCGGACTGCTTCACAAACGAGGGTCAATTCAATGCTGGATTTGTACAAAATATTAACATGACGGCACATGCTAGTCGATGAGTTGAATTAACTCTGATTGAATCAACTCTCCATCAGTGTCCGACTCCGGTTTGAACAATCGTCATTTTGGCTGCGTGAGATTCTCCAGCTTTGTTGTTGTTGAGCAACCGAAGCGTGAGCTGTTAAAGCTCCACCCTCTTCTGGAAAGCGTCTGGCTGCAGCAGCTCATTTGCATTTAAAGGGACAGCATGTTTTTGCTCACACCCAAATAGGGGCAAATTTGACAAGCTACAATAAATGTTCTGTGGGGTATTTTGAGCTGAAACTTCATAGACACATTCTGGGGACACCAGAGACTTATATTACATCTTGTAAAAGGGGCATTACAGGTCCCCTTTAATGGAAGCTACACCCATAATTCACACAAAGCATCATGGGGCGTAGGAATAAAGTGGATATATTGCAAGTGTTCTGAAGGTATACAATATGAAGTTATCGTGTTCACATTGATGCATGAGAATGAACAACTGTCAACTGTCATTCTGACTCATCAGACAAACGGAGTTCAAGTCGGGAGACATTTAACGCGATTTTATTAATCTTGATTTTTTACAACTTGTGTGCTTTTTCTGGGCGAGACGGAGTGAACTGCGGTGCTAAAAGAGAGTCTTACGAAGGCGCACGTCATGTAGCCGTGCACTGAAGACCAATGCCAATGTCAGAATTTGTTAAATATGTTAAATTTCATTTTTTTTTTTTTTATTCTTCTTTTGTGGTCCATAAAAGAAAGAAGGCGCCATTAGAACAACACCAGAGTGAGTAATTTATAACTTCATTTTCATTTTAGTGTGAACTATCCCTTTAAAAGAAATATCAACAGCTGTTGTTTTAGTAGAGAACAGTTCTTGAAAACTCTGGAATCAAAAATATAACCGTGTTTAATTTCATATATTGAAGCCAGTTTCTGTTAATAAAAAGAAGCTTAAAAAAACAGCTTTGTCATAATTACAGGTCGGAAGATAAACTGCATAATAAATGTCTGTTGCAATGTTCAATGACAATAAAGATAATTTGGTTATATTAGCCAGGACTGGAATTAAGAACCACTGTTATAGATTATATTACAGGTTTTTGAATATTTTGGTAGAAAAGAGGGGGCCTTCGAAAAAGTTTGAGAACCACTGGATTAGACACTGAAGTTGTGTACTTGTCTCCCATCACAAAACCCTTATATTCACAAAAAAGACAAATGAGCTGAAACAAAATTAAAAACATACTGTTGAAGCTCAGCATTCTTGTTAAGGTCATCGGCTATCTTCAAAAGTTGACCTACAACCTCTTTGATTTGAGGGTCATCTCCATCCTGAGGACTTCCTCCCAGATCCTCATGGCTCACATGCATGGATGGATCCTCTACAGTAACTCGTTCGATAATATACCTTCATGTAAGAGAGATGCATTCATTCACACAAATTCATGAGTATAAAATATCACATGTACAGCAGATGGCCTATATAAAATTGAGGATTACATGAATTTACCCTCTTAGCAGAACAGCACCCTGCTCAAGGATTACATCATCCATGACATCTGCAAATAAGGGGAAAAATATTAAATTGAGTTCATGTGAGTTAACACTGGAGCATTTTAAATAGGAAACGAGGTCAAAGTACAGGAAGCAATCTTTGTATAACTGGGCGTGATAATAGGGTGAAAGGGTATTATAAATGTGGTAAACACTGACCTCCCAACTTCCTGTTTTGATACTGGCTGGTTTATGTGACAGGTCATGCCCCAGATTTCTGAGAAGATTTGTGGTGTAGCCAAAGTACTCAAATATTTATTCTCATTTCTGTTTCCCTGTCTTCTAGTCAACTCCTTGGCTAAAGTTTGGTTTAATCTCATCTCAAATAGCTTTAAAGTAAACATTTTCATTTCAAAGAATAGCCTTGTTTTAAGAAGTCATTAGTGTCTGAATGTGAATTTGTTGTAGTGGGTATTTTGTTCGCAAAGGAACTGAACGATTAGTAGTTTAAAACAGGGGTTTTCAATCTTAGATGCCACAGACCCCAAAATATGACCAGTCTCCCACCAATTTACTATAGTACTGCACTATAGTTCAACTATATTACTGTATTGTTAGATGTATTTTTATAGTTTCATATCTAAAGACCCATTATAAATCAGATAGTTCATGTCCTTGATTCTGATTGGTTGAGCCATGTTCAAAGCTGTTGTAAATTACTCTACAAACACACAACTGTGACCTCATTACATCAGTACTGCTGCGCCACTGCAGTTCCTTGTATTGAGTATTTTAGCAAAAGAAATATTATTTTTTATTTATATAATGAAGTATGAGTGACCCCTGCTGGCGTCATGTTGCATCATTCACCTTTAATGTTGAGACTACGCCCTGGTCTAAAAGCATTCGAGTATGCGTTCTATAGCATTCGAGTATGAGATGTGAAGGAGCATTTGATTGGTTGGACCAAGTGAAGGAATGCAACCTTTTCATGAGTATTTGATAAGATCTGCTTTGTGGGTAGAATGCTTATGATGCCGCAACAGTCTTTCTAGAATTTCCCTGTTTACACCTTTTGGTCGATCGGATCACAAGTGGATGATGTTAAATACAGGTGTAAACGGGGTCTAAAACGTTTTGAACTAGTTCACTTTCTACCTCTGGAAGTGGTCGTCGAAAACGCATTCGACCGGATTGCTTTCGTAGTGTAAACACTCATGTGGTTGAATGTGTTCGAACAGTCACAAAAGACCTCCTACTGTACTGACCTAATGCGTGAACATTATGGGAAGCGCGCTGGCCAGACGGGATTTAAACTTTGTCTGCTCAAGACCCAAGTTTGGTTTGAAGACAAAAAACATACCAAGCACAATGTTCTCTCACTATTACTGATTTCTAACACGCACTCGAGGCATTCGTAGTGGTCTTGCTGACCATGAATTCCAACGTGACGCTTCAGTTTTAACGGTAAAAGAGTGTGAGGCAACATTTAATATTTGAGAGCTGTTTTACAACAGAAAAGTTAAACAACTGGCAGAAATATCCAGTGATGCAAAACACGCGATTGAAAATATAGGCTATCATTTACATAATTTATGTAATTCATAACTAATGCGACGAGACAAGAACATATCAGAAAAGTGGTTCTCAAACTATTTGACACCAAAAAGTCCACAACAATATTCGAAGGTGACGTTCGTGACGTTTCCAGTCATTCATGATTTACTGGATAAGGATTACGGACAACGACTTTTAAAAATACTTTTTATTCAATTTCTACCAGATAAAATATTTTAAAGCTTAACATAACTAGAATTCTGTTAAATAAAACTGCCCAATGGAGTTATAAAATTTTATTTTTAGACTTTTTTTCTAGATAGTGGAAATCCTGGTTATTTTATTTTATTTTTAAATATAAAAAAAAAAATTCACATTCGTGACCCTGGACCACAAAACCAATCATAAGTCGCACAGGTATATTTGTAGCAATAGCCAACAGTACATTGTATGGGTCAAAATGATTCTTTTATGCCAAAAATCATTAGGATATTAAGTAAAGATCATATTCCATGAAGATATTTTGTAAATTTCCTATTGTAAATATATCAAAAATGTATTTTTGTAAGTAATTTGCATTGCTAAGGACTTCATTTGGACAACTTTAAAGGCGATTTTCTCAATATTTTGATTTTTTTTTTTTGCACCCTCAGATTACAGATTTTCAAATAGTTGTATCTCGGCCTAATCTTGTCCTAACAAACCATACATCAATGGAAAGCCTATTTATTCAGCTTTCAGATGATATATAAATCTCAATTTCAAAAAATTGACCCTTATGACTGGTTTTGTGCTCCAGGGTCACATTTGTTTGGAGGTGGATTAAAATGAGAAATATGATTTTGAGTAGTTTTAGATTAGTTTAATGCTTGTATTTGTGTAAAGCATCTAAGTCATCTTGGATGTTTGCTGAGGCCCCCTGGTTGAGAACCAAAAAATAAATAAAAGAACCATAAAAATATATATTTTTGTAAATAGTTAATTACTTAACAGTTAATTCTGATTCTTTCACTATTGTTAGTATAGACCAGGGGTTCCCAAACACATTCCTGGAGCCTCCCCAGCACTGCACATTTTGCATGTCTCCTTTGTCTGACACACCCATTTCAGGTCTTGGAATCAGGTGTGTTAGGAGACTTGGAAAACATGCAGTGTTGGGGAGGCTCCAGGAATGTGTTTGTATAGACAACCCCCAAAGATTGACTCAAAACACAAAATGAGATTGCTTGTTTGTCGCCATCTACTTGCTTAATGGTGTAAAAAAAAAAAAAGGAGGGTCACTGAACAAATTCAAAAGTGAATAGACTGAAAACATTTGAGTCACCACTATTTTTGACAGGCCAGAAAAACCCCAACACGCCCCGACATACGTCAGAAAATTCAGTATGACATCAGAGGAAGTTCCATAAAATAAAATGTTTTATATTTTGATATACAAGCGATAATTGTCTGTTTGTTGCTCATTATGCTTTTTGCTCATAAAATCTTTATTGGTATTAAAAAAATAAATAAATAAAGAAGTTCCATAATAATTGAAACGAAACGTTAGAAGAGGATTATAACGCTAAACACGAAATACAATAAACCCATTTAACTGAAAATCACCACTATATAATCAACGTAATATTCGTTCGGTTTAGTATGACGATTTTCAGAAGAAAGGAGAGTCTTAAGTCACCGTCGAAGGACAATGTGACGTCACGTCGAGTGCAAAGACTGGAAATGGATGGCTAGTTCACAGAAGTCACTCTAATTCGTTTAAAAGTTGTACCTCATCTTACCTTCACCACCTGTTGCACCCTTCAACTCGTTTTCGTCTGTCCTCTCTCCGTTGTTGGCATCTGCCATGGTTTTATTCAGCGCAAACACCGCCCGGCTCAAGTGATAGCTTTGCTAACTAGCCGGACCAGCCTAACAATATCTGAATCCGCTAAATTCACAGTTTCCAACAAAACACAACATAATCTAGTCACGTTATCGACGCTTGTGGTTATATATCTTCTTCAGGAGCACCATTAGAATGATAAAACATGATATAAAAGTTAAAAAGTAGTCGAGTGGCTTTAAGAAGTGTTCCACCAATCCATAAAGTCGCTTTAAAAAAAAAAAAAAAAAAGCTGAGGAAATAATGCGGAAATGGATGCGGCAGGCGCGAGCTGCGCTAATAAGAGCTGATTCGTTGTGCCAAAAATAAAACACAAACATTAATCTTCCCGTTACATTAATTGTGTTACACACCTAGTATAATTTCTCATTTTGTAAGTTGTATTTTCTCGGTTTAGAATATAGTACAGAACAAGCACACAGAAAATAAAAAGGCCTAGTGTAATTTTATTAGAATCATATACAGTTTTATTAGAATGATATTAAATGTCTTGGTGAAGCTTCCAGTACACAGAATGAAAATCAAAATAAAGATAATAAAATTACAAAGATAAATTATAAAACAATATACACGTACGACAATGCACACAATATACTACACAAAATGTGTATATCCAAAATATTCTATACAGTTATGCAAGGGAATGTGAATAAGAGTGTTAAAAATGTATAAATAGTGTGCTTTGTATTGCATGGTCCGTTTTTTTAAGCATGAGTTAACACAAGAACTGAGTATTTATTTATTTATTTATTTATATTTGGATGATTCATCTTTATAGGTAAATATTAGGCCTACACATAAATGCTATATTATAATACTCTTCTAAATACCTCTGCTAAAACACAGCGATTGTTTTAAATATGCGATCTGCCATTAGAGTCTATAGACTGTAACGTATAGTGTTCACCACAAGATGTCGCTATCAGACTGGGAACCAGGGTTACGGCGAGCATTAGCACCAGTTTCCTAAAATATAGTATTTAGCCATCTGAGCAAGGGGATAGAGAAGGCTGTTTTGTAGATCATGGATGGTCAATTACAAAAATATACACATGTAATGTTGCCAAATTGCATGTATTTATTTCTAAGAGCCAGTTCTCACTTACATTACACAAAGTGAGACAGTAGCTTTTCACTTTGGCATAATTCACCCCACTGTCATGACAATTTCTTTGAGACCAGCGCTCTCATAGGCTATAATAAACTTCCAGCTCTTTTTTGAACAAAACCAACCCAGCCCACTAGACTAGATTCATTAGCAGATAGGCTGCAGAATTAGCCAATGCACTCAGCTTAAAGTAGAGGCCTGGATAGGTGTGTCTAACCGCCAGATTACCACACAAAAGAAAGATGATACTGCTGAAGGAAAAGAATCCACCCTTCCCACAACTTGTACATGCTGTTTCTCAGTGAGCATCACCTTGCCACATGCAATTATATATATCTCATGTTTTTTTTTTGTTTTTTGTAATATCTGTAACATTTAATATGTCCTTATTCTAGTCTTGTTATATGGCAATCATGTAAAATATGGGTTTAGTGCAGACACTGTAGTGACCTGTAAATGTCAGATGTCTGCATCTACTTTTTTGACTCCCAAACCTGAAAGTGATTACATTGAAATACAGCATGAAAACGTTCATGAGTCATTCCACGAAACCGGTACGATTTGGACTTACACATTTTTAGATTTTTTTGCCAAAATGTATTACTTTTCTGAACACCCTGCAACATTAATGACATATTTAACTTCCAAAAAAACATATTTTCCCATCTCAGGCATCAAATCCCTATTATTTTTCGTCATTATTTTAAGTTATGGACACTATGGGAGCTCTCTGAATGTTATTATAAAATGTATTTGTGATAAAATCAAAATTTTCCTATTAATCAGATGTCCCTCACACTAATTCAGTAATTGCAAATATAAAAGTCACATAAAATCTCACACTTTTGCTATACTAAAGCCTGAAATGGGCACTTTTTGTGACAGCAACCTCATCATTTTTGATCAAAGGCTTAACTTCAAAATTTGAACTAAAATCAGTATTCTTATGATTGCTCTGAACATTTTAGACAGAGCTCAACAAACTTTAAATTACTTTTTCATAACCTTAAAATAATAATAATAAAAATGTATGTGTGACGGGGTTGCGATTTTTTGCCCAAATTGGCCATTGCTCTAAATCTAGTGAATAAATGGAGAGCACATGGCATGCATGATATTAAGAAATCATGAATAATGTTGAAATAACAAAGATAATTTTCACAAGTAATAGTTTTCTATCTTTAATTGATGTAACAGGGTTGAGTCATTAAGCTTGACAAACACAATTTCGCAACATAATTTAGTTATAATTATTAAAGAAGGAGGTAACTTGCCTGTGTCTGCTAACAATGTTGTTCAGAAGACTTCTATGATGTCACTTCCTATTAATGATGTCACATAAGTATCAGTTCATTATTTTTATAGGGGGAGAATGGTTTGTGTAACGGGGTTGAGGGGTTACTGAGGTATGGAACTAAATAATGTGATTTTAATGAATAATCATGAATTTACTTAGAACAGTGCTTCCCAAACTGTGGGCCGCGGCCCCCCGGTGGGCCGTAGCGGTACTGCAGGGGGGCCGTGGCTAGGCTTAAATCAAGATATTAAAATAATTTTAAAAATTTAAATATTCTAATTGTTCTGAAATGTGATTTTTCCCCCTCCTTATTACACAAACATAAAACATATAAAAACATTTTTTTTTTCATTATAGCGAGGTGAGATACATTGCTTATTTTCAAACTGACATCAGTTGCTGACATCGTGTGTTCACGTTTTACAGCAGAAGCAGACAAGCGCCCTGTTGTTTGTGTACAGAAACCGATAAGTGCGTTTTAGCGAATCAGCACGCAGTATTCAGGTCAGGTGACAAGGCTGCTAGTCACTTCAAAAAGACGCGCTAGCTGAGAGAAGTTTCATCAAAGTTGACTAAAAGTGATAGAAGATTTATAATTTCGACTCCTGCAAGTCCTTGTACACCATACACGTCTTACATGTCCCTTGTTTGTCCTTTTGCGTTTGTTTGTGTGTGTGTGTGTGTGCGCACGCGCGTGTATATGTGCGCGTGTGTGTGCATGTATGTGCGTTTGTGTGCTCGTGTGTTTGAGTGTGTTTTAAATGCAATTACAAAGCAATTACTTGGTTTTATTTAACTCTGAAACATGAAATGTGGAGTTATCTGCTTTTGCTAAAATACAAACTCTTATATATATATATATATATATATATTTTTTTTTTTTTTTTTCAATGAACTTTAATTTTGTAAGTTACCTGTATTTTTTGGAGTTATTATTACTTATTCAAAACAACCCAACTGCAGTTTGATTGATATTACTTGGAATGCACAAAAACATGATTTGTGAGAATTATCTGTTATCTGTTTTTGCAAATGAACTCTTCAAATAAAGAATGTTTACGTCATCTTTCACCAGAATATAAAAATATTACATTTTATGGTAGTTCTCATAATTCACATAAATTCTCACAAACTTGTTAATAAATGTTGATAATTTTGTGCAAAGAGACAATCTGCTTTATTAAATATACATAATATACAAATTTATCTAAATATATCTATATACTATTGATCTATATGTTTTTTATAACAAGGGGGGGTCGTGGAGCTTTTGCTATGTTTTTGGGGGGCCTTACCACTCTGAAGTTTGGGAAGCTCTGACTTAGAAAAAAAACATTACCAGCAAAAAAGCACAGATGGATATTTATGGGAATGGCAAAATGTATGGTCTTTTTTCTCATTTTATTATTCATATCCCAAGTACACTTTCATTGAAGGCCTTGAGGGACATGACAAAATAGGTTTCGTGGAATGACTCTCATAGTGCCCTTGTCCAGTTCATGGAAGATGGGCTGGCTATGTCTGGTAGACAAAAGAGAATTTGGGATTTAACAAAGTGACTATATATGCTTATTTAAAATGCATTCAGTGTTATATCTTGTATATTATTTCCTAATATGTTTTATTGATATTGATTTTTATTTTATAGACTTATTACAGTGCAACATGAGACCTTTCACTGTTTTATCACTCCAATTGTCCGTGTTCCAGGAAGACTGTCTGTACATTAAGCCCACTTATACTTCCGTTTTGATGCAAGTAGAGTACATGTAAAAACCGTATACTTTAGGCTTAGTGCTGGGAATATTTCAGACTCCTTCTGCAAATCACATTGTTGCGATTTTTCATTGACATTCATTCAAACAATTCACTCAAAAACACTGATTCCTTTAGGAATGAAACACGGGTGCTCGCAGCAGATGATTGCAAAATCACACTCGATACACTCAAGTTATTTTTCGCTCTTCATTTAGAGATAAAAAGAAGTTTGAAATATCTTTGCAGCGGTGTACTGTTAGTGAACATCCAGACACCACCCACACTCCTGTGAGCGACGTTTAGATGAATGTGTAAATATGTGCTGCGTGCTTTCCTCTCAATAACAAAACAAACACACAACAAAAATGAGGTGAGAAAACAGCAGTTAAAGGGTTAGTTCACCCAAAAATGAAAATTATCCCATGATTTACTCATCCTCAAGCCATCCTAAGTGTATATGACTATCTTCTTTCAAACGAACACAATCAGAGATAAAAATATCCTGGCTCTTCCAAGCTTTATAATGGTAGTCACATTCTGAAGCCAAAAAAAAAAAAAAAGTGCATCCATCCATCATAAAAGTACTCCATACGGCTCCAGGGGGTTAATAAAGGCCCTCTGAAGCGAGGCGATGGGTTTTTGTAAGAAAAATATCCATATTTAAAACTTTATTAAATATAATAACTAGCTACCAGCAGACAGCCGTGCGCATCGATTTGCGACGGAGTGACCTCTGACCCGAAGCATGACGTAATTACGAACACTGAAGCACAGAGAACAGAGCAAAACAAAACACCGGTGTTACAACCGGCTCACAATTGTAGCCTGAATGAGAGGTAACACGGACGGGCAAGTAGTGAAAGAGATGATTTATTCAGCAAAATAACATATTTAACAAAAATATTCAAACAGTGGTTGTCAGTAATGAGAGCGCGCATGGAAGAGGACTGTAAGCTCAAGGTCTGAATGGGTGCTAACACAAATAAATATAAATCACATCGTAACGCGTCCCATTCAATCCACAGCGCTGTAATTCTTATAGCCCCAATAATGAGCCTCAGGTGAAAAAAACACACCCCCACAAACGAGAATTTTTAAAGAGAAATATCGGAGGATTTCGATATAAGAGAAGAGGAGCTTGAGTTTGTTGCACAGCCCCGTTTATTTAAACCGTGAGTGGCGTCTAAGCTTACAATACTCCTACATCCTGCGTCATACATCTCATCGGTGGGTTACTCTAGTGGCACAAGTCGACTTGCGCAATATATGTGTACGGTCGTCTGCCAGAAGCTAGTTATTTTATTTATTTATAAAGTTTTAAATATGGATATTTTTCTTACAAAAACGCATCGCTGAGCTTCAAAAGGCCTTTATTAACCCCCTGGAGCCAGAGGTGTAAAGTATTTGAGTAAATGTAATTAATTACTGTACTTAAGTATCTTTTTGGCTACTTTGTAGTTGTACTGAGTATCAAAGATATTGGCAACTTTTACTCTCTACTTGACTACATTTTTGAGCAAGTGAATGTACTTTTTACTCCAGTACATTTGTGATGAGTAATGCAATTACACATTACATTTTGCATGGCACCTAACTTTTTCTGCAGCAGTTTATTTCTGCTATTAAGAAGCGATATCGGCATCTAAGGTCATTGAAGGTACTATATCTTGTGTGTTTTGCCTTTACTCACCCACACTTGTCAACAAGGATACTTTACGTGAATGTGAGTGCATTAGCAGGTAGTTGCTGATCGCAGATGTTTTATTTATTAGATGAGGAAATGACTGCAGCTGGTGATGAGGCTCAAACCAGCACGTACAGTAGACTTTGACTATTTAATTTTTCTTAACATTGTTTTATTTATCCGCTATATTGACAAGATCTTTTTGATGGATATTGGTTTATTTATGGCCTTTTTGAGCACTTGAGCTTAACTGAGACTGTTGACCTTGATTTATTGCAGTATTGAGGTGTTCAGTTTTATTTTGATTTTAGAAAATAAACATGATTTCTCATCTTACAAATCAACTGTTTCTTATTTTCACTGGCATGTCTCTCAGAACTAGTGCATCTCTGAGCCTACATTCAGCATGAGTAAAATACTTAAGTACTGTTAAAATCAGATACTCTAAGACTTTTACTGAAGTCGTATTGGAATTGTTTACTTGTAACTTTCGCTGTAAGGTATCTGTACTTTTACTCAAGTTTTCAGGTACTCTTTACACCTCTGCCTGGAGCTGTATGGATATTTTCTTTATAATGGATGGATTATAAAAAAAAAAACCCAAGTCATTTAGCTAAATATTATTCTGAATTGGTAAGCTAGCTAGCTTTTCCTAAAATGTCAGCTGTGGCGCAAAGTGAGCCAAATGCTGTGGGGTAAACTGAGCCAGCGTTTTAACTTACCCCACGATAAGGCAATGAATTTAAGTTAAATTCAAAAGTATAAACTGGTGTCATTTCAATGTAATATTACGCAACTGGTTTAGTTTATCTTTATTTTCGAGATTATTTGATAGGAAAAGTGTACAAGTACACCAAATCCTTCTCTGATACGAACCAGAGGATGTTTAATCATATATATATCTTTCCACCTGTAGTCTCTAATGGCCTAACATGGTCGACATTGCAGAAAAACTACCATGTCAAGAACTTTTTGACTAAAATGTTTATTAGTTTCAGTGACATTTATTCATTCTTATTTAGTTTTTATTTAATTTTACTCAACAAACTCTCTGTTTAGTCTGTTTATGGGAAGGTTACATCTTTGGTGTTCAACATATTGTTTCAGAAATGCAAACAATTAAAGATACTAAAATTTTAACTTCATTTGGTTGGTTTTATGTCGTTTAAGTTAGCTTTAAAAAAAGAAATATTTGTAAAAATATTTTAACAAAGAATATTTGTATACAGAAATTTGATCATTAAATTAGTTTTTAAAAGAGGTAAATTATCTTTAAAATTTCACATGGGTTTGATTCAGATTCATTCAGATGGTCAGTTTACACCCACCTACTGACTCGGATCAACTTACCCCTAACCTGGGGTAAATTGAGCCAGAGGAACACTTTTTTTTATAAGAAGCCATATTTTTAGAGCCCTTTGTCATATATGTATTCTGACCATTTAAAATGTTAGGAAACATCCTGAAATTACTTTAAATACTTTCATTGTACTTCTGCCTCATTTTCCCTAATCTTGAGGAACACATAAGTAAAAAATGGCTCATCTTACCCCACTCTCCCCTATAGGCTATAATAGCTCAAAACTTTTATCGTTCATTAGCTGGATAAAATCGTTCTGAAAGTGATCCCAAGGATATCGTTCCTCTATATCGTTATAGCTGTGGTGTGGACTGTGCTATACTTTTGCATTTAGAACGATTTTTAGAACTATATCTTTATTGTTATCTTAATAGTTATCGTCCTTGGTGTGAACAGGCCTTTAGACAGAATAAATCCCTTTGTGGAAGACTCTGAGCTTTGCTACTTTGCAGATCTTATCTGCACAAGCATCACATGACCCCTTTTAATTTCAGAAAGCAATTAACAAATGTCAGCCATTTTAATTTACTTTTTAATTATTATTTATGAGCTGTGAAAAATAAATAAATCCATGATACAAGATTAAAGCATGAAAAAAAGAAAGATTTATTGAATAAGAGGGCAGTAAGATCAATGATGCCCATTATTGGAGATTTTTTTTTTCTGTGACCCCACTAAGAGAAAAACATCCTCCCCAGCACACACAGGATGTACAAGCTCTCCCTCCAAAAATTCCAAACTTAGCAGTCCCACGACGGCCAGTCCTTAGCATTGTCATAACCATAACGGTTACCATCACACACACGCACACACACTGCCTCGAGCCAAAACAAGTTAGAAACGATGCTGTTGGCCTTCACAGTCCCTGAGATTTATGGGAGGGGAAGTTTTGGACAGTTAATGGAAAGGATGTTTCTCTTTGTTCTTGGTGTAGACCCTTCATCTTCAAATGATCTGCAGTCTCCAACTGACCCTCAGTTTACTTGACTTGACTGAGCCTGTGAGAAAATATTCAGACCATGCTAAGAACAACTAGACTGCGTGACAAGCTTTCACTTTGACTGTTTGGGATGGATTGCAAGCTGATCCACCAGCCTGTTTCAATTTAAGCTGAGAATTGTGACAGGAAATATGGGATAAGAGGAAGTGGTCAGTGTATGGGAACTTGTTAATGGAACTGTTTCAGAGTGGGGTGAGGAGAGGAATGGACATATTTCCCATGGAGAGTGAATCACAATGTTTATAGTCCATAATTAATTGGTGGTCAACTGAGATCTCATTCTCAGCAAACACAGTATCTGATCTTATATGTATAATAGCTAGGGCTGTCGAAATTAACGCATGCGGTAAAAATTTTATTTTTATTTTTTCCGTTTAACACATTAAAAATATTTAACGAAATATCCGTTTTTCTGTCATAATTTAGCTAGCGTTGCATTGTATGATCTTTTAAACCATTCAAGAGCCATAAGACAAACGTGAACGCGCTTTCTGTGAATGTCGTTTCTGTTAGCTTACCAGTTTTCCACTGTAGCTGGCGCCGGTGCGCGCGCACGACTCGTGTGCACAGAAAGACTTGGGACAGTAGAGTTCTTTCATAGTCGCGTCACTCGTATTGTTTTGAATGGGAGGAAGTGCAACGCGCAATATGGCGGAATAAGTCCCGCCTTCTAAATAAGAGCCAATCGCCGATTGGTAAAGTCATCGCGTCACTGCAGCGGCCGTTAGAAGCACCGGTTTCTATAGAAACAGTCAGACACGCGCCTCTGAAATGAGGCACAAGAGACGCGCATTTAGGTCTGGGCATGCGCATAAGCTTGATCCAGCCTAAAAAATACAGTTTTTTGTCATGATTCGAGCATTTAGAAAAAAATTATGAAACAGTTGTTGTCAGATTTCATTGGTGATTTCACCATTTGATGTTTCCCCATTCAAAGAGATAGCAAAGTCCCTTTAAGACAAGTCATTTCACTCGGCAGCCATCTTTGAAACGCCCCTCGGGCATGCAAGTGCAGCTCCTATCTCTTTGAATGGGGAAATATCAAATTCTCTAAAGCTGTTTGCCAAGCTTTCGATTAAATTTCATATTTGTAATCACCAATGAAATCTGACAACAACTGTCTCATAAATTTTTTTTCTAAACTCTTGAATCATGACAAAAAAACGGTATTTTTTTAGGCTGAATCAAGCTAATGCGCATGCCAGACCTAAATGCGCGTCTCTTGAGCCTAATTTCGGAGGCGCGAGTCTGGCTTTTTCTATAGAAACCGGACTTTCTAACAGCCGCTGCAGTGACGCGATGACTTTTCCAGTCGGCGATTGGCTCTTATTTAGAAGGCGGGACTTATTCCGCCATATTGCGCGTTGCACTTTCTCCCATTCAAAACAATACGAGTGACACGTCTTGTGTTATTCTATAGTCTTTGGAGATAGAAGCTGCATTTGCATGCCTGAGAGGCGTTTCAAAGATGGCCGCCTAGTGAAATTAGCTACTTGTCTTAAAGGGTTCTTTTTCACGCTTGAACAAACAATAACACACAGAATTATGCCGAAATGCCCGTTTTGTCGAGTATCCTCATAAGAGCAGTATTAAATTAGTTAAATGACTTCTTAAATGGGATGCGAGTCCGATCGCGTCATGTCCGGCAGCGGCAGCGGCAGCTCTTAAAGCCACAGCAGCCTAATAAACCAGTTGCTGTAATGCGGACATCACTTTTGGCCACTACATTAAGCCCCCTGAGGTTATTTTCGTAATTAACAATTTTAACAGCTATAAACAGACAAAGAACATACACGTTAGTTGACCATTGGATGGTCTTTGCTGTGTGTTTAAGCGCAACATTTTGGCCCAGACATGAGGCGATACAACAGTCATCCTTCACTGCTAGTTCTTTGATGTCGGTTTGGTGGGTCTCCCAGTAAAAATTGCGTTCCGGAGGGGGTAAAATCCGCTTTTTGGTGGGTCCCCCCCCCCCCCGGTAAAATTCAAATTCCAGGGGCTAAATATCATGTTATTTGTGGGTCCCTTCAAACCGCGGACATGAGACATTGTCAGGTGAATATTATAATTAGGGTTGTTTGACTTGAAGCAGCGCAGCAGAGACATGCGTATGACATCAAAGTACCGTGAGAGCAATTCAAAAGCATAAGGAGTCGTATGCTCTCCAATAGCTCTCGGGGTATTTTAACGCCATACGCCGATCGGTCTGCGCAGCGCCGATGCATCTCGAACTAATGATCCAAGAGCAGACGGCTTCGTATGCTTTTTAAAATCGCTCTTGCGCTACTTTGACGTCATACACCGATTCTGTGCAGCGCTGCTTCAAGTCGAACAAGCCTAATATCTGACCGCTAGATCGTGATATTGACCAATCAGAATCAAGTACTATTCCTGAGAGCCGTGGTATAAAATTCTAAATCATAACTGCTCATTTGGGAAGCCAATCTCCTTCATACTTCTACTTTCATGTCTCCTGTATCACTCAGTTTCTCTCTTTTCATATATGATCTTGACAGTAAAGAGTGCCTCCGAGGGCTTCAGTTCTTTTATGGAGAACATAAAACTTTCAATAGATTTTTAGAAGCTCGGGAGTCTCCTGTCCTGTTAAAAAGCATGAAAATGAAAACACTAGTGGAAGAATAACAGGTAAGTGACACAAGGGGCTTAAAATCGAGAAATATTTAGGTTAAGGTTATTACTTTTCTGGTGAATAAGAATCATGATTTATGCAAAAATACATTACAATGCATTTTAGAGACTACTTTTGACTTGGGACAGTAAGCAATCACCTAGAACTCCCTAGAATTGTGACTGCAAGTTTTAAATAGGCAAGCATCACTCAAAATTTACATTTTGGTTAAATATAAGTATAAAAGATATATTTAGTTGTCCAGTTATTCTGGGCTCAAATATGCAAAGCCAAATGTTCAAGTCTCTGTGTTGTAAAGGGTGGAAATAAACACGGGGTTAGATTGTCAAGGGTAGGTCAGCGCAACCACGGAGGGCCTGGGGTCAAAGGTCAGGACAAAGTTTCTGACAAACGGGAAATGGTGGTGGAGCTTAGCGACCCTGTTGCTGCTGAATTCCCAATGGAAAGATTTTTTTTCCTAAAACATCATCAGCTTCCTGGCTTTATCTAATGCTGCATCATGCAGCAGAGATTCAGACCACAAATGTTTGTCATTTACTGTGAGAACAGGATTAGAAGTTTAAATATAGCATCACTTGTAGACAAAAACAAAATCATGTTTTTTTGGCTTGGTCATAGTGCAAGATAAGTTTGCATACTGTCAGATCCAGTAGCATCAAGCTGTCAGTGATAGTGACATATAAACCTTTTACATGTTAATACTCAGTGACCCTTTGGGTGCATTTATTTGGACTGTTGTTGATAAATAGAATGATATAAACATTTGTGATGTAAGCTTTTCGTTGTTTCTCACCATTTGGAAATTCGAACATAACATTTCCTAGGAATGGAATAGAACTTGTGCGCTTAGAGTTTAAATCTCATTTGGCATGTTACAATGTGTTATGAGACATACAAGGGTTGGACAATGAAACTGAAACACCTGTGGCCTGTTTCACAAAGCCAGTTTCAGTTGTTCCCCAGGTAAATTTGAGATTAGTTTGAGAAAACTCTAGTTTTTCGGGTTCAAGAAGGTGGATTGGTTTTTAGTGGTGTTTATTGCCATGGTAACTTACGCAACATGGCTAACCTGCTCCAGAGCAGGTTTTATTTTGGGTTAGAGATCGCAAAAAAATATGCTTTTAAAGCATAAAATGTGCTTTTAATTTACTATCTCTGTATTAAATAAATGTATTTAGTTCCCACTTGTAGTAGGGTTCAAGTGCACTTCATGGTGTCTCAAAATAGCACAGTTGAGTACACTTAGATGTTCTTAAGATTATCTGAAGAAGCACTAAAGAAGAATGTATATTAGGTACAAAATTAGTGCTCGAAAATAGAGCACTAATCCACACTTTGTTTCACCTGGGAAACTGAGACAAACTAAATCCAGAAGAACTGTGGCCGTGTCTCCAAGATGCTTGAAGAAACTGACCTGACACACTACAGCAAAAGATATAAATAACTGGCTTAAAACCCTTTTTGCGGGTGAAAATACTGACGTGCCTAAGACTTTTGCACAGTAGTGTATTTTTTTTTTCATTTACCATGCCGTTAATGTCGTACTTAATGTATTTGATAGGAAATGAACAATAAGAGGTTTTGAAAGTGCTGTAATTGTGTGATCTCTTTGCCTATTCTCTTTTGCTTATTCTCTTTCTCTTTGGTTGTGACAGACCCAAATCATCAATGCTGCATAGTTGCATTTTTCCAGTTACCAAATATGTTAATGTAGTGATTACTTCCATTTCTGGCACTATGGCATTTCTGCGCTGTGATATTAGCATGTCTGTAATAAGATCAGTCACAAACATGATCCCTGCATGATCTAATGTGTAGTGTCTTCTTAATTCACTGTCATCCATTGTCTGCAACACATTTCTTCTCCCTCTTCACATTTCGTCCATTTTCTCCACTGCTAAAGAAACTCTTAAGCCTCTTAAAAGTCCTCGTCTTTGGACCTTAAGACCTCTTTTAAGGGTTAAGATGCTTTCTGAATTACTTTTTTCTTTACTAGGATCTTTACTTAATTTTAAGAGGACTAAAGGTTGCGGGTTCGAGTCTCAGTATCGGCAGGAAATGTAGTTGGGGGTTGTGAATGAACAGCGCTCGCTTTCACTCTCATTACCCACAATTGAGGTGCCCTTGAGCAAGGCACCTAACCCCCAATCACTCACCAGGCGCTGCAGCAAAAATGGCTGCTCCACTGCTCCGGGTGTCTGTTCATGGTGTGTGTGTGCACTTGGATGGGTAAAATGCAGAGCACAAATTCCGAGTATGGAACAAGTATGATGCTGGTGGAGGAAAAAGTTTTCAGACTCGCTCCTCCAAATGGCTCACTAATATTCAGATCTGGTGACTGTGCCGGTCATGGGATATGTTCATGTTCATCAAACCACTCTGTCAACAGTCTTGCTGTGTGTGGTGGTGCATGGGTACAATGTTTGAACCATTCAGTGCACATGGTCTTCCAGAATGGTTCGGAAGTCCTTAGCAGTGACGCGCCCATCAAGCACCGTAGGGAATGCCATTATATTGCAGCCCAAACCATCACTGATCCACCCCCGTTCTTCACTCTGGGAAGCAACAGTCTGGCTGGTATCAGTGACCAAAAGTTTAACTATGAATATTGACCCTGTGGAGCTCCCAACGGTTTTGATGGAAACTAGAGAGTAAATGTGCATATTTAATTCTGCAATCCTTTTATGTTTGTTTTTTTGGATACAAACTGGTCTAGTATAAGCACATCCCTTTCAGACAGCTTCAGCTTCCTCTTGCGTCGACAGTTACTTGTGGTGGATGTGGTTCATCCTTCGTAGAGGTATGCCGGCATTACCCTGGCTTTCGATACACCACAGAGAGTTGCTATGCATCAGTGAGAAGCACACCAAAATTTATATTTTTTTAAACTCTGATATGTCTCTCAATATGTTGTGTGGACTGCAGTATTTTATGTACAGCTGTTTTATTGCTCTGCTAGTTCAACCTTCACACTCTGATGGAATGTGAAATCATTGAAGATTTGCCACCAGGCTGTGCATATATAAGCATAAACCCCAACACAGGGCTCGACATTAACGCTTATCCGGGACAGGTAGATTTTTTGAAGGGGCAAGTGAAAGAGAATCTTTCCCGACTGGACAAGTAACCTGATTAAAACTTCAGTGACAAAAAATAACTAGAGAGGCATCGAAATGCGAGAATGATTCTGATTTTATTACATTCAGTATAAACATTGATTGATATAATGGACAGTGCATTTCTGGTAACAAGGTCGTGCTGTTGAGGCTCGCTCTGCCTGTTTGTTTGTGAGAGATTTTCATGGAGAAATCAAAACAAATGAGCATAACAGCACACAAAGAAACATACTGAGGTAAAAATTCAAAATGTTTTTTTTGTTTGTTTTTTTCATTAATAACATATGATATACAATTTATTGGCAAAAGTTTTGGGACGCCTGCCTTTACGTGCACATGAACTTTAATGACATCCCATTCTTAATCCGTAGGGTTTAATATGGAGTTGGCCCACCCTTTGCAGCTATAACAGCTTCGACTCTTCTGGGAAGGCTTTCCACAAGGTTTAGGAGTGTGTTTATGGGAATTTTTGACCATTCTTCTAGAAGCGCATTTGTGAGGTCAGGCAGTGATGTTGGCGAGAAGGCCTGGCTCACAGTCTCCGCTCTAATTCATCCCAAAGGTGTCTATCGGGTTGAGGTCAGGACTCTGTGCAGGCCAGTCAAGTTCCTCCACACCAAACTTGCTCATCCATGTCTTTATGGACCTTGCTTTGTGCACTGGTGCGCAGTCATGTTGGAACTGGAAGGGGCCATCCCCAAACTGTTCCCACAAAGTTGGGAGCATGAAATTGTCCAAAATGTCTTGGTATACTGAAGCATTAAGAGTTCCTTTCACTGGAACTAAGGGGCCAAGCCCAACCCCTGAAAAACAACCCCACACCATAATCCCCCTCCACCAAACTTTACACTTGGCACAATGCAGTCAGGCAAGTACCGTTCTCCTGCAACCGCCAAACCCAGACTCGTCCATCGGATTGCCAGACAGAGAAGCGTGATTTCTCACTCCAGAGAACATGTCTCCACTGCTCTAGAGTCCAGTGGCGGCGTGCTTTACACCACTGCATCCGACGCTTGAGCTAATCTGAAGGCCACACGAAGTTTGGAGGTCTGTAGCTATTGACTCTGCAGAAAGTTGGCGACTTCTGCGCACTGTGTGCCTCAGCATGCGTTGATTGATTTTATACACCTGTGGCCATGGAAGTGATTGGAACACCTGAATTAAGTGATTTGGAGGGTGTCCCAATACTTTTGGCAATATAGTGTAGTTAATATAACATGACCAAGGAAGTTGTTTTGCCAAATATTATCATGATTGCAAATGTTACATTGATTTTATAAACAATAAACAAGTAGTTCACATTATGTTACTTACTTAATGTAGTTTTTGTATATTGACTGTTTTTGTTCTATTTCACCAAATGAAGATCACAGCAGAACTATTGCGCATTCTCAAAGCAACACTCAGCAGTGTTTTGTTACTGAATTATTTAGTTTTGAATGAATCAGTTGAATGAATAATTCAATGACTCACTCATTAAGTGACTTGCTGCCACCTACTGGCTGTTTTAGTTTAAAAGTATCATTTTTTCCAACATTTCTTATAATTTGTATATTTATTTAAAACATAACATTATTTATTGCATTCATAATTTTGCAGTGTAAATGATTTAATTTGATTGGTAACAGCCCTAGTGTCCTATTATTATAACTGAATTTATTGATCAAATGTAAGAATTTGACAAGAAAGATGGCACATACATTTAATAAGGTTGAAAAATGGGCCTTTATAACAGAAATTTAAGCATGTAAAAGCTGATAGAACACTGTTGAAAATATTACTTCATAATAAATTATGTTTACACCACCAAAAATCCTTTTTTTCCCTGATGCAAGGCAAGTAACTCGGACAAGTAAATGACCGATTACTTTTCTGAAAGAATGCCGAGCCCTGCAACACTATATTGGCCAGTGTTACAGTTTTATTGTCTAACCCTAAGTATGAACTGATGGCTTCAATGACTTCAAACATGAACATTTAAAAACTATGGAGGAAGGGGAAATGAAAACAGCTCATGAACACTGTATGCCTTTGTTGTATTTTCTCCTTTTGTGTTCCACAGTACAAAGAAAGTCATACAGGCTTGAAACGACATGATAATCAATAAATGAATTAAACTAAATTAAACTAATTTTCAATGAAAGAATGTATTTCACAGACATGTAAAGACCAAGCATTAACTGGTAAATGGTAACAGTTTACTGATTCCTTATGACCTTTTGTGGTGGTGCTGTTATTTGGGAGGTCCAAACCAGTGAAATCTCCCACCATGAACTGAGACGGCCCACTCAGGCTGAGGGGTTTCGTCAGCAGTACAGCCTACACTCATTTACACAGATACAGTGCATCTTTCTGTATGCTAAATTTTCAGTGAGTTGAGGAAGTTTTAAACAGAAGGGAAGGACGGAAGAGGCACACTGACAGAGACACAATGCAACCAGCAGGTAAACATGTATCTAATACACTTTAAAAAAAGATGATTAAACTCATTTTTATGCACGTGTTTTGCATAAAATAATTATAAGCTGCACCTAAAAATGTATTAATGTCATTGCGTTAGAAACAAGATACTGCACTAACTAGCATTTATTTTTAAAGAAGAATATCATAAGCATAATCATAAGCAAGATATTTCACAAAAACTTTGTTAGGTTTAAAACTACTAAACAATAAACTTGCTGTTGAGAAAAGGTACTTGGACACTTGTCAAACTTGACAAACTGGTTAATGTGATGAAACTGTGGATACTCTGATAGGAACTTGAGGGTAACTGGCTTCATTGACTAAAAAATGTTACAGTTTGGCTGTAATGTAATTGCAAATATGACTTATGATGTTATGCATTAATAATATCACCATTATGCAAATGCATATACATGCATAAATCATACAAGTAGTGCAAAAGTGATACACAGTTCACTTTTATCTACTGGTACAGAAAAAAAAGTTCTGGCTACTGTGTGTATTTTGTTTCCAACTTGCCTAACTCTAAAGTAGGAGGTTACTGTCAGTGGCCAGTTTCATAAACTGCATAGACTAGTCTTAAAAGTTAGTCATCTCATTTTTTTTTCTTCAAGACTGGTCCTAACTTTTTAAAGTCAGTTACATAATATATATGTAACTATATATATTGATACTATATATATGAATATCGATCTAATGTGAATTGGAAAAGTAAGACTGATTACCTCTTCTCTAACTGCTAGTTGGTCAAACTAGTTCTTAAGACACAGTCTTAACATAGTGGCTAAGTTTATGCAACTGGCCCCATGCAGGTATACTTCAACTAGGCAGCATTTCACTTTGCTTGATATTTTGTTATCTAGTGCAATGAGGAGGAGACTTGTCCAAGTCTTTTTTAGAGGTTACGTTAAAAACCGATGTGTTAAAACCGTCTCCTTAGTAGTTAAAGCTGTGAATTGCATTCTGTTATGTCAAACTAACTATTATTTATATAGTCAGCTTCACACTGAGGGCAACTATTAGCACTGTCGTACATAAAATCTTGTAAGAGGAAGCTAATTTTTTCCCACACTGTCTGAAGTCATCTGAAACCAAGCCACAACATAATAGAGAGAATAATGGCTAGCAAAGACCAGACACATTAGAGGAATGTACACACTAAACCCCTTTGCAGCAGGCAGGTTAGGTCTATTGAATGACTCTTGGAGGTTAGGTTAGGTCTACTGAAAGAGAGAGAAAAAAAAGATCACATATCATTAAAGGTCTCTGGCTTATCTGTTAGTAGCCTCATCAGAACGCCAACCGCATCCACAGGAAAGCATTATCTGTTAATGGAGTGTGCGGTGCTCCACTGTGCAGCGTTGCATGACGATAATGGAAGAGTAAACGGAGTGAAACCCTACCTCCTCCCTCATCAATGTCAGGTGACACAGCCCTAAGAAAAGCCTGAGGTGTTTTGGAACTAACTGCTGTGGTTTGATTGCAATTAAAGATGAACACCTTGCCAACTGTTAGACAATGGGGTGGATCAGCTATGCTATGAGATCCAGAACATAGTGTACCAATGAATGGAAATCAGACTTAACGTAGTGCGTAATGTAGATAGTAGGTCAAAGCAAACCACAGTCTTACCACAAGATATAAACTTTAACAGTGTCTGCATGTGAAGAACGTTAATAAATTAGGTGTAGAATTAAGAAATTGATTAAGAAAATTAGGCATTTATATTCCTAAAGTAGAAATAGACAGACTGATAGATAGACAGACAGACAGACAGATAGATAGACAGATAGACAGACAGACAGACAGATAGATAGATAGATAGATAGATAGACAGACAGACAGATAGATGATAGATAGATAGACAGACAGACAGATAGATAGATAGATAGATAGATAGATAGATAGATATTTACTGTACAAAATGAATACAGAAAATAGGTTATATAATTTCTTGTTGGCAAAACACAAACAACATGCATAGCTGCAGGGTATCCCACAAACCTCTCTGAATGTTTTACTTTCATTTTGATTTGTAATAAATAGATATAATAGATAGGCTAATAGAGATTTTTTTTATACACTCAGTAAGAGCAATTGGTAACACAAGGTTTCATATGTTAACATTATTATCAAACTCAATGAAAAATACTTCTAAAGCATACAGCCTAGACTTAATGTTAATTTCAACATTTACTACATTATTAAAATCAAAGAGTGTATTAATGGAAGTGGGCTAATGTGAACTAACAACGAACAGTTGAATTATAATGTTAATAAAGATTAAGAAAAACTGTAACAAACGCTTTGCTTGTTGTTAGTTTATTTTAATTACTGAACTATCTAATGTGACCTTATTGCTAAGTGTTATTTCTAAATGTAGTTAATATGATGAAACTCACGTGCATAACTTCGTAACACTTAAAAACATAAAATTTGGCCATGAGATGTTCAAACTTATGTGCGTGCATGTTCGGTGTGTGTTTAAGATTTCACTGTGTGTGTGTGTGTGTGTGTAAACTGCAGAGAAAACATTTACCCAGTAATTTAGACTGCAAATAAAATTTTTAGTCAGTCCCCTGCCTGCCCACATTCCTGATCTGGTTTGATAGTGAGGGGAACACCTATGAATACGTCATAGCAGTGCTGTGCACGCGCTGTCCACACATCGCGCATATACGTTGCGTTACGTCGATTTTGTACAAAAAGTCTGGTAAGGTGCGAGGCGGAAAGCTATTTACATGTTCTTGGGTAGTTGAAAGATAAACAAAGTGCTTGAACAGGTGAGCAGGAGTCAAGAGCTGAAGCGCTGGAGTGATTTCCTCTCTCAGCACAAGTAAGATTTGACATTTTCATTCTTCTTCTCAAGTTCCGAAGTGACTGGTTCCAGAGTTTAAGCAAAGGTGACTTGAAAACGTTAAGACATTAGCTTACTCTCTTTCGGAAAGTACTGACTAGCCTTTTTATGTTTCGACTGGCAATTCAGTGTTGCCGGTGTGAGCCTGTAAGGTGTGCGCGCGCCCGCAGCTGATCTCTGTAAAGTTTAATCAGGCACCCGTACGTCAGCTGACACACAGATAGTAATTGTCTAGAAATGATCACAAAATGTTACCGCACATGGTGGTTATGTAGCCTAGCTAAGACACTTTTAAGAATGGACCAATGGACCAATCCTTGCAACAACAACAACAACAAAAAATGTCTACCACTAGATCCTACTTAAGTCATAATAGATTTTGATTAATTTAACAAATTGGATTACTTATATAATTAATTATTAAATCGCAAATGTGACCCTGGACCACAAAACCAGTCATAAGGGTACATTTTTTGAAACTGAAATGTATACATCATCTGAAAGCTGAATAAATAATTTTTCCATTGATGTATGATTTGTTAGGATAGGACAATATTTGGCCGAGATAAAACTATTTGAAAATATGGAATCTGAGGGTGCAAAAAAATCAAAATATTGAGAAAATTGCCTTTAAAGTTGTCCAAATGAAGTCCTAAGCAATGCATTTTCACTCACAAAAATAAATTTTTGGTATATTTACGGTAGGAAATTTACAAAATATCTTCATGGAACCTGATCTTTACTTGATATCCTAAGGATTTTTGGCATAAAAGAAAAATTGATAATTTTAACCCATACAATGTATTGTTGGCTATTGCTACAAATATACCCCTGCTACTTATGACTGGTTTTGTGGTCCAGGGTCACAAATAACAAAAATGTTATTTTGCTCAAAACAACAATATATCCCAGATAGCACACATATGTCTGCAAGATGGTTGTTAAAGATCACTTCATCTGGGGCCTGTACCATGAAGCCGGATTAGCTGGCTAGCCAGGTAAGTTTCAGATTAGTTTGCGCCAATCCTGGGTTTTAGGTACTATGAAAGTGACTTTTAGCAGTGTTCATCACCAGAGTAATTTACGCTCCACAGCTAACCTGCTCCGGGGCAGGTTATGCTCTGGGTAAGAGAGCTCAAACCGAAAATGGACCAATCAGATGTGAGCAAAGTAACACTGACACATCCAGTGCAATAAAGCCACTCCCTCAGTTTCTCTTCCTCCAAATGAAAGGTCACTATATAGTAAAAACAAATATTTAACGATAAAATCATCTTGGTTCAATGATAATTAGAATTATTTATTTTATTTTTGGTATGATTTATGTAATTATTATATAATTTATTTTATTATTAATCCATTACACACAAGCAATTTTAGTTTAACAGTTATTATTAAGCTTTTAGTTTAAATGAATATTAATATATACAGTCAGATCATATGTAATATAAATAGATAACTCTTTAAAAAATGACTACATGTGACCGTACATGTTTGAGTGTCTATCGCTGTATATTATCAACTATCTACTAACTTCACAAATTTCACTTGCACTGATTGAGCAGTATAATTTGTTTTATTTGTCCTCTTTCATGGACAAGTATTCTATTTATTGTAAATCCATTTAAATTCTTTATTTTCTTCAATTTCTTAACCTTCAGCAAAAGAGTTTTGAATCAGGCTGGCTCTCTTGTGAGAAGTGAATCACAGTTTCTCTCTGCTGCAAGGCATGTGATTGGCTGTTTGCCACTGATGTCACGCATTCATGTGCACGCGCTCCACAAACTCAGGATCAAAGCCTGAGGTGACAAAGAAAGTTGATGATCAGCATCATGGTACCAGCAAAGCCAGATTGGAGTGGTTTAGTTTTGTTAACTTGAAACTAATCCTATAACCCTGAGTTTGTTCAACTACCATCATGGTACAGGCCCCTGGGGTCCGTTTTTCGTACCTCGCTAAATACATCTGAGATGATTTGACAGATGCTGGATCTTCTAATCGTGATAACTGAACACTGGCTAATTTGGTTCTTCAAACGAATTTATGAAATGGATTAAAATATCAGGATTAAGTTGTCTGAGATTACTGCGTGTTCTTGTGTTCCTTGAAAAGGGCAGATGTATCGATACTCGAAACCACGATCAGCAAAGCAGCGATTGGCTGTCGGCAAGACAGCAACGTAATGACATCATATAATTAGAAAATACACCTGACGAAAAACTTGACGAATTTCTGGACCTTTATAATGAAACAGCCAAGCGAACAACATGACATTACGACATAAATGTTATAATAGATCAATAAAATGTGCACTGTTTTTTTTTTTTTTTTTTACATGATTCCCAATTATTTAGATTCACAAGCATTTGTACAGTCGTACATTTTTATTTCAGTGTTGTAATTCACAATTTATTTAATTTTATCTTTGAAGCTGATTTGTTACGTAACAGCATTAATTAAAGTTTTAATTAAAAAATAATTAATGTCAAGATCAAGTTATCTGCATCTCCTGCGCTGCATCAAGCCACTCCCATAATAGCGTCACGGTTCAAATTAATGCACGGCTCAGAATAACTGTACAAGCATGTGTGTAAGACTCCAATACAATTAATCTCCATCACGAATAAATCTTTCAATGAGTAAAACTGGCTGTGCCTATAGTATTATAGACTCCACAACATTTATAATATTATTTTCAAATTAATTTGTAAATTATTATCATTTTAAATTATTGTCCCTGGATAAGTAGAGTACTCTTGAAATAAATTAGCAGTGGCTGGGACAGATTTTAAGTATCAGTTCCACTTAAAAAGATGCCATCTAATCCTGTTTACATGAAATAAGCCTGCTCACGAGCAGGTTTAAGCTTACGGATCTGTTGCTATGACAGCAAGTCCAGGATGAGCGTCGAAGAACCGAACAATCCAAGATCATGCCAAATCGCCAACAATCAAATCCAGCTAACCGAGTTAGCGATGTACGAAGAACGGGCCCCAGGAAAGCATCTGCTGTTTACAAACATCTGATAGACGTCTTTAAGATGTTGGTTTTACATACATTCTAAATCATAAACATCTTAAAGACATTTTCTAAATGTATTTGACATCTAACAGGAAACGTTCTATAGATGTATTGCAGATGAGCAAATACTCTAAAAAATACGTCTTCCAGATGTAAACACACACATCAAATAGACATCTCTGAGATGTACGTGTGCTATCAGGGAATCATTATTGTATGCTGTTTGAGTGAGTATCGACTAGATGAGCAATATCACACTCGCAGTTAGAGTCGATGAAAGAGATTACCTGCATCCTTTAAAGCTTTTGTTCTTCTGGTCAAATGATATGCTTATATTCATAGAAAAATCCGCTTGCTGTGTCCCTGAGGAAATCGATAACTTTGTCATATTATCCTTACAGTGGTCAAGAAGCTTTCACGTAACTCGCATTAGTGCTGGCAAACGCATTCCAGATAGCACACGTAGTACATCTGCAAGATGTCTATTAAAGATCAGTTCATCTGGAAAGCATCTACTGTTTACAGATATCTGATAGACATCTTTAAGATGTCAGTTTTACATACATTCTAATTCATAAACATGTTAAAGACCTCTTCTAAACGTATATTTGACATCTGAGGGGAAACGTCCTATAGACAAATAGTTTTGGACAAATCGGTTCAATGAATGATTCAATGACTCACTTTTGATGAATCAGTATTGGTTCAATGTATGGATCAATGGCTGTGTCCCAATTCAGAGGCAACTTGATTCGTTCCTGAATGAATCCGTGTTTTGGACAAATCGGTCAATTCAGAGGCTGCATCCTTCGAAGGACTCGGACTTCAAAGGTTACGCCTTTTGAAGGCTGCGAAGATCGTACTGAGTGTTGTTAAATGGGACGGTCTAGCCTATGGAGGACTGTTCTTGATGCCTAGCAACTGTGACAGCTGCCGTTGATGAGAGGCAGTAACGTTTGTACTGGACTTTCTTTAAAAGGTACACTAACAGTCAAAAGTTTGGAATCGGTAAGATTTTTAATGTTTTTAAAAGAAGTTTCGTCTGTTCACCAAGGGTGCATTTATTTAATTAAAAATACAGTAAAAACAGTAATATTGTGAAATATTATTACAGTTTAAAATAACTGTTTTCTGTTTGAATATATTTTATAAAGTAATTTATTCCTGTGATCAAAGCTGAATTTTCAGCATCATTACTCCAGTCTTCAGTGTCACATGATCCTTCAGAAATCATTCTAATATGCTGATCTGCTGATCAAGAAACATTTATGATTATTATCAATGTTGAAAACAGTTGTGTACTTTTTTTTTCAGGATTCCTTGATGAATAGAAAGTTCAAAAGAACAGCATTTATCTGAAATACAAAGCTTTTGTAACATTATACACTACCGTTCAAAAGTTTGGGGTCAGTAAGAATTTTTATTTTTTTGAAAAGAAATGAAAGACATTAATACTTTTATTCAGCAAGTATGCATTAAATCGATCAAAAGTGACAGTAAAGACATTTATAATGTTACAAAAGATTATATTTCAAATAAATGCTGTTCTTTTCTATTCATCAAAGAATCCTGAATATATTAAATATATATATATATATAAAAAAAATATAAAATATATAAATATATATATATATATAAAAAAAATATAAAATATATAAATATTTTGTACAATTGTACACAATAAATATTTCTTGAGCAGCAGATCAGCATATTAGAATGATTTCTGAAGGATCATGTGACACTGAAGACTGGAGTAATGATGCTGAAAATTCAGCTTTGATCACAGGAATAAATAAAATGTATTCGAACAGAAAACAGTTATTTTAAATTGTAATAATATTTCACAATATTACTGTTTTTACTGTATTTTTAATTAAATAAATGCAGCCTTGGTGAGCAGACGAAACTTCTTTTAAAAACATTAAAAATCTTACCGTGTCCAAACTTTAGACCGGTAGTGTATATTAAACTGTCTGAAAACAAAACAGGGTTCACAAACTGTCTAAATATGTTCACCATGGTCCATTTCTGCATATAATAAAGAGTATAAACTATATATAATCGCATCTTAGTAAGATATGTGTCAACATTTGAACTGATTTAAAGTTTTATTATTATTATTATTATTAGTTTTACATTTGTATCATTAGATATGAGTAAGTTGAAACCCAATACTTACATTTAAAAGTGTAAGTCGGCAATTTATCTAAAAAAAAAAAATTCTGTCGTCACCAGTGCACAATGAATTCTGGGGTAGGCAGGGCAGCAAAGGACCCATCTCAGGGCTCTACAGTGCGAGCATTTCGCTCGCATTTGCGCCTGAAAATAACTGCGTGCGTGTGAAAAAATATTTAGACACACTGGTGCGAGTGACCTGATCGTTTTTCATGAATACAACTATAATACAATTGGAACAAAAAGTACACCTGCTAAAATGCATCCACACTGAACAACAGTTATGTTTCGTACTGCAATCGGCTGCTTTTCATGCCTTCATTCAAAGGCATGAAAAGGGGTTCGTTATTATTCTTAATGAAAAACACAACAAAACAATACAATGACAAACTTGCTTAAATATGCACTTTTACATTTAGCTTTGCAACCAAATCTTCATCCATCGTCTTGTCATTAAGAAGAGTGAGGCGTAGTGAGGTGAAATCTGACTCCTGCTGCTGATCTGCGCTGCGACTCTCGTTCGGAGCAGACGTGTTCAGTTTTTAACTGTATCTGTTCTCTAACTAAACTAAATTATTTTTATTACTATAAATGCGCATCTCTAAGCAACGGTGATTCCTGAATGAATCTGCGTTTTCAACGACTGAATGAATGACTCGCACATTAAGATTTACCGCCACCTACTTCGTGCCACTTCTGCAGAGCAAAGATTGATTTTTTTTGTTGATGATTTATTTTGAGGTAACAGTCTGATTGAGTCTTATTGTTCTAACTGAATTTGTTTAACATTTAAAAACAAATTTTCTATTTTAATTTAAGAAATTGACGAAATATGATACATACATTTAATAAAATTAGAAAAAAATTGCTCTTATAATGGTAAAAATGCCCGTGGAAATTAGTTTAAAGGGGCAAATATCGCCCTGCAATGGGAAAGTTAGTGTCTGTTATTGATCAGAAAGTGCTCCTAAATTTTTGACTGTGCTCCTACATTTTTTTTTTTTTTTATTAAAGAAAAATTTTATTAAGAAAAATGTTAGCGTAGAGCCCTGCATCTGTTGTATCCTTCATTTCACGGGAAACGGAGGATGCATTTGGAGGCCGCATTTGAAATTGCCTTTGAATTGAGACACGCAATAGGCCTTTGAAGGATGCAGCCTCTGAATTGACCCTTCGCAAAGACCCACCCCCTTAAGCCCTGGATACACTGCACGATTTTAGCAATCCTATAAGATCATTACTTTATCACACTGTGTGACAGGGATCTACTAAACTTGGGCACGACATGCATGTAGACTGTGTGATGACACCTATTGACTCGTAGGCTACGATGCAAGTTTCTACAGAAGAATGAAACGTCATCAGCATGCGCTAATGGTAAACAAAACACTATGTTGAATCACACTTTGGCAGTTGTAGTTTATATGTGTGCTGAAAATAAAAAGGAAGCGGCGAAAGAAGAAGGGAAAAGAGCTTGAGGTAAGCAGTTTTAAGTTTTAGCGCCATGTCGCATTGATTTCATGTCGCATTTTTATTGGCTGGTCAGTAGATGTAGGTCGTTGCAACAAACACACTGAGTGTCGATCAGGCTGAATTTCTGACACTGTCAGAAAATGATCGTAGGCTATCTCTGGTCGCAAGACCAGGAAAACGAACCTCTCTCATTGTACATAGGACCACTGATTAAGAGCCACGATCACAGAAATCGCCACGATTGTTTCACGATGGCAAACTTTTGTCTGGGACAGCCAAAAATCGTGCAGTGTATCCCGGGCTTTAGTTACTGTTGCTTTGTCTGACAAACCATGGTGCTGTCATGCCACACAGAGTGAAAAATACATCGCGGAGCAAAGAGGACACTGACAACACGTCGACAGACAAGACAGAGCAGGTTACTTATGATATTAAACAAAGTCCCAGCTTTCAAATTATGTAATTTTTAAAGAAATTCGAAACATTAAAAACCGTTTTGTAGCTCTTTAATGTGTCATGACAGATTGCTGTAGCGCCTCAGCTCAAGCGGCTCGTGAACCGATCATCTCTTCCTACTAGTTAGTTTATAGCATCAAATAAACATGAATGAACATGAGAAGGAATGTTGTTTCAAACGCGGAAAGACATCAGTACACACTTTTTTCAAGTCACAAGTTCAAGTCCACCGAGGTTAATCTTCTAACTCCTGACTGCTTTGTCGGACAAAATGGCGGATTTGGCGTTATGATTGGTTAGATCGCTTGTCAATCAAACTCCCAGCAAGGGTCAATTGGGACGCAGCCAATGGCTCACTCATAAAGATAGTCACTTGTCGCCACCTAGTGGCGTGACGATGTAACAACGGTCAAACGGTAGGCTGGTAGCTGGTCCAATCAGAGCTCCTGAAACGCCTCTGTCCAATCAGATTCGAGGTTTTCTCAGCGACAGCCATTTTGAAGCTATGTTCTTTTAAAAAACGGTAGGTAATCAACAATAATGGTTTGTATTTTGTAAAATTAGACCCTGAATGGTGGCTAATACAAGGTAGCGAATAGTGCCATTTATATAACCCAGGTTTTCCCTTATAAACATTCTAGCTAGCCAGACTTTTAATTTTGTCTCATGTTTGTTGGTCAAAACAATGTTATTTTCGTAATTTTACATTTTAGCAATTTCATACATTTTTCTGTTTCAAAGAAATTGTCAAACCTACACTGTGAAAAGTCATCAAAAGGTGTGACAACTAGCCCCCTTTCGTAGGCTATATAGCCGATATGCATGCGTCCCTGTATTTCACAAACAAGCTGTATGTGTCCTGTGAGTTTAACACATAATTTACCACAGCAGAAAGAGATAAGCCTGCATTCAACTGGTGTCGCTTCAGGAACTGCCCAAAAGCGCATCTGATAAGAGGAAGAGCTCGTGTGTCTGGTAGTGATGTAGATGTGTGTGGTTGGTGCGTGAGATAACGCGTTCGCACGGATCCAGCCCTCTGCTTGAGACTTCTTGTAAATACTCTACAAACGATCGCGGAGGGACCTCTCTCTCACACACACACACCGCGTACACGACACACAACTTCCACTACATCCACCTGGAAACTAGATACAACGCACATTTGCGCCGATGAAGGGTGACGATGATGTAAATACTGCGATGAAAGATGAGGAGGCTGATGGCTCGGGTGAGTTTGTCATGTTTTGTATTCAGATTCCTGATTCCATTTAACAATGAATATTAATGATCGGCAGATATCGAACCGCTCTGTAGCAAAACAGAAATGTATTTATTTCTAACGCATGTTTATAATGCCCAGATTGCTTTGCAAGACAGTTTATAACATCCAGGTATGTTATAAATTATTCATTTGAGCAATAACCTGTTGACTGATGTCATTAATAATAAAATAATACTACTATTAAAGTCAGTTTAGCTGTAATGGACATTAAGGCTTGTGTTATTAAGTGAGCAGCAGTGTTTCTGTGGGTTTTGAGCAGTCACGCATTGCCTGCAGGCAGCGCGCGCGCGCACACGCACACATGAGGAAAATCCATCACAGCATCATCTTCACCTGAGGAAAGAGATGCTGTTCTGAGGGGGCGGTGCATGTCAACCTGAGCTGGCAGAGGGGATTTTCCCATCTGGGGTAAATGGAGGCATGAATGTTAGTAGTATAGTTTTTTTTTTTTATGTTGGCATGCTAGATAAAACCCATAATATTTCTCCGAAAATGATACTTGAGGATGAGTTCAGCAACAGTGTGACAAGATTCATGATGTAACACTCGTTTAATGATTACCACAAGAGTGTCATTCTGAAAAATGTTCTCATTTGTCTGACATCATTAACGTGGATGTAATCAAGCTTCATTAATCATTATCTATACAGTATTGCAAATGAGTACGGTCCTCTTAAACATAAAGAATATAAAATGTGATTATGGATTGGGGTTTTTAGTTTTCAATATAGGATGACTTTTAAAGAAGGTCTGATGATTAATAAGCATATTATTATGAGCAAGCGCAAAGCATATATCATACATCAGTCGTTTTTGCAGAATAAAACTGGCAGCTATATGGTTGCCAAAATAATTGTGTGAAAAATAATTTCTGCTGAATCACCGAGGCCATATTGCTACTAAATCGCTTTTGTACTTTTAACATACTGACATCCACCATAATAACACCGATGATAAAGAGAAAACCACACGATGAATCGAAGTTCATCACAAGAAGCTTTTCCACAAGCTGAGGTAAAGAAGGTGCAGACAGTGTCATGCACCGATGTACACAAACACAAAACACCATCATGGTAACACACATGACTCTAAAATCATGCTTTAAACCTTAATTTAACAACATAAGATGTAACATAAAACCCTAATGTACATAACGTATAACAAAACACTAAGAAGAAACATAATTCAAATTTAAAAACCATCAAATGTGAAGTGGGAATTCTGGGCATGTCGGTTTTCGGCTTTTCACTCTAAATTAGAAGATTATTTGTTATTTTACTTCCAAAATTGGTGCATTTAACAGTATTTTACTGTAAAATTACATGAAATAGAGCCCCCATAAATAGGCCTTATGTATGGAAGCTTGTTTCCGTAACTGTGATCTCACAATTCTGACTTTTTTTCTCTGAATTGCGAGATTTAAAGTCAGAATTGCATGTTATAAAGTCAAAATTGTGAGATATACAGTCGCAATTTGGACTTTCTTTAGCAATTGCGAATTACCATCACGCAATTCTGACTTTTTTCGCAGATATAAACTCAGTTGCATCTTATAAAGTCAGAATTATGAGATATAAACTCGCAATTCTGATAAAACGCCTTTTTTCCCATCACAATTGGACTTTATAACACGCAATTGCGAGTTTATATCACAATTCTGACTTTATAACTCGCAATTCTGACTTTATAACTCACAATTGAGTTTATATCGCAATTGCGAGTTATAAAGTCCGAATTGTGAGTTATGAAGTCAGAATTGCATGATATAAACTTTTTGCATGATAATGACTTTTTCTCAGAATTGTGAGTTTACATCTCAATTCTGACTTTATAATTTGCAATTCTGACTTTATATCTCGCAAAAGTCAGTAGACCGGGAAGTTTTTAAAACAAGCGGTTCACTCATAAATCCATAAGATCTTACTTTCATGCTGTGGAAATACAAACCGGAAGACAGAACACAACAAGCGCAGCGTTGAAAAAGGGCGGGGCTACATAGGTCTATAGTACAGGAACGTACTTTTAACCATTTACAGTTAAAATTACAATAATTTTTACAGTGTAGTCTTTGTGTTCACCTTCTTTTAGCTGCTTTTCAGCTGCTTTTACATGGTTTCTAGATGGAACGTGCTGGT
This sequence comes from Hypophthalmichthys nobilis, assembly GCA_037950665.1. Taxonomy (NCBI): domain Eukaryota; kingdom Metazoa; phylum Chordata; class Actinopteri; order Cypriniformes; family Xenocyprididae; genus Hypophthalmichthys; species Hypophthalmichthys nobilis. Next base: position 4,267,909 of record CM075470.1, read on the forward strand.
TAGTTTTAGCTATTAGCTTGTCTGCATTGATCTAGGTGATGGATGAGACCAGCTCATGGGGCTGAGATTGTTCCTTTAGACTTTCAGCAAACTAACTAGAGTTGGTAAACCACCTTGGACCAATAACAAACTAGCTATTATGTTCAACCTGACCAACATGAATATGTCTGTGATCATGTGCACTAATTATTTTCACATTTAATATGCTAATTTATTATTTTGATGATTTGTATTAATACCCCTATAAGATGTATTAAAAACCCTAGTTTCCATATGTCTGTCAAATTTTTTTTTTTTCATGTTTTATTTGTTGTGATCACATTCAAATTTAAGTTGAGTATAAGAGGAAAAAAACGGCAAGCTGACATTATTGCAGTGACAATCCCCTTGGAGCAATCTGAGGTTAAGTGCACACACACACACACATATCCCACAATGACCTACATATGCATTCTAGGGAGGAAAATTTAGCAATGCTTTCTATAGGACATTGCTTTTGGAGATTTTATGTTTCACCATAGAATAACACCGTTGTATTACCACTCCATTTTTAAGATCATGATATTATCTATTAGGTTTTAGTCAAGGTCTTAAGATGGAATATTTGATGTGAACAGTCTCTTAAATTAAATGTATTTGTCTTCAGCTGCTCTGTAATTGGGTTGGAACAAGGCTTTATTATGATTATTGTGAAATATGTTAGCTGCCCTCTCTGTTTTTCCTCCTGAGTTGTGCTCTATAAACAGCAACAGAAGTCATGGTAATAATTATAGTATTTTCCAAAATGCAGAGACTTTATTGAAAATCAAATATAAACAATTTTGAAAATTCTAGAACAATGAACATTGAAAAGGATGTTCTGCGCGATTTCTTGAGGTGCATCTCAATTTGTTTACTTATGCACTATTCTATGATGTTTTTAAGTGTAAATAATGCAAGTAGTGTGTTCACACTGAAAATTCCAAAAAGAAAAAGTGCACTTTAAATACCCAGATGATGCACTAAATTAATGACAAAAACGAAGTGTGGAATGTTGGACACTTCATGCACTCAACTATCACAACTTTAATTACATAGTGGAGGGGGAGGGGCTAACAGTCTCCGATGTTAAAGGGTTAGTTCACCCAAAAATGAAAATTCTGTCATTAATTACTCACCCTCATGTCGTTCCACACCCTTAAGACCTTCGTTCATCTTTGGAACACAAATTAAGATATTTTTGATAAAATCCGATGGCTCAGTGAGGCCTCCATTGACAGCAAGATAATTAACACTTTCAGATGCCCAGGAAGACGAGAATACTTTTTGTGTGGCAAAAAAAGAAATAGCGACTTCAAATATTCAAAAATATCTAGTGATGGGCGATTTCAAAACACTGCTTCATGAAGCTTCGAAGCTTTACAAATCTTTTGTTTCGAATCAGTGGTTTGGAGCGTGTATCAAACTGCTAAAGTCATGTGATTTCAGTAAACGAGGCTTTGTTACGTCAAAAGTGTTTCGAAAAGTTTCGAAATTTCAATGGTTCACCACTGGAGGGCGTGACTTTTGCAGTTTGATGCGCGTTCCGAACCACTGATTCGAAACAAAAGATTCGTAAAACTAGATAGTGTTGAATAAAGTTGTTATTTAGGTTTTTTTGGCACACAAAAAGTATTCTCGTCGCTTCATAATATTAATAAATTTTTTTGTTCTGTTGAACACAAAGGAAGATATTTTGAAGAAAGTTTGTAACCATGCCACTTTGGGGCACCATTGACTTCCATAGTAGGAAAAAAAATACTATGGAAGTCAGTGGTGCCCCAAAACTGTTCAGTTTAACACATTCTTCAAAATATCTTCCTTTGCGTTCAACAGAACAAAGAAAATTATACAGATTTTGAACAACTTGAGGGTAAGTAAATGATGACAGAAGTTTCATTTTTGGGTGAACTATCCCTTTAATGACAGAATTTTCATTTTTTTAGTGAACTAACCCTTTAAATGACAGAATAACCTTATAAAATTCACACACTACATGGATAGTGCATTTCAGACTGGACCATTTTGGCAAGTTACTTTGAGTGAAACACAAGTTATCTTTGGCGGTATGGTTCTTGCTCTGTAATTAATTGAACGTACTAGAGCTTTAGCATTAACCCCCCATGGAACCATCAGCTTGAGTGATATATAGACGACTAAGATACTTTAGTAATGTCTTTAAAAGTGAAACAGTGGTAACATGTAGACGTGGCAGTGAATCCCGGCATGTCTATACTGTAGCTTGGCTATGAGGATGAGTGTCTCTCAGCAATGATAGCTAGGATTTGAAAGCCTTGGTAATCTGAAACAAAAAGAAAATGACAGCCAGAAGGTGCACGGTAATATGCTGATACTTATAGTGGGGAGGGAGGGAGGGTTGCGAGCATACTTCCTGAGCAGTAATGCCACGTATATATGTGCCTGGTCTAATAGGAGAATTGTAGTGATTGGAGCAATTTGACAGCTGACCACATCAGTTGACCGCAGCACTATGCCTACATGGCCTGACTGAACTAATGCTGTGCTTGATAAGTGCATAGTGTATAAGTGCATGTAATGTATAAATGCATAGTGTATAGTGTGTCATTTAGGACACAACTTTGGTCACTAATCAAATTTAGAATACTGACTATGTGACAATTTTTTATTTATTATTTATATTTTAATTACACTTTATTTATTTTTTTTGGATCAAACTTAAACTCATGGGAACTTGCCTTCTTTTTGCATTTCTTGAGATTTATTTATTTTGCATTATTGATTTATTTTGCATTCAAACTTTTTTTAGTCAAACTAAACTTCACACACCAGATGGTTATTTGCAATCCTGTGTGGCACAAATAGTTGTTGAGATTAACGTAGCATTGCCTTTTTTTGTGTTCCTATCACAAAGCAATAATGTTTGCATTGATGAATTTATGTTTTCTCTTCAACAGGTGAGAAACTCTTGGGTTTCAACAGCACAGAGGACCAGCCTTCAGGGCCGGGAGGACAAGACAGCATGTGGCGAAATGAGAAGTATGAGTCTGTTCCGTTGGATGTGAAGGGGATTGATGAAGACAATTCTAAAGGCACCAGGGATTCTCTTTACCCAGGCTCTGCTGTAAGTCACAACAACTGAGGAAAAAATCCTCTGCACACATTTCATTCATTTCAAGGATAAAGACATATTACCTGTTCCACTTACGTTTTCCTGTCTTTCTAGTACAGCATAATTTGCAAGTCAAACTTTGGGCAAATATATGGACATTTGAATGCTTCAGTTTACACTTTTGCAGTGGTGTCTCTGGGAACAGGTGAAAGCTAGGGAGGTTAAATTACATAAATAGTCATATTTGCATTGTAATACTTGTGTTTATACAAGGCAAATACTCTTGTCATATCATAGCTGATAATTCATAAAACAAATATATATTTTCACAAAAACCTAAAGTCTGCCAAACACATCTTCGTGCTCCAGATGGTGCAATATACTTGAAGCACTGCAGATTTTGAGTTCCCTGCGGGAGTACAAAACTATTTTGCATGCTGAGGGCGTATTTGATCATCTGTGCAAATTTACAGGACAGACTGGTCACTTTGAAATACCCTCTGCTTATCCTGAATGACTTTATACAAATTTATTCAACTATGTGTTTAGTTTGTTTATAGATTTGGTACTATTTAAGTGCGGTGTGTAAACACATATTCAAGATCGCTATGACAAATAACTTAAAGGTATGCTATGTAACTTTTGGCCCTCTAGCAGTTAAAAAAACAAAACAAGCAATTTTGTGGGAAGAACATTGTTTTGGTTGTGCTTCGGCTCTGTGTGACTGTGCAGATGAATATGGTTATCCTACTGATCATAAAACATTCACTACTAGACTAGAGCGATATAACCAGTTTAGAAGGAAAGGATCTCAAGTGGTACTTCCTTGAAAATAAATTCCTGTAATACTCAATAAGTTCAGAATACTCAAAACATTTGAGGAAACTTATTATCTCAAAACATTTAAGTAAACTAACTCATTTTTTTAAGTTAGTAAAACTTAAAATTTTTGTGACAAGTGGGGTGGGGCCGAGAGCCGTGGGAGCGGAGCAAGGCCAGTGTGGTGCACAGGTGTCTCTCACTTACACATGCTATTATAACTATTAAAGAGACTGTCATTATATACTTGCATGTATATAATCAATCAACATACACTATATGTGGTTTAAAAAGTTTGGCAGCCCATCCTCAACCTAACCACAGGCTCTACTCTTCACCACATTGGTAACCCTACAAACTAACATAACATGTAACACCACATTAAAAGATTAGTTCACTTCAGGATTAAAATTTCCTGATAATTTTAATGTTCATGTCTTTCTTTCTTCAGTCGAAAATAAATTGTTTTTTGAGGAAAACATTCCAGGATTTTTCTCCATATAGTGGACTATAACGGGTTGAAGGTCCAAATGTCAGTTTCAGTGCAGCTTCAAAGGGCTCTACACGATCCCAGACGAGGAATAAAGGTGATGATACACGGGGCAACTTTTTGAGCAATGTTGCTTGGGCACTTTCCCATTGAGACTGAGCAACAAATTTCTATCTGGATACTTTAGATCGGTTGTGGGCAATTTTCTGAGATCCTCCAATCAGAATGCCAGCAGCCGATCACGTGACTAGCTTGTAGATTTCAGAAAAAAATCAAACAAGATGGCGGCCTCTCAGCAGCAATGGAGCGAAGAAAAGGAGAGTGAACTTATCTTTTTGCGCTGGTAAGTTGTCATGTGTCAACTCAAAACAGGGAATTTACCTCGTTTAATGTTTAAAATGCCAGCAAGTGTCCAATTTAATGTGCGCAGACTGTAATTTAGCCATCGAATGTTTTTAGTTAAATAGTAAAATAACGCACTCTGATTAACATCTGTAGTGGCGTAGGCTGTTGGGCGTATGTCACATGAAAGTAGACTTTGACGCGATCGACTCGGTTCGAATCCGCCTTTTGCCAAACTCGCTCTTCTCCCTTTTCCTATCACAAATCAGATCGGAAAGGCATTTATATTTAATAAAAACGAAGAAATTATTTTAAAAGTTGAAATAAAGTGCCTAACAAGTGTTTATAATAAAGTATTTATTGGGTTGGCAATAGATTTGCTCCTCTCTGATTTGCTGCCAACTGTCTGTTGCCCTAATTAGTTGCCCTGTGTCTCACCAGGTTGCCCGTTGGCGGCAACATTGCCCAGAAAGTTGCCCCGTGTATCATCACCTTAAGGGTCTTATCTAGCGAAACGATCTGCCATTTTCTAAAAAAAAAATTTATGTACTTTTTAAACACAAATGCTCTTCTTGCACTGCTCTGCGATGCACCACACATTACATTGAAACGTCACGTATGACGTAGGCAGAAGTACCGTGGTAGGACAAAAATCTGATTTTCTCCTCCAACTTCAAAATCCTCCTCCAATATTGTTGTTTTACCTTTTTATTTATTTATTTGTTTATTTGTAAAGGGCATTTGACTTCATTTTTGTACGTTCACCTTGTAGACACTGGATCGGTACTTCCACCTGTGTCAAGCATGACCTTTCTAACGTGATTACGTCTTGCGAGAATTAGAAATCTGCTGCAACTCAATCATATTAAGTTCAGCTTATTACAATCAAATTTTGAGTTCATGCAACTTCTTTTCTATTAAGTACAATGAACTTTCATTATTATTTGAGTGAAACAAACATTTAATTTAAAACCGAACAGTGAAATTAATTACAGTGTAGTGCTACAACCATAATGAAATGACCCTTCACAGTAGATAATTCTTTACAATGAACTCTGATAGAGAGCTACTTATGGCAATTTATCTGTTCAATAAAATACCTTACTCACCTGTTGAGTAATAAAAACACCATCACCAGTTTTCGCCATCTCTGAAAAGCCAAGCCAATGTTGATTCTTGTTTTATTACGAGCTCTGTTGTGTTCTCTTTTTGCCAGCGGACTCTCCTCTGTTTTGTGTTTGTTTAAAACGGGTGATTCCCAGGAGGTTTGAGATTTAGCTGCTTGATGTCAACCTTTCTTGCTCGTTGTGACAACTAACCTATGCTACTTCCACACCAGAGACGCATCAAAGTAGCAACTTTTCTCTATTTACGGATATGACGAGACACGGACGGGCGAGTGATGTATGTACACAATTTCCCGCGAAAACCATCCCGTCAGGTCTAAAATATACACACTTGTAATAAGCTTACCATAGTGAATCAAGGTAAGAAAATTACGTCGGTTAGAGGTTCTGAGTTTCGGTTTTGATTACTTTTCGATTAATCGTTCACCCCTACTTGACAAGCAGTAAACTTACTTTTGCATCTTTATAGGGAAGGAAGTTGTCATTTATTATAATTGTTTGAGTCAAACTGCAATCACATGAGTATGTTTTCCCTAGTAGTGTCTTGTTCAGAAATGAATCTAGAATCATGGTACTGAAAAGTGTAGTCATGCTCCAAAGGCAAAATGAAAGCTAATGTAATTTGTTTGTTGGTACTTTTGTAATCCCAGCATTGTGGTTCTTACTTCCTCAATACACAGGAGTGGCATGATAAGTGGTTAAATAACTGGGCTGGAAACCCAAAGGTCCCGGGTTCAAACCTCACAAGGGATGATGCATGAAATGTAAAGTTGCTGAGTTCCGGTTTGTTCTTAAGCAGAGTGCACTGAATGTTCTAAAAACACTTTGTCTGCAGTAAACTACACTTGGTATATCTAGTGATAAATAACAGTTTGAGGCACTGAGGAACAAACATTAAATCTGAGCTGGAGGGAAACCAGTACCTGGAGGGAAATTTAAGAGCATGAGCTGATAAATGTCCTGTCCTGATAAATGTATTATTGCACTGCTCATTTGGGAAAGGAGACTTTCACTTACAATTCAAAATAACTGTTTACTTTTGATTATTTTAATGCATACTTGCTGAATAAAAAAATACTTTCTTGAAAAAAATCCTACTGACCCCAAACTCTTGAACAGTAGTAGGCTATAGATGCATAAATAGGTTGATGTTTAAAAAAACTTTTAACATTTTAGAAATTAACAGGTAATTTGTTAACTGGGATTTGGTTGGCGGGTAGAAGCTCTCTTCCCTCTATGTGTTTCTACAGGTACGTGTCCTTGTTCAAACAAACAACGCCCCAAACTCACTGCAATCAAACCAACAGAGCCGCAGGGTTTACCATCTTCTTGTAAAATCAGTCCATGAATGGTTTACTTGTAGTTTTTTCAGCATAGTTGGGTGGAATATAATAAAGTATTTAACACGAAAAGGACCAGAAATCTACCACACGCTTCACATAAAGGAGGAAATTGTTTAGCAAGGTACTGAGGTAGTACACAGGCAGGATTACTTCAATGTTTGCAATATACAAAGTTTACTAAATATTACCATTATCACTTCTGTCCATATCATTAAGCTGGCTTGAAAAAGACAACTTACTGATCTACTATTTAAAATTATTATAATTATTCAGAGCCAAAATTTAAACAGTATCTCCTCCTAGAGCTTTAAAGCTACAACCAACTCAGGTCGGACATTCAGATTGTTCTGACTCGTGTTGCTTTATCTTTTCTAACTGATCCGACTTACAAATCCCATAGACTTTCATTGATAGGTTCACAACTTTTGTGAACTAAAACGTAGTGTATTTAAGCTGTCTATCACTATAGCAAATAAGCTTCTAAACTTCTAAATAAGATCTATCTATCTATCTATCTATCTATCTATCTATCACTAGCAAAGCCTAGCAACTAGCCTAGGACATGCTAACAATGTGTGCTAGAAATGTTAGCAATGTGTTAATCATGCTAGCAACATGTTAAATCATGTTTACAGGTTAAATCATGCTAGCAACATGCTAAATCATACTAGCAATGTGTTAAATCAAGCTAGCAAATTGCTAAATGATGTTAACAACATGTTAAAATGTTAAATTAAGTTAACAACATGTTAAATCATGTCAACAACTTGCTAAATCATACTAGCAATGTGTTAAATCAAGTTAACAACATGCTAAATCATGTCAACAACTTGCTAAATCATACTAGCAATGTGTTAAATCAAGTTAACAACATGCTAAATCATGTCAACAACATGCTAATCATGCTAGCAACATGCTAGCAATGTGCTAAATCATGCTATCAACATGTTAAACCATGCTAGCAATGTTAAGTCATGTTAGCAGCATGTTACATGCTAAATCATGCTAGGCCATGTTAATAACATGTTAAGTCATGTTAGCAATGTGTTAAATCATGTTAGCAATGTGCTAAATCATGTTAAAACATGTTAATTTATGCTAGCAACCTGTTAAGACATGTTAGAAACATGGTAGCAACATGTTAAAATCTGTTACTAAACTGCCTTCATAACATTCACACTTGAAACTTTAAAACTACTTTAAACTTCAAACTTTTTCAAACTGAAAACCTTCAAACTTTCAAACTTTCTGGCCTGGCTTTTTAGGGTGCTTTCACATTAGCACTTTTGGTGCGCAACCGGGTTCGACTGACGTCAGAGTTCGGTACGTTTAGATGATGTGAACACTGTCTTTTGAACTCGGGTGCGCACCCGCGAACCGTACCCGAGTCCGCTTAAAAAGGGTGGTCTGGGGTACGGTTCAAGTGAACTTCAGTACGGTTCACTTCTGATATTGCGAAAGTGCGCAATTCCAAATTGTGGAAGTGAACCGCTACTAATGCCGTATTATTTGATAAAAATGTGTGTGTTTTTGTGTGTGTGTTTCACTAACCGACGAACGTGACTGACGTGCTGCAAGCAGAGAGCTGTAGTGTAGCCTATCTCATTTCTGCTCGCCTTCAGCATTCTACATTCGCGGCAGTTATGAACAAAACCAACGGTTCAAAAACAAAAATATAAAAGTGAGGAGAGCAACGTTATGCATTTGCTGCCTTCTCCTGCACCGTCGTTACTAAGCAATGGAGTAAACAGCTGCTGGTTTGATGACGCAAACAAACCGCGGGGTCAGACCCAAATAATATAATATGAACAAAGTCCAGTGGGGGCAGGGGGGTGAAATTAACTCTGGTTCGGTCCAGGCAATCGAACCAAGTGTGAAAGCACCCTTAAAGTCAACTTCAAAGTTTGTCATCAAACTACTCTATTTTTAAATCTCTTTACTTTATTCTAAACATCATAAGATATTTACATAAAATCATGTACTAATGCATTATTACAATTGTCTCTATATTTGTATACAGATGCATATAATCCTTTTTTATGAACTGATTTCTTTCTCAGCTCCGGAAAACTCGACAGTTAGATGAGAGACCAAAGGACTCGAAACTGTGGCCGTACTTCCAGGATGGCCAAAGGCGGATAGATTACGTCCTCACCTACCACGTCCAGAAGCCCCTGAGCACTCGCAAACAGAAGTCCCATTTCTGCTGCTTGAGACGTAAACGGACCAGCGCACCGTCTCGTGAGGACCCTGAACTCGCAGCCCAAGAGCAGAGGCTGGATTACCATGAGGACGACCAGCGCCTCCGCCGGGAGGAGTTTGAGGAGAACCTGTGTGAAATGGGCCTTGAGATGGAGAAAGATGAAGGGGTGAGTCCCATTGTCATTTACAGTGGAGTCCATGAAAATCTAGGATTTATAAGAAATTTTTTGACCTTTTAGGTCATTTAGGTCGTTTTTCACTTCCCTGAAATACGACCCATAGGAGCGTTTGCTAAAGTTGCGCCCCTATTAACAACAGGACACTTTCATTTTAATGCATTGTTCCCTTTTATCTGTATCATATTTCGGGTTTCGCGTAGCTCAATTGGCAGAGCATTGCAATAACTAACAATATGCAATCATGTGATCCTGCAATCATGGGTTCGATCCCAGGGAACGCATGTGCTCAAAGTGTATATGCACTATGAATCACTAAGGGTAGGTTTAGGGGTGGGGTGGATGTAGTCGTTAATTTAAAAATGAGTTTTGCTAAATGGAAATAGGACAAATGGTGTAAAAAGTCCACACATTGCACTTAAATGAACACGAATTTTGATTGGTAACGACAGTCATACGTCATTTCATGACGACAGATGTAACACGACACTGTTATTATTTTTACACCTGCTAGAGGGCGCATGACTTTAAAACGTAAATATAGGTCGTAATAAGGTGCTTGAAAAATGACCTATAGGGTCGTATTTTTTTGGAGGACAGTCTTTTTCATGATGACGAAGAGCTGCAATGTCTAGTGAGCATAACCGCGGCACATTATTCAAAAACAAACATATGTTTTGTTTGTTGTTGCCGGGGTATCAGAGGCATGAGCTGTAAAGGCTCCGCCCTCTTCTGGAAAGCGGGGCGGGAGCAGCAGCTCATATGCATTTAAAGGGACATGTTTTTGCTCACACCTAAATAGGGGGAACTTTGACAAGCTATAATAAATGATCTGTGGGGTATTTTGAGCTGAAACTTCACAGACGCGTTCTGGGGACACCAGAGACTTATATTACATCTTGTGAAAAGGGGCATAATAGGTAATGTTGTGTATTATGACCAATAGTTTCTCTTAAACCTGAATTCATTTAAAAAGCTAGAGAGGTTAAGTGATTCACTTGTACAGCAGAATAATCATTCCCTGTTGTTGACCCAGTTTAAAAACACTTCAGTGGTGTGGAGGACTACACTAATAGTGAAATGCTAAAGATATATATTCTTATTTTTATTTATTTGTATTATTTAAGTTTATGAATTACTGTGAGAATAATGTGGAAAAGCTAGCCACCTTGCAAGCATTTTGTATGTTTGATGTTAAACAGCTGTCACCCTTAGGATACATGAAATTATTTCTGTAAAATGTTTACCAATCTTGCTAATGCTATAATTGCTGATTGTGAAAATCAGTTCAGTTGATTGTTGGCAATTATGAAGCAAGTTAGCACTTACTTTACTGTGTAATGTTACTAATTTGCAATCTTATTATGATTAGCGGCTTGTCTTTTAAGCTTAACTTCTATAAACCCATGCCATTTGCTTTGATGTTCACAGATTACAGGGATTTAACTTCCTCCACTCTGCTGGATGTTCTCATAGAGCGCTAAACCAGAATTTGTTTAAGAGGTCATAGTGGGCTAATCATCAGCAAAGTGTTTATCGTGCAGATGATAATAAACTGAAGTATTAGTCTAAAGGACTAAGATTAGCAGAATTGTTTCCTGAATACAAATAATTTGGGTACACTTCAATATTCTGATTATTGTTTCATATTTCATGTCACACAGGGTCTTATATCACAACGTTCTCAGCTTCCTCTCTTGAATTATATTTCATGGATATTATTATTATTATTATTATTATTATTACTGAACCTTCAAGAATCATATTATTCCACCTCAGGCCCAGCTTTGTGCCAAAACCAATATTTTTTGCTGTATAAAACGAATCGCTATGTTTTTTCCCATAACTTTTGAGCTTGACAAGGCCAATATGAATGTAAACATAATAAAACACTGATAAGACTTTAAGAAAAACTTCTCTTTGAACCATGTTGTCAAACTTGATGTCAGAAAGAACAAACCATTGGTTTAAAGGGAAAATTATGGTGGGTTGAGCAGAAAGTGAGGGACAGACCAAATATATATAATATATATAAAGTCCTTTTGTTTTATTCACTAAAGTATCACTAGTAAGGTGTGGGAATATCTGGAAAACAACATTCTGAAATATACTTTTGTTTTCCAGGGACAGACAGGTTGACTCATGTCAGTTTTAATGACATCTGTGCCTTGGGTGTCAAGATGGCATGTCTAATTTAATTGGGGTTGAATTAGGCTTATAAATACTTGTATATGATGTGGGATAAAAGTAGAAATACCTGTTTGTGTTGTTCTTCACTGAAAGCAGCGGCTGGGATTGAACAGACTGGGTCAGACCCTGTGTGTGGGATGCGAGTTATAACAAGAGTGGGTCATTTGAAGCAAATCTTACATAACCCTCTTTCCAGCTTCAGAAAACCAAGAGAAAGAAGTCCTTTATTTTCTCTCAAAAGGTCCTTCGTGAAGAAAGAAACCTACCCTGGTTTCACAGAAAAGGTTTAAGTCTAGTCCCAGACTAAAATGCATGTTTGAGCTGTTTTAACTAAAAGTAACTTGCACTGACATATCTTAAAATATGACAGGGCCATTGTTTTGTCTCAAGATACACACCAGTAATGTTTTTTTTTTTTTTTCCTAAGGCACATTTATAAAAGATACTTAAATGTTCTAATTGAACGAAGGCCTAATCCTGGCTTAATCTAAGCCCTGTCTGTGAAACCAGGCCCTATTGTGTTAAACTCTTTTAAAGAGATGTTCAATTTGTGAATCGTTTCTAAATGGTTTGCTTTTATCGAATTAGATTTGTGCCAAAAATATTGAATGTAACTTATCAAGAAACAAATGAAAATATAAAGTGAAACTGAATAAAATGTCTTAGAAAATGAAAAAGATAAATCACAGGCGAAATTTTCTACTTTTCTACATTTCTAACTGTTTTCTCCTTTTTTTTTCGCTGATCTGTACTTACAAATGTGCTTCCAGAGTTTTCATTCATGCTTCTGAAATTTTCGTTTACGCTCCCTGAGTTTCCGTTCGCCGTTCTGGCACATTTCTCTCGTGGGGTCGGTGTTCTCATTGGCTTCTGAGTGTTTGGTTGACAGCTTCTTGACCTGGAAGTGAAGACATCAGTGTTTACATGTGTTGATGTGAGTGTTTGTAAGCGGATTCCTATTTCATTTTAGTGATATAAATTTAGGAGTTTTGTTTTTGAATTTCATCTCTATCTTCTACTACTACTTTGTCAACATAAGCTTTCAAGAGCAGTATTTGTCTGCTCAAGAAAAAATGAATGTCTGTAGAGGTTTAATTGTAGTAGGCCTACATTAAAGTACTGTATATTATACTGAATAATGTCCATTGCTTTCAGGAGTTTCTGGAATTTTTTTCTGCATTGTAGGCTCTGATTAGTTTGTGGTGTTGAACGGTTAGTTCACCCAAAAATTACATTTCTGTCATTAAGTACTCACCCTCATGTAGTTCCACACCTGTAAGACCTTCGTTCATCTTCGGAGCACAAATGAAGATATTTTTGATGAAATTCGAGGGCTTCTGACCTCCTTATACGCAGCAACATTAACCAATTTCAAGGTCCAGAAAGGTATTAAAGACATTGTTAAAAAAGTCAACGTGACTACAGTGGTTCAACCTTTAATATTATGAAGCGACGAGAATACTTTTTGTGTGCAAAAGCAAAACAAAAATAACGACTTTATTCAACAATTTCTTCTGTTCCGTGTCAGCCTCTGACTTTGTTTACGATGTAAACAAGTGTAGCACTTCCAGGTTCTACATCAGAACGCCGACTCATTATTGGCCTGCTGGGTCGTGCTGCTCACATGTACATTGTCGGCCAATACTGAGCCGGCATTCGAAATCAAATACTTCCCTACTATATAGTATGAAAAAACAGTACGCCAACAGAGTACTATGACTCCAAATACATAGTATTCGAAAAACAGTAGGCAAAAAGTCCCTGGATGACCTACTACTTCCAGCGAGATTCTGAAGTGTGCATTCAATGGACACTTTACTATCCCATGAGGCCATGGGAGAGGATTTGTGAATGGAGGTGAAGCGATGCAACTGGCGCTGGTAGGTCACGTGATAATGACAATGTAGTACACGACTTCAGAAACACTGTGACTGTTTTTATAGCAACCGGAGCTTCTAACGGCAGCTGCAGTGACGCGATGACTTACCAATTGGCGATTGGCTCTTTCGTTTAGAAGGCGGGACTTTTTCCGCCATATTGCACATTGCACTTTCTTCCATTCATAATAATATGAGTGCACAGTCTTTGTATATCTAAAGTCTTTGGTACAGCAGCATTCTGTTTATATGCTGAGGCCTTGTTTGTTTATCTTTGTTTTTCAGACTAAAATCCCAGGTGTGGGATTCTTGAAGATACATGCGCCTTGGGAAGTTCTTTGTCGAGAAGCAGAGTTCATGAAGCTCAAAATGCCAACAGTAAAGGTATTTGTTCTACAGTATTATTATTCAATAGTAACCTGAGATCTGTGTACTCTATACGCACGTGATGTACACTACTGTGCTGTCATGTCATTTTCAGAAATATGAAGTCAGTCCTGGAAGTGGGATTGTGGAGAAAGTCAACATGTTTATGCAGAAAGTCACTGCACCCTTGCAACCTAAAGTTGTGGATAGCCAGATGGAAAATGAGAAACACCTCTCCTACCCGTTTTCACGAGAAAAACAGCATCTGTAAGTCTGTGATCATTCACGGCCATGCTAAGATCATGTTTAGGATGATTTCTGACCTAAGGCAGTTGTGCCAACTGATCTATTCCTCACATTCTACAAAAAGCCCAATTCGGATGGTAATTGTTTCTCATGTAGATGTCTGAAAAAATTATTTTACATGGCACCTAAATGATAAAACTCATGCTTTCATTCAAAAGACACGGTTGTTATAAACGTTCACATTTCTAGTCAAGCTAATGTAGTGAAATATGAAGGATGCTCTCTAGTAATCCTCTGAAAAAGCTGCTTCAGTTTTTACACCCCTATGGTATGTTATTGCCTGTAAAATTGAATAGGGAGGCTCAAAACAGTGTTTGAAATGACTCTTGGTCTCTTTTTACAGCTTTGATTTATCAGACAGAAACTCCTTCTTTGACAGCAAAACCAGGAGCTCAATAGTAAGTACCAGCCTCTTTAGAAAAGTGGTTTGCCTATCCAGTCAGGGACGATTTAAGACCTGGTGTCATTTATCCCCTGATTTGATTAGCAAAGGGCTTGTGTGCCTCCACACCAAATGTCAGTGACGTCAAAGTTGTTCTTTTTGTGGACAATAATTTCAGTCATTTGATCTGTCAGCTGCCTCTTAAAATGCTGTTTAACCTCAGATTGATTTTATTTTTTTGGTCAGTATTTCTTTATTTTAGCAATTTTATGATGTTGGCTTGACAAAGCCAACATCATCTTCTGAGACCAAAATTCTAAAATTAATGCTGCCCAAAATGTTTTAGCTATGAACTGGTCAGACTGTTATGACTTGGGTTGCTATATCTTTTTTAACTGATTCTGACTGATACGGTTTTTGTAAAGCAGACGATTATGAAAAATCCCATAGACTGTCATTGAGGGGGTAAAAACTTTCAAACATGAACTTTTGCTGAGTATTTACCATCCTAGCAACATGTTAAATCATGTTAGCAACCTGCTAAAACGTCAGCAACATGCTTAATCATGTTAAATCATGTTAGCAACATGTTAAAACATGTTAGCAATGTGTTGATCATGTTAGAAACGTGCTATCACTGTACTAAATCATGTTAGCAACATTTTAAAACATGTTAGAAATATGTTAAAACATGCTTGAAACATGCTAGCAACATGTAAAAACATATTAGCAATGTGTTAAATTGTGCTAGAAACATGCTAGCAACATGCTAAATCAGGGTAACATGCTAAATATGCTAGCAATGTGTTAATTTATGTGAGAAACATGCTAACAGTGTGTTAAATCATGCTAGCAATATTAAAACATGCTACCAATATGCTAATTCATGTTAGAAACATGCTAGCAATGTGTTGATCATGTTAGAAACATGCTATCACTGTACTAAATCATGTTAGCAAAATTTTAAAACATGTTAGCAATATGTTAAAACATGCTTGAAACATGCTAGCAACATGTAAAAACATATTAGCAATGTGGTAAATCATGTTAGAAACATGTTAGCAACATGTAAAAACATTAGCAATGTGGTAAATCATGCTAGAAACATGCTAAATCATGGTAACATGCTAAACATGCTAGCAATGTGTTAATTTATGTTAGAACCATGCTAACAATGTGTTAAATCATGCAACATTAAAACATGCTAGCAATATGCTAATTCATGTTAGAAACATGTTAGCAATGTGTTGATTATACTAGAAACATGTTAACAGTGTGATAAATCATGTAAGAAACATTGCTAGCAATGTGTTAATTCATGTTAGAAACATGCCTGCAATATGCTAAATCATGCTAAAGCACATTAGCAACTTGTTAAAACATGTTAGCAATGTGCTAGAACATGTTAACAACATTTTACTGACTTCTCTGAGTAAACTCTTCAAACTTATTTCAAACTTTCAGACAAGGCTTTGTCAAGCCAACATCAAAGTTTGTCATCAAACTTAACTCATCTAGTTGTCATTTTAGTTACATTTGAGTATAATATCACCAGTCAGGAATACCACTTATAATAATCTTTATTCATAATCATCTTTATAAACCTATTTATTATTCATCAACAGGTGTATGAAATTTTAAAACGAACAAAATGCACACAGGCTAAGTATATCATGGGTAAGTTTCATCTTATTATTAATTTTGCTATACAAACTAGTGCTAAATTGACCTTAAGCCCATCCATCATGTTGTTTTATTGAAATGTTATAAAAAACTCTTTATTTTATAGTGCCCTTTTTATGTTACATGTACCTACTATTATAATAACAGTAAATTATGCGTAATTACAATTAATTGCAATTAACCCTGAACCAAACCCTGATCCTAAACATAGCAAGTACATGTTGTACATTAGTATTACCCAGTGCTTAATTGTATAATTACATTAAAACAAGGAAATAAAGTGTAACCAAGTCAACTCTTCCATAGCTAGGATATTGCTATTTTGCAACCTAGTCTACAGTTAAGGCCCCGATATACTCGCAGCAAAGTTCTTATTCGATTTTCGTTTAGGGGTAAAAAGAAGTTCTAAATACCTTTGCAGCGATATACTTTTGACGAACATTCCAATGGCGCCCACCACAAATACCACTTTATACAATAGATTGCTTTAAAGCGGCAGCTTTAGAGTATTAAACATGAAAAACAGTGTCAGTGAAATAAGAATTACACTTCAGTTTCTACTATGAAGCAGCTCTCCAGTTTTTGTTTTTACTCACAGACATCTGACCTCGATGGACTGAACAGAAGAAATGAACCTAAAAGAAGGCGGAGCCTCAGAGCTACACCTACCTATGACATAATCGTCACGGACCAATGGTAGTTCGAAGGTGTTTACCAGCCGGAGCAAAATTTTCTGGAAAGTTCGCTTTAGCAAGCTGTTTTGAACTCCCGAAATGAACACCTAACGAACATAATTTTGTTCTAAATGTCGTCACACCAGTTCGTTCTTCGATTTCGGTTGAAGTATATCGGGGTCTTCAGTTGAGTAACGTGTGTACCATAATGTCAACAACACAACACAGTCTTCAAATGTAACAAGCAATGAGCTTCTGTGAGGCCTAAACCCACACATAACCCTTCCCTAATACTCAAGGACAGTGATTGGTTGATTGGATTGTTGATGATGTGTTTAACAAAGCTCGACTTTGACAGGAATCAGCAGTCTACTCGGCAGTGGTGTTTACACAGAAGCCTACCCTTTGCATGATGTGAGTGACGTCTTATTTTGCTCTCTTTTATGTGCGCAAACATCTTTCCAGTTCTCTCTAATTGATTGTTCTATTTCTTTTGTCAGTTAATTTAATTATTTTAATTACAGGGAGATATTGACTGCATACATGCTGAACCAAATGACAGAAAGGTAAAAGACATTTTGAATAATACTACCTGCCATTAGTTGTTAAAACAGCAACATTTCACATGCAAATTATATATATATATATTTATATATATATATATATCATTTATTTACTTTAATATTTTTCACAGTAGGGCAGTAATGCTGATGTAATGAGGTCACAGGTCACATGTTTGTAGAGTTATTTAAAATGGCTTTGAATGCGGGTCAACCAATCAGAATCAAAGACTGAATTATGTATATAATATGTATCAAATTATGTATATACTTATTTTATTTAAAAAGTTTATTTCAACTATTTCTTGTTTTAATTTAGTTTAACATGATATGCTAAAAAGTGAAAAAAATATACATATTTAAAAATAACAAAAACACAACAAAATTATTAAATCTTTAAAATGAAATGAAAATAGAAAACATAAAAATAAAAACGTATTCAAAAATGTTTATAAAAACTATAATAGTACTCAATATAATAACAATTACAAAAAACATGAATATATGTAGCCTTAAAATACTATTTACAACTATTTACTATTTACTACATAATTAAAAAATCAATTACTTAAAATATAATTAATTAATTAATTAATTGCCTTTTAATTTATTTTAATGTTATAGTTAATTTTATAATATAACTTTCTCAAGTCATTCTTAATTGTTATAGATTTCTCAGTTGGCAATATTTAATATAAATATGTGTCATTATACTCATTTTTGGGTTGCACTTTATTTTACAGAATGTGCACTTATGTGTACTTACAGTGTGCTTACCTGAGAAAGTACTGGGTAATATAAGGTAACTGGGTTATGGGTTAAGGTTAGGTTTAGGGGTAAGTTCAGGGTTAATACCTTGTCATTACCTAGTTCTGGCATTACCTCATTTGGCAGCGATCACATCATTATTTACATAGCATGGCTGATTGGTTGCTGTTGCATCAGCAGCCAATGAGCTGCGGCTGAACATTCAAATAAATACCGGTTGTGTTGCTGTTAGCAGTCTGCAGCGTTCTTTTAGAAACCCTCCACCTTCCCCAGCTCCAACTGTACAGATCTGCTACAGGGGTTAATTCATATATGTTACATGTGCAGCAGCAGCAGCATGTCTTACATGCTCACATCAATGTCTGTGTATGTATTGGCAGTAGCAAGTCTCGGTACTTGCTCTGCAGCAGCAGCAGCGTAGCAGATCTTTTCCGCCAAGATCGAATACATTAAGGCTACGTTCTCACTGTGTGCAGTGTGAACAGATCATGGTTCTGAACTGTGCACAAATGGAAGTGCCACAAAACGGAATTGAAAAGATTAGATTCCATGTGGTTTGTACTGTTCACTCTGTCATGGGGAAAACATGTGGGCAAAAAAATCAGATTTGGGCCACATTTACCTGCAGTGTGAACGTAGACTTACATTGCCATATCCATTACCATGCCAATCTCTAATACCATACCAATCTCTCGAGAGTTGTCATGACAGAATTGCAATTACTGTAATAAGGACATAGTATGTACATGTGTAACAGGACTGTAAAATAAAGTGCTACCCATTTTTGTATCTAACAGAACTGACACATTGAGTTTCTACCAGGAGGGACATTTTGTGTGTATAACAGGACATTTCCCCGAAACACAAATGAATATTTTGGAACATGTTTAACAGGTTAATCAAAAATAATTCGTCCCACATCTCAGTGACACATCTCAATTTTTTTCTGAAATTTTGCACAATAACCTAAAACACCAGCTTCCTTTGCACCTTGGGTGATAGGAGATAATGAAGCCATAATTCAAAGGATTTGCATGGCACGAATGATGCCTGCAGCAAGGTTTTCCAGCATTCAGCCAAGAAAAATCAATAGACTATATAAAGTGATGTAGGTCTACGTTCTTCGCTTTACCATCTGTAGAGGGAAGACATGTTATCATTGCATCCTGTTCTCTGAAATCACACATTTATTTTCCTCTGAATATTATTCAAACCCTATTTTAACTGTTTTATGGCATACTGGTAATTGAATCCCATATTGACCACTTGATATAATTAAACACTATAAATGGGCTCCAGAATCTACACCTAGTTTGTGTAGCGGAGACCTGGTGAGACTCTGGACTCGCCTGCAGCAAGCTTCGAATAATTGTCAGGTCACCAAGGCAACAGGATCATTTCCCACTTCAGCCATCTGTGCGCGGCACTCCTGCAGGCTTACTGTTGAGTCTTAGTGGGTAGTGTAGACCTTCTCTAAATAATTTATCACAGACATTTTCAAGAACTGAAAAAGAGTAAATGTTTCAATTTTTTCATAACAAACCTCAAGGACCTTTGGAGAGAGTTGATGTCACACTGTATGTTAGATTTGATTCCATCTATAGTGTACCCCTAAAACATGTTTTTTTTCTTTAGCAAATGGACCAAAAGTATGTCAAGTGTGGTTTTGTTGAGCTGTTTTTATGCTCCCACCAATAATAGCTTATTTATACAATCACATACCATTCCAGACTCTGTCTCATTTGATTTCTGTTATTGGAGCATACAAGCGTGAGCAACAAAGTCTTACATAAAGTCTTTAGAGTTCACTTCTCTCACAGGTTTGCGAGTAAAGCAAATGAAGAATAAAATAAATGCATTTATTTTGTTTATTTCGAGTTGTTTTAAAGGATTAGTTTTACCCAAAAATGAAAATTCTGTCATCAATTACTTACCCTCACAAGGGCTTTTTTCACACTGCGCTTAACCCAGAGTTATAGTCCTTCTAAACCCCACTCTTAACCCCGGGTAAAGGAACATTTCACACTTGTAATTTAGAAGCAGGGTTAGCACCGCTTTTTACCCGGGGTTATGAAACTCTGGTTAATAACGGCATATTTAATACTTCAAATATGCAAATAAGGGTGTTAACCCGGGGTTTAGGAATGTACAGTGTGAAACGGCAGCGTACAAATACCCAGGATTAATTGTTAACCCCTGGTAAATTATGAGCAGTGTGAAAATTGAAGCAAGATAACCCAGGATTCTGTTTACCAGGGGTTGAACCACTGTACGGTTGAACCACTGTAGTCACATGGACTATTTTAACGATATTTTCACTACTTTTCTGGGCCTTTAAATTGGTTATGACATTGCTGTTCTATACGGAGATCAGAAAGCTCACGGATTTCATCAAAAATATCT
Source organism: Hypophthalmichthys nobilis (assembly GCA_037950665.1). Classification (NCBI taxonomy): domain Eukaryota; kingdom Metazoa; phylum Chordata; class Actinopteri; order Cypriniformes; family Xenocyprididae; genus Hypophthalmichthys; species Hypophthalmichthys nobilis. The sequence goes on from CM075470.1 coordinate 4,288,726, forward strand.
TAATTTGTGTTCCGAAGATGAACGAAGGTCTTACAGGTTTGGAACAACATGAGGGTGAGTAATTAATGACAGAATTTTCATTTTTGGGTGAACTAGCCCTTTAAAACCTCAATGTGAACGCAACAAGCTCAAGGGAATCAAAACTGACCCTCTCTGCTTCTAAAACTTTATCCATTGGTGTCACTGTTGGATGTGTCATTAGTAAGTTATTTGTCATATATCATAATGTTTGTTGCAGGTGCACTAATCGGAAGTCATTACATTCGGAAATTATTAACATGATGGTAGAGAGGCTTCATTTTTCCTTTTCATCAGCTGTCACTGGAATGATCAATTATTTTTACATTAAAGACGTACACTCACTGTATTGCAGCCACGCATGCATGTATGGTGCAGTATCATTATTTCAGAATGTATGTAATTTCAGTTCTGTCTTTGTAGATCTTGTATGAAGAGTGGGCGAGTTACAGCATATTCTACAAATACCAGCCCATCGGACTGATCAGGTATTATCCTGACGCTGAATGCACTGCCAGAGACAGGTTTGCCCAGGAATTATGAAGCGAGAGAAGAGATTTTATAAATACCCTAGTGATATGCATTAATCAGGAGTCAGATTGTCAAAAGCCCTATTCAGACAGGATTTGTTTTACGGACACACACTGTAATCATCATCATTTCACATAGGATGCGTGATGTCTGAAGAAATTACTAAAATGAGTGTTTTTACATCATTATCGTGATTGACCTATGGGAATGATATCAATGACATGATGCTCATTTTTTTTTGTCTGGATCTATTGATTTATTTTAAAAAATACATTAAAATGCAATTAATACATACAATGAATACAATGCATTAGTTTAGAATGGCAGTTAGCTTGCGTGTACAATAAGCTTACTAAAATGTGCATTCACCCGATCAATATTGAGCATTCAGATGGTATAATCAAACATATCTTATGGAGCGCTCTCGGAGTATGCATTTATTTGTAATTTACTGCTGGATACAGTGGTCTGAACCAATGATATGATGCCAGGTAGAATTAATTCACACACGCAATCGCTCTCTCATGAATGCATTCAAATAAATGTATTCTTTACTGTGCTACTTTATCTGTGTCTGATTTATAATGAGCAGAAATCTGTGAGAAATATAATGACCCAAAGACAAAAGAAATGATAAAAATAAGCTGTTATGTAGGAGCAGTAGCTTTGTGGGCAGCGCTGTGTCATATGCCATAAACCTTCACAGCAGTGCCATCTTTGACTGAAAGTGAGGCTGTGAGGGATGGACATGCATCTTTTAGTATTGTTTACTTAGAAAACTTGAGGAAACCGATGGCCTTAAATTTAGCAAGTAAATTATCTCATCATTTTGAGTTGTTAAAGCTTACTACCACTTCGTAAAGGTACCTAGAAGTTACTTGGAAAACTTGAGTATTGGTAACAATTTTGCAAGTTGAGTACTTAGTTCAACTTTAACTTTCAACTTAAAGATTTAAGTAAACTGAACTCAAACAAAATAGTTTTCCTAAGTTTGATTGCTTTAAATTTCTCAAGCATGTTGTAAGTTGTAAGTTAATGCAAAGAAGAACAAAAAGTGTCGGACCTTGAATTTATTTGTATTTATTGAACTGCAGATACTGTTCAAATACTTTATTAATATTTGAAATTTAGCTGAAAAAAAAAAAAAAAACATCTACTTAACATACTAAAAAAATCACTGTAATACAGTTACTTCCTTTTACATAAAGCAACATGCAGCATTTTAACAAATTTTCTTGGTCTTCTTCTGGACTGAAGAACAGGCTCTTCTCTTCAACATAATGGTGACCCACAAAACTCAACAGAAACCTTTTAAATCCCAACAGAACATCAAACAATAACGGATCCCTTAAAAAGGATTAAACGACAGCTTAACCAAGTTCACTTATTACTAACCAGATCATTTTCATAAGTGGACAAAAGTTCTTATTGAGAATTAACAGATGTATATGGATGATTTATTGAAAATAATAAAGTTTGATGTCACCATTATGGTGAACAGTGTTTGCTTTAGTTGGGCTCTTGACCTTGACTTAATGTTAGTGTTTCACTGGCTGCCGTAACTCAGTGTTTATAGCACAGCTGTTATGGTGAAAAAGCTAAGAGAAATACTGGGAATGATCTATTGGATCTGTACTGATGATATCATCAAATATCCACAGGTTTCATCCCAAGGTTTATAACTGATCAAAAGTATGGCTTATCTTTGAACTCAATTAAATATTGTTTTATAAACACAGACTATAGCAAGAGGCTGAGCCCTGTTGAGATCATATTTTTTTAACATTATTTTAAACAAAAAACATTTTGAACTACTGCCATGTCTAGACACACGTATAAATCTCAACAGTGGTGACATGCTGCAATGCATCCTGGGAGCATGGATGTGTTTTATACTATGATGGCTCCCAGCATGCCTCTGTTTGTCACATGGTAGTAGTTCAAAATGTTTTTTGCCTAATATGTTTAAAAAAATATATAATCTCAACAGTGTTCAGCCTCTTGCTATGGTTTCAGCATTTATAAAACAATATTTACTTTAATTTTGATCAGTTTCATCCCAGAACTTGGGAGGAAATCTGTGGACATTTGATGATTATATCATCAGTAAAGATCCAATAGATCATTCCCAGTATTTCTTTTGGCTTTTTTTCACCATAACAGCTGTGTTATAAATACTGAGTTATGGCAGCCAGAGAAACGCTAACATTAAAAGTCAAGGTCAAGAGCCCAACTAAATCAAACACTGTTCACCATAATGGTGACATCAAACTTTATTATTTTCAATAAATAATCCATATACATCTGTTAATTCTCAATAAGAACTTTTGTCCATGTTTGAAAATAATCTGGTTAGTAATAAGTGAAGCTGGTAATGCTGTTTTTGTTGTTTAGGCCTCCTCTGCTGAAATCTTAAGGGATCTGTTGAGTAATGCTTCTGTTGAGTTTTGTGGGTCACCATTGTGCTAAAGAGTAGAGCCTGTGCTTCAGTCCAGAAGAAGACCTACAAGGGTTGTTAATATGCTACGTGTTGGTTTATTTAAAAGGTAGTAACTGTATTGCAGTGATGTTTATCAAGTACTTTAAGCAGTTTTTTTTTTTTTAAATTTGTAGACAAAAAAGACGCAGCTGTGAATAAGGTCCATAGCTGTGCACAAGGTGACTTTAATCACAAAAATGTCCCTAATGTGTGTGTGTGTGTGTGTGTGTGTGTATATGTATATATATATATAATTTATTTTCTTTAAATCTGCCAGTCACGGAGACTTCCGGGTAAGCTGATCTACAGTCACGCTTTTGTTATGGAATGTCATCACTGTCCCGCGTTCTCATTGGTTTGCTGGCCTATGGCGTATTCCATGGGAGGCTAAGCTGTGAGCGGATCGCTCACCCAAGAGGAAAAATGAGATCTCGATCACTGAAAATCACATTGTATTTGATACAAAACTAACTACTAGACTAAACCAAATGGGGGAAAAAATAATAATATAATCATAACTAAAACTATTTTCATAGTATTTCATTTTCTCCATAGGGATTTTTTTATGAAAACTTATAAATTGTTTAAAGGATTAGTCCACTTTCAAATAAAATTTTCATGATAATTTACTCACCCCCATGTCATCCATGTCCTTCTTTCTTCATAAGGTTTTTGATGAAAATATTCCAGGATTATTCTCATTATAGTGGACTTCAATGGACTCCACTATTGAAGGTCAAAATTACAGTTTCAGTGCAGCTTCAAAGGGCTTTACATGATACCAGACGAGAAATAAGGGTCTTATCTAGCGAAACGATCGGTCATTTTCTAAAAAAAAAAAAAAAAATACAACTGTATATGTTTTATAAACACAAATGATCGCCTTGCAAGTGGTTCCGCAATTCCGCCTTCCATATTCTTCAAAAAGCTTACGCTGCATGTCCTACGCCTTCCCTATTCAACTTATGGAACGAATGCGGCGCCAGTTCCATTTTTTCCGTAAGTAGAATAGGGAAGGTGTAGGACATACAGCGTAAGCTTTTTGAAGAATGCGGAATGGCGGAACCACTTGCAAGGCGATCATTTGTGTTAATAAAGCATAAACAGTTGTATTTTTTTTAGAAAATGACCGATTCGTTTTGTTAGATAAGATCCTTATTTCTCTGGTATTGTTTAAAGCCCTTTGAAACTGCACTGAAACTGTAATTTTGACCTTCAACAGTGGAGTCCATTGAAGTCCACTATAAGGAGAATAATCCTGGAATATTTTAATCAAAAACCTTAATTTCTTTTCGACTGAAGAAAGAAGGACATGGACATCTTGGATGACATGGGGGTGAGTAAATTATCAGTAAAATTTTATTTGAAAGTGGACTAATCCTTTAAGACAGTCCTTCTGTAACTATCAGAGGATGTTAATCGATAGTCTGTGCGTTTCTTAAAGTCATCAGTTTGCATAATTTTAACTTATTTTTTAAAGAATACTGATATCTTTATTTATTACAGGCTACTTATATTTATTATAATTACATTTTACTTTTGAGTTATAATGGGCTGCTAATACTAATTATATTATAGGCTACTTATTTTTAATTATTAATTTAAAAAGTTCTTCTGGCATACATTTAAATTGACACCATGGTGTTTTTTTATGTCGTGTCTGATTTAGATCTGTGTCCTAAACTGATACGTTTAAAGGTGAAGTATGTTGTTTGTGTCACACTAGCGGCACCTAACGGAATACAAAAATACAGCATATTTTGCAAACGCACCTTTTGCATGTCGCGCCTCCGTCGACTCAAACATCACAAAAGCTCTTACAGGTGCTTGTGAAGGCACGTCTCAACAGGTAAATGTAGGCTACTCTCAATAAAAGGTCCAACATATTAGAAATACTTTTTGCTGTGTTGCAGTGTGTCATGAGTAAGCAACTAATACTGTCTAGAGAGAATGTGAGCGCCTCGCTTTTTACCTATAAAACCCATTCAACGTAACTGCTTCGGCCACATTTTTTACATGACGCACCACCCAGCATACCCGGTTAAAAAAAGTCACAGCTCGCCACAGATGATGCTGTAACAATCCATTAACATTTGGGTTAGTCTTGCGTAGCAGACCTTAAGACTAAGGGCAGAAGGTCTGGACTCCATAGCAGCTTTCATTGGCCAAGGACCGCCCAAGAACCCGTCTGACTGACAATTAAAATAACCAATTACAGTTCATACAATAACAGACCGGTGTGCACCCAATAAATCATTCATTGAAGAAAGTTGTGCTCTTATTAAATAAACTCTTGAATGTCTTTTAAAGAGTCTATACCATGAACTTCACAAGCTTTTGAAAATCCAGCCTTTAGCTGATCCCGATAAGCACTCATTGTCACAGTTGTAAACACAGTGGCTTTTTTTCTTCACTGAGTCGGTTTGGCGTCACGATGGCTTTGCTTCCAGGCAGACCGTTAAAGAATACGACATCCTGTAGAATTCAACCAATCAGATGACGACTTTACAACTTGCGAAGTGTTTCCTATTTTGTGTGCCTTATGCATCAGACGTTCAGCCATCGGTTCGAGGCTGGGAGTTAAGGCTGGGCGATATGACCAAAATCTTGTATCACGATATGAGTAATTTTATATCACGATAACGATATATATCACGACATAGTTATTTTTACTTTAAATAAGATTTTTATGATATCAAAATTGTCCATATCATTGAAATTTCATAATTATCATCAATTTCAATATAATTTAAAAAATTAATACTAGCCTAAAAAACTCTCAAGCTTACTGAAGACAAATAAACTGTGATAAAGAAAGAGCAAAGAAAACAAACTATAATAGAACATAGACCTACATGAAAAAACTTCAAGCACTAGAAAATGTATAAAGTAATCAAAGGTGTAAAAAAACAATGCATAGTCTTTACTGTGTAAATTAAATATACATTTATTCTTATTAAAGTTACAAAAGCAAGCAGTGAGAGGTTTTCTCTCTTTTTTTGTTGTTTGATTAGCATTAATAATGACAGCAGGTAAATTTGGATGCTGTCCCTTTAAGACTGACTGCACCGATCCATTAACTCGAGCCTTGTCTTTCTCAACTGTACCTTCACTTAAGACATAAATGGCTCTGTTTACTTGCAAATACATGTCACTTTGACACATAGGTATGTGTATTTAACCATTAAAGCCCAATTAGGTGTCGAAAAGCACTCAATTCAGTCCTCACGCACTCTATGAGCAGCAGCTTCATGTCGTGCGTCTCTCAGACGGCGCTGAGAAACAGTCTCTTCAGAGAGTGCGTCCATATGCTGAAATGAGTTGTCTTTCGCTGCTAATTGCACTTAAACAGTTTAAAACCACTTGTTTTAAAATGACAATGCTTAAAAACTCATGCAAATTATAAGCTTTCGTGACCACAAAGCATTGCAACCTCACGCGACAGAGACGATCGTCCAAAATCTCTACCGGTTGACAAATTTCTACCGGCTAATCTACCAGTTTATCGCCCACCCCTACTTATTGTGCTTAATACACTTTAACATCGAGCAGGTCTCTAACTCGCGATCGCCTTCTGAGAGAGGCAGGTTTCATGCGCTCACTTTGGCAGTGTGCCAGTCAACACGAGCGCTGCACCGAGTTCCTTTTCAGGATATATTCTGCTTCTAACTCTTTTAACATCAAGCACGTCCCGCTCTTTATATTCTCATACATGCATTTCATCACTCTGAAGTGTCAATAGTGCAATATATTTACATTCTACGATATATACGATATAGCAAAATCTCTAACGATAGACATTTTATTTCATGGTAACGATACATATCATCATATCGCACAGCCCTACTGAGAGTGCATTTAGGCTTAAGAAGAGGATGTATTCTTTCTGATGTTTACTAGTTATTTTCACTTCTTTTGCTTTGCTTCATTGCCCTAATTGCTCTTCTTTATGTCTCTCTTAGGAAGTATTTTGGTGAGAAAGTGGGCCTGTACTTTGCCTGGCTGGGTGTGTATACTCAGATGCTAATCCCAGCAGCGGTTGTGGGCGTTATCGTGTTCCTGTACGGCTGTGCCACTGTGGACGACAATATCCCCAGGTCAACTTAATACAATTTATGTTATGGTTTGTTTGGGTTGTTTTTGTACATTTGCTCTAACTAGCATGTGACTCCTCCCTAAACTGCTGACAGCTTTGCACATACATTTTTTGCTTATTACTGTTTAATTATATAGAATTAGTTTGTGTGTCATAAAATGATTGACACATTCTTATCTGTGTCAGAGAGTTCAGACACATTCCACTGTCTCACACCTCTAGGTATACAAGTCCCAACTATGATAATATGTACTCTTTCACAATGGCTTTGAATTTCGTGGGAAGATTTTTAACGAAGAATATGCCTAGCCATTTACGAAAGTAATCACTGCTGTACTTTGCAAGAAAAACGTATGGATGTTGAAGTGCGTGGTAATTAGGGAGTTTAGAGTGGGCTTGAAATGGTGCGACTGTAATGTACTGTAATGTAGTGTATAATGAGAGTGACTCAGTGTTCGCTGGCTGTCTCACAACGACATTCATTAATTCCACAGACGCCAATGCTGCAAACAAGCTGTTCCAGAACCTAGTGTGATGCCTACCTAAGAAGAATTTTAAGCATTACAGCTGTACAAAACAGTGTAATTGGATTATATTACGCTTTAAAATACTCGTAACCAGACTAATTTTTCAGATTCAGATACATTTTTTTGATTACATCATGATTACATGATTCTCACAATTCTCACATTGTGAGGTTATTCTCACTATGGCAGTAAATTATTCATAATTTATTGATTCTCCCTACTATTTCTTTTTTTATCTTTTAAATGTTTCTTTCTAAAAAAAAAAAAGCCTACTGCTTATATATGTTCAGAAAGTCTTCTAGGTTTGTGGAATTGCACACAGAGACCAGCCACTGAGACCCACAGCATTTGATCACTGGATTTACAGAAATCATTTCACTTTTAAGAAGTGTTTTCTTAATATTGCAACATTGCATATCTAATAAGCTCCTGATGAACACATTAATTATTAAGGCTTTTCTCTTTCAAACACATTAAAATGTACAAACTCACATCATTTCATATTTACAACCTCTTTGACCTAATAATTACCCCCTGAGATTTTAAGTTCTGAAGTTAGGTCAGTAATAAACTACTAACTATTAGCTACAATTTTTATCATGTAATTTGTAATCAGTAACTGATTACAATTTGTAAGTAATGTATGCAGCACTAATTACGCTGTTATTAAATTATCTAATCAAATATAATGTTGTGCTGCCAAAATTCACTTTTAGCATTTAAAATGATTGATTTTTAGTTTTTAGTGTTTTATTTGTTATTTAGACATTCTCATATTATATTATCATAATTATCTGCATATGAGCCAAAACTATTTACCCAAGATACAGTAATGACCAAAAGTAATGTCCAGAGGGGATATATGTTTTTAATGACCCTACAAGTTCGATTAAATCACCAAAATATGAGGAATGTACACTGATCAGACATAACATTATGAGCTCTGACAGGTGAAGTGAATAACCCTGATCATCTCTTCATCACGGCACCTGTTAGTGGGTGGGATATATTAGGCAGCAAGTGAACATTTTGTCCTCAAAGTTGATGTGTTAGAAGCAGGAAAAATGGGCAAGTGTAAGGATTTGAGCGAGTTTGACAAGGGCCAAATTGTGATGGCTAGACGACTGGGTCAGAGCATCTCTAAAACTGCAGCTCTTGTGGGGTGTTCCCGGTCTGCAGTGGTCAGTATCTATCAAAAGTGGTCCAAGGAAGGAACAGTGGTGAACCGGCGACAGGGTCATGGGTGGCCAAGGCTCATTGATACACGTGGGGAGAGTAGGCTGGCCCGTGTGGTCCAATCCAACAGACGAGCTACTGTAGCTCAGATTGCTCAAGAAGTTAATGCTGGTTCTGATAAAAGGTGTCAGAATACACAGTGCATCGCAGTTTGTTGCGTATGGGGCTGCATAGCTGCAGACCAGACAGGGTGCCCATGCTGACCCCTGTCCATCATCAAAAGCACCAACAGTGGACACGTGAGCATCAGAACTGGACCACGGAGCAATGGAAGAAGGTGGCCTGGTCTGATGAATCCCATTTTCTTTTACATCACGAGGATGGCAGGTTGCGTGTGCGTCACTTACCTAGGGAACACATGGCACCAGGATGCACTATGGGAGGCAGTGTGATGCTTTGGGCAATGTTCTGCTGGCAAACCTTGGGTCCTGCCATCCATGTGGATGTTACTTTGACACGTACCACCTACCTAAGCATTGTTGCAGACCATGTGCACCCTTTCATGGAAACTGTATTCCCTGGTGGCTGTGGCCTCTTTCAGCAGGATAATGTGTCCTGCCACAAAGCAAAAATGGTTCAGGAATGGTTTGAGGAGCACAACAATGAGTTTCAAATTCCCCAGATCTCAATCCAATCGAGCATCTTAGGGATGTGCTGAACAAACAAGTCCGATTCATGGAGGCCCCACCTCTCAACTTACAAGACTTACAGGATCTGCTGCTAACATCTTGTCAGATACCAGATAACACAGCACACCTTCAGGGGTCTACTGGAGTCCATGCCTCGACGGGTCAGAGCTGTTTTAGCAGCAAAAGGGGGACCAACACAATATTAGGAAGGTGGTCATAATGTTATGCCTGATCGGTGTATATAAAATTTTTAATTTATTTTTAATAATTTTAATTGATATATAATTTATTTATTTTAAATATGAGGGAAGAACAAAACACTAAACTTGGTAAAAGGTACTGATCTAACAAAATTGTTTGGCAATGAAGGCAAACTACAGCTACAGGTTTTATTTTACTATGCAAAAATATTGCATAGAAAAACAAAAAGCTCACATGAAAAAGCATATGTTGACTACAACATAATCAGTTATTAGGGCCCGAGCACCGATGGTGTAAGGACCCTATTGGAATTGCTCAGTCAATTCTTCTTCTCTGAAATGAATCACAATTTTGAGGGCCTAAACATGCTCGAAAACTCATGAAACTTTGTACACGCGTCAGATGTGGTGAAAATTTATGTCTGATATGGGTTTTAGAATTAGGTGTGGCAAAATGGCTTGATAGCGCCACCTACAAAATTTCAATTAAGCACCCTTCATGCTACATTTCACGTACAAGTATGAAATTCGGTAGACAGATGTAAAAGCCCAATACCTACAAAAAAGTCTCTGGGTGCAAAACAGGAAGTGAGATATTTTGAAATTTCTCTGCAAAATTTTTGCAGTTTTTTCCTTTTCCAGGCTTTGTACTTTAACGAACTCCTCCTAGAGCTTTAATCAGATCAACATAATATTTGGTCAGTCTAATCTAAAGGTTCATTGCGTTATCATCACAAATACTTACTGCTTACAAAATCTTAAACAAATTTTTAATAATATTAATAATAAAGGGTGAAAATGTCAATTTTCCTAGACAGGACATCACTTTTGGTCACTACTGTAGTATTTTATGCTTACCAGAGGACCATGTAGTTAGCATAACAACATGCATGGCAAGTGTCCATGCACTTAATATGAAGATCACTATTTATACAGTGCAAACAGTTGCTGCTTTTAAACGCTTCATTTTAGTCATTTTGTTTAGGATGCTGCCTTAGAAAATACAGTTAGCCAAAGTAGCTGCGTATTTTAACATCAAGGCTGCTCGCTAATGAAGAATGTTTAGACAAAAAATACAATGCAGTCTTAATTTATTAATAGCTTTTCAGAGAGACATTATGGTATCTGGGGACACCATTCAAGGACCAAACATGGAGATGTGATGCATTTCTGAAATCAGGTTTTTTTATTGTTTACTCAGCATGGAGATCTGCGACGAGAGAAACAACATCACCATGTGCCCAATGTGTGACCGAGCCTGCAGCTACTGGAAACTGGTCACGGCTTGCGGCACGGCCAGGGCCAGCCACCTGTTCGACAATGCGGCCACCGTCTTCTTCGCCATCTTTATGGCACTATGGGGTCAGCAGCTCTGTTCTCCTTTCATGTTCACCCGCTGCTGTACACCAACTGTTGTGTCTGTACATATTGAGGGCAGACTTGATCTGGCAAATGTTGGAAGAGATTTGTGCCCTGGTTTTACACTTCTCTTTAATTCCCCCGTGCTCATTCATCCCCACTCAGAGGCTTAGCTTTTTAAAAAGCTGGTTTTTGAAGCAAAAGCCCTAAATTTGCATCTCCTGTTTTGATCCCCTGCAGTTACAGGCTTTGAAATGAAAAATGACACCCTTTGACAAAGCTGCTTGCTTACTTGAGTCCACAAATTACTGAATTTTGATTTTATTTCAATGAAATGAATGTACTGTATTTTAGTGGGATAATGTTTTTTATTTAATAATTTGTATTTTTAGGGGAATTTATAGTACTAAAATTATATTTCTGCAGTAGTTATAATCCACTTATTACACTTTTCAAGCATAGACCTGAAAATGAAATTTCCATCTTAAAATGTCATAAATCTTGAATGCTTTGGACTTTTTGGTCTGGTTTGGTCTCTTTTTAAAGAAGACACCTGGCAGATTATTGCTGATGGGAAAAAAAGTTTAAAAAAGTGAACTTAAAAGTTATAGAAGTTTAAGTTTATTGTTATGAAAAATGCACAAGAAATACTACTTTAAATTTTTATATTAACTATATATTTTTCAAAACATGTTTTATTCTATAAATGTGAGAAAATCAAAGCCATAAATCTAAACATAAATCTTGTGTTCCAAATTTGAGGTTGATATCTCAAAAAATGAGCTTACAGTAAGATTTTGTTTGGGTGCAGTACCAAACGGTTCCACAAGATGAAATTTGTTTCCCATTCATATCCAATGCCGTCATTTTTGGACCATTGAACCTTTTTGAATCATGTCCATGATTTTTGTGTGTGTGTGTGTGTGTGTGTGTTCACATAGCAAGTGCCAAAACCTTTACCAAGTTTTGTCCCATTCTAAAAAAACAAAGTGTAAAACCCAGAGGGTTAAAAGATTCAAACCTTTTTAAATGAACAAGAAAGTGAATCAAGTGAAAAGAGAACCCAGTTCTTTTTGCATTCATACTGTCACTGGTCCTGAAAGTGGTCTCGGATCTCTTTTTGGTTCACTTTAGTTTTGTTTTTTCTTGCTCGGTATGTCAATCCACTTTCATTCACACTGACCTAAAGTGAACTGTACTCAGACGACTTCCTCAGATGGTTTCGGTTTAGTTCTCTTTAAACTAGTCTGAGGTTGTTGGGAGCATTCACACATTAGCTAAAATCATGAACGGGACTCAGACCCCTAAAACAAACCAAGTGTGAAAACACTATTAAAATACAGTTTCCAAAAAAGTTTTTACAGCCCGATGCTATCGATAAGAAGAGGGCGAGCCTGGATTTAAAAACAAAAAGACTTAATTTGTAGCTACATTAACTGACAAACCACCCTGATCAGCGGTGAGTCGATCAGTATTTATAAATGTGGGTTTGTTGGTGAAGGTTACCTCTCTGTGTCACACAGCCACCATGTTTATGGAGCACTGGAAGAGAAGGCAAATGAGGCTAAATTACATCTGGGACATGACTGGCTTTGAAGACGCAGAGGTTAGTCACGCACACCCATGTTGACCAAGAAAACTGTCAATATAAGACAGTGATGTACATGTTGATAACATAATTATGAATTATGTATGTACTATAGGCGTGCTTGTATTGACTTGTATTATCCTGAGGCTTGGGTGTAAAGATTTAAAGATGTCTGTTTTTGTATTGATTCAGTGCCTTGAAATCAACTGTTTTTTCACTGTTTTTTTTTTTTTTTTTGTCCTGTTTTGTATAGGGGAAACAAAAGGTTTGGAATTGGTTTATTCACAGTATTAAGTGAATTTATTTCTTTCCTAACCTTACAGTTGCATTTTAGTACTAACAAATTCTTCATATTATCTTAAAAGTCGTCTTCAAGCATTGTCGTCACATTCTTGCTTGTGTAAAGTATTTCACCAGCACTTACTGTATTCTATCTATCGGTCTGTTGTTGTGGAGGTCTGGGAGATTCCTGTTCTCTCTTCCTCCGGCCTTACAGGTCAAAAGCTGCTCACTTTCCTTTCGGCAGTCACAGTCTTTCTGGGCTTGCCACTGTTTATGTGGATAAAATGAGGAGGAACTAATAAAACCTAAAGCTGCTGAATGTGGAAAGGAATTTGTTTTTTTTTCGTGGTGCTGAGAGCTTTTGGTTTTAAGGAATATACTTTCACTGAACGTCAATGTGTGGCTATTACCAAAATTTCTGTTCTGTTCACCGATCATGCACATGGCTGCTTTTGGCTCCATAACCAGTTATCTCTTTCCGCTGTTTTTTTTTAACCTTTTTAACTGGTTTAAGTCCTGTATGTGTTGTGAATTGCTTTCTCTGTTTTTCCCAGAGTCATCCTAGAGCAGAATATGAGTTCCGCGTCATGAAGAAGTCCTTGAAGAAAGAGCAATCTCCAAAGGTAGGTTTTAATGAATCTACAGATGACCATTCACTGATGCATATTGCAAATAGAAATGGCATTAACTTTCTAAAATAATCCAAGCTATAATCAGATTGGCTGGCTTTACACAATTTCTGGGAGTCAGGGCGGTTTGTATCTCTACAATAAAACAGGAATTTTCACGTTTCCTCAAACATGTCACATAGGCACAGTTTGGTCTTGTGTGTGTATACATATATGGGGCATTCTAGAGAATTGGAGTTGGAAACTTCTTAAAAAAAAATGTGTTTTTCCACAATTTTTTATGTATGCAAATTGTATAATATCCAAGGTACGCTTTTGTGCAGTTAATTCTCGTATTTTCAGAAAGTTTTGGAATATTTTTCCTTCTCCCCAAATTTGTCACTACCGAAACACAATGATAAATAATTTATTAACAAGGGTTATATTGACCTATTAAGATTTTGTTTACATTTACCTTGTAAATATATTTTTTGCTATTTTTTTTTTTTTTTTAAGTTTTCACTGGTAAATCAATAACAATTACAATATTTACAATATTTCAAGTGTTATTTATGAGATTTGTATTTTGAATCCAATCTTTCTTTGTAAAAGGCATAGACTTAATTATACTGATTTCAAAGTTAAGGATTCATTAGTTTGAATATACATTGAACCAAACACTATAATAACATCTTAGTTGATAATTAAATATACTTTATTTTTGACAAAACATCCCATGTTTCGGTCGTGACTGCATATTTTCGCTAGTGACGGTAATGTTTTGGTCGTGACCACATCAAATTACAGAATTTTTACTTGCATACTAAAACACTACTAAAACTAAAATACTAATGATTTGCATAACTGTACTAAAATGATGTCACAACCGAAATATGACTGTTTCGGTAGTGAAAATTTTAGTTACTTTTGAGCCTAGCTCAAAGATGCTAAACAGCACATGGCTAGCTAGAACAGTTTTGAACAGTTGTACAAACACAAAATTTTCTCGAATAACACACAAACAATGATGTCACAACCGAAACTTAACCACGTTTCGGTCGTGACTGTTTCGGTAATGACAATTTTAGATACTTTTGAGCCTAGCTTAAAGATGCTAATCAGCACATGGTCACCTAGCACAGTTCTGAACAGTTGAACACACAAAAACTAAATTTTATGAAATAACACACCAATTTTGCTTAATTCCAGAAAAAAAGGTGTTTGGTAGTGACGTTCCTTAAAGTTACACACAGATTTTCAGACTTTTGAACACAGTAGCTCAAAAGGTTGCGACCTATCTACTCACTACGTAACTATGAGAGGGAGTGCCTAAAATCAGCCTATGGACTGAAACATACACTGTTTCGGTAGTGACATGAAAATGTTTTTTTTTTTTTACATAAAGTTTCTTGATTTACAAAGAAAGTAAATTTTTCACTTTAAAAAAAAAAAAAAAAAAATCAAAAAGATATTTTTAAAAACAATTGAAAAAAAAAAAAATATTTCAATATCATTTTCATAAGTTGAAATTTAGGGGTTAGGGTTTGGGACAGCCAGCTCCCAATTGAAAGTGGGACAGCAGTTTGCACCAGTTCTGTAGAATGGCCCATAAAAGACCAACTGTGTGTGTGTGTGTGTGTGTATAGTTTGTCATTCAATAGGCCCCTTGTCCAAGTGGGTAGTTCTTGGCTAGAATAATCTACAATGTGGACCAGACCATATGCTGATTAAAAAAAAGTGCCTTTATTTGTGCCTGGCACAGCACAGGCAGTGCTGCTCTTGCAATATTTTTGTCTGTAGACTTATGCATGCCATCCTTGCTGTCATAAGGATGTCTGGATTATTGGGTATTACGCTTAGTAGATGTTGACCTAGTTGCAGTATACTGAAATGTTATGTGACAGCACAGCTGTAAGGCATGTCCAAGGGCTTGTATTTGCTCTGCTTGGCTTGACCCTATCTGCCCCTTCTGAGGCCAAAGCATGCTGGAGGCCGGAGTCTACACATCTGATTTTTGCTTAAGCTCCTGTTGCTAGATGTATGTATTAGGGTGTATGTTTTTAACTCAAATTTGACAATTCATGTCTTGTTCTAGACAGGAAATGTGAAGCTGACATGCACAGACAGAATGCCAGCTTACATGACCATTATTGTCATGATGGTTTTTTTGGTAAGACCTGATTATTCATTTATTAGATTTATTGTGGTATAATGCGTTATTCTTTAGCATGCTTATGCTATACTATAAAGTACTTTTTGTTCATCAACCAGTCAATTTATTTTATATATGGGTGGCCCTCACATTGGAATCACATGAACAGCCAAATACAACTGACTTTATCTCATTAAGCCCCATATTATCAGACATTTTCATGGTGACTTACATCTGTGAGGGTATTCGGCATTGTAACCAAAAACATTGGCTTTTGCATGATCCTGCATCCAATTGGTGTCAGTAAATCATTAGATTATGATTAGAGTCACTTTTCTTATTGTGTGTATTTGTGTATTCAATGCAGATCTTTGTGACCTTGGTCATCGTGTTTGGTGTGGTGCTATACAGGGTCTCCATCATGACTGCCCTGCACATGAGTTCCACTCCCACTTTCCGCTCTAATATACGGGCCACCGTTAAAACCACTGGGGCTGTCATCAACCTTATTATCATCATCATCATGGATGAGGTCTATGGAGCAATTGCACGTTGGCTCACTATTATGGGTACGTCTGGTTATTGTTTTCAAGACATTTAGCTTGTCAGCTGCGTTGCAAAAAGCTATGGTTACAGTATGTCCTGTTGTTTTCAACCCATAAGAGGTGCCAAAAACTGACAAAAGTTTTGAGGAGAGGCTGATCTTCAAGACATTCGTACTGAAGTTTGCAAATGCATTTACCCCTATTGTGTACCTGGCTTTCTTCAGAGGCAGGTAAGAGCATTGGTACCAAGCAGTCACTCTGAAACTATCAGTTATTAACAATTCTGCAATAGGATTGCCTTTGTTAGAGTGTCAAGCTCTGTTTCATAACCTGGTGATCTGCCCTGCTGTCTACTGCCTACATAGACAGCTGCCCTCTAAGGCAGTATCCTAACCAAAATAGAGGTGACTGATTTGGATTTCCGTATAGACAGCAACTTCCTACAAATAGTGATCCTCACTTAAAGACCATGAGAGATTTTGATGTTAACATGTTGCTGAGATAAACTAAACTAACTAAAAACAATAAAAATTTCACAGCATACAAATACTGGTTAAAATGATAGAGACCAGGGTGGCGGCATGGGTAGTCTCCATGTCAACACACTCTGAATCATTTGTAGAGGTTTAATCGTGCATGTAGGAAGGATGGAGCATTGCAAGAGCATTTCAGTAGTCTAGAGATGACAACAGCCTTGACAAGGAATTGTCCATGTGTGTGGACGATAGATCCCAGTGATTTTGTATAACGAAAAGGGGCCAAGCACTGAACCCTGAGGCACCCCCATGGATAGTTGATGTGATTTAGATGCTGCTCCCTTCCAAGATACCTTATAAATAGTAGGATCTGGTGATTTACATTTGCAGACAGACCCAGCAGAACAATTGATCTAGAGGCATCTTTTGCCAGCCGCAGGGCTTCAGTGGCAGAGAGGTCTCCGCTTTTGAGCGTCTGCTTTTAAATTGGCAGAAAGTGGTCAGTGAATTATGCTTCTCATTTCACTAGGAACCTTTGATTGGTGCCATTTTCTCTCTTGAGTTTGGTTTCACAAAGAACATCTGATGTTGGTGTTTTGTGCAAACGGGCATGAAGGAGGGAGGACAGATGCTGTCTAGACAAGATGTCCGAGTGGATGTAATTTACATAAGAGAGGAGGAGCTTTTAGCAGGGTGAAGAGAGGTGGGCGAGTATAGAAAAAAAGATTAGTGGGTAAGAGGGAGTGGAGGTTATGTTGGAAGAAAACCGGTGAAGAGTGTGCAGCAAGGTGGAAATCACAAATGTGCAATGCAGTGTAACAAATGCCATTATCTGTGGGACAGTTACTTGTGTAGATGAGGCCCAATAGGTTCCCTGATTTGTAAGTTGGTGAGATGGTGTGGTTAAATAAGCTTAGACTGTATAACCAAGAACCACAATTGGGCTGCCATCTTCAGGGGATGTGAATAATAGAACATCCAGCTCTTCTAAAAAGTTTCCCAGCTGATGTAGAGGATGATATATAACAGACTAACACAATTACAGTGTCATAGTAATTGCATGAAATTTAATGGATTAATTGAAATCTGATTTGTATACTCCTGACTTGCAATTCCATAGTTGATGAGGAAGTGCCAAACAAGAGCCATTGTCTCTTGCTTCTGAAGGGAGGTGAACAATGCACAACACATAAAAGAGGAATGAAGGTAGAAATAAGTGCCTTGCTAGAGTCATTGTTCTTAAGTTCAGTTGCACAGGTACACATGCAGGTCATTACATAAGTTATTTCTTCAAACAAGGAGGGTGTCACATGTTAAGGATTGTTAGGATCCTAACACACCAAGCCAAAGGTCGGCTGTCGGCCAACGTTGGCCCGTTCCACACCGTCAGCACAAGTCGGATCCCGTCGGAGGCTTTTTGGCCGATTGAGCATATTGAGAGATCTCTAATTGGCTGTTCAGCTTAGCGATCGAAAGCGAGCATACAAGTCAAGACAGTACAGACAGAAGCCTGTTCTAATTTTACGCCATCTTACCTGAGCATTCCAATGCGCAAATTTTCATAACAACATGAGCTGCATAGAAGGAAGAAAGTGATCAGCATGAATGATATTCAAAATAGTAAGCAGGCGCTGGTTTGTTTACAGTTTGTATATCTGCATTCCTAGTTTCGGTTTCCCTTTTTGAAAGATGAATATAGACTATTGATACCTGCTGATATAGACAGTTATTTCCTTACACCAGGCGCAGAACGTACATGCTAGTTGACCGTCGCCTATAGTCTTTGTGGTGTGTTCAAGCGCAGCTTTTTAGCCGAGACACAGCTGACACAAGGCAACAACACAGTCGACTTTTGGTGCTGCTTGTACTTTTATGTCGGTGTAGTAATGTTTGTAGGGCCCTATGATTTCCGCGATGCAGAAAACGCGGACGGAATCGCGGAATCCACTATATAATTTACTAAATAACGCAGAATGTCACGGAATTTGTCATATTTTTGATGAATGAATTAAAAGCAGGTCAGTACACTTAAATTAAATCGCGATATAGACTAGTGTCTGTGAATATTAAACCGCAAAAAGACTATTTAAATATGAATCTTGCATGTCTGTGTGTGTCTGCAATTAAAGGCGCAGAAGTGCGGTTTCTTTACCTCACACACACATTGAAGCACGTGTGACGCTTGTGGTGTTTTCATTCTCTGTTGCCTCACTATATGAGAACATGAACATACAAAATTTATCTCCAGAGCTGCTCTGATTCACTTAATCAGCATTTTACCGCTTTAAGAAAATCTATCGTCATAAACACACAGAAACTCAAAGCTCTTGGCAACCCGTCAAAATAAAAGTTCGATTTAACTTGATAGAAACATATTACTGTTGTACAGTACAATTTAGATACGTTTCAATGTAATAATAATACTAACACTAATAGACTTAAAAATAATAATAATAATAAATTATTAAAACTATATTCTTAAGGAACAATCTCAGTTTTTCTTCCATGTTTTAATTTTAACAGTAAAGCTCTGTTGTGCAGCACTTTGTTTGATAAAAAAATGTCATGATTAAAAGATAAATTAAATTAAATGTTATCCGTTCATTTGATTGCAAGAAAAATTAAAATACGCAACAGAATTTCTGAAAAAAAACAAAAATATTCATAAAAATACATTTTTTTAATTAATAAATTTGTTGCTTTTAAGAATTAAATTAATTAGACATTCTTTTTGATTATTAAAATTTAATTTAACCATTAAAATCGAGTCCAAAAAATTTAAATGGAAAAAAACGGAATCCAGAAAAATTAAAACTGAAAAAACGGAATTTGGAAAAAAATAAAACGTAATTTGGGAAAAAATAAAACGGATTTCATAGGGCCCTATGTTTGTTGTTACGGGACAAAGGAGGCAGGAACCGGCGAACGTTCAAACAGATTTATTATATAAAATAAACAAATACAAAACGAAAGTAAATGCCGTCAGACCGTTAACACTCGCGCCACCGGCCTCGCGCCGTTCCCTCACGGCTCTCGCCCGCCCTGCTCGTCACAGTCGGCTGTAACGGTCTTTAAAGTGCAGGAGTTATCAGTAATTAAGTAAAAACAGCAGTACGTCTTTTGGATTACAATGCAATGCATATATTGTCAAAGGCTGAAACAAAAATACTGCAGGACTGGTACCGCCCTACAGTACAAGAGCAATTAAAAACAAATCAGCAACTCTTTTCTATTAATGTAATGATCTAAACAATAGAAACAATGTATTAATCATGCATTTACTACTTCAGACTTGTATTGACAAATCACTTTGATGCTCTTTTATGGTGCATTCACCATGACACACTGCATTCTTGGTTTCTATTTGGCATTCATACTCTTCCACTGTATTTAACTGTCTGCACTCTTTTTGGCATTCTGACACAGCTTCTTATCAGTGCTCATGCTCCACTCAACTTTGTTGTGCTACTATTGGTTGCTGACACGATTGTCAACTGAAACTGCCATCACTCAATGAAAATTTATGATGTCCTGAGGCTGTCATCAAGTATAACTGTCAGTGTGAACACCCTTTTAGAATTTGACCAAAGTTAGGTATCGTCCTTGCTGGAATAAACAGCGTGAATTTCTCTGAATTGGTTTCTGACCAGTATAATATTGCTCACTAGGTTTTGGAACAGAGCTCTATCCCCCCCCCCACCATCCCCCCACTTCCCTTTTAGGGTACTTTTAGTGTAATCTCTGTTTTGTGAATCTCTACTTGCATTTGTGCATTGGCTGGTAAACTCAGCTCTTGACCTTCCTCTATCCAACGCCTCCAGACTCATTGGACGCCCAGGCAAATATATCTACGTTATGGGGTCTTACCGGATGGAAGAGGTACTTATCTAGTTTTCAACTTCTTCATTTATGTGTGTGTCAGTGATTCCTTGTGGGTTTTTTTAACAGTGGGGAGTCATGAACTGTGAAATAATTTAATAAAAATAAATGACCAGTCTTATTGACCAACTGGTGTACATGTATGTGTGCGTATAAGCAAAATACGTTCCAAACCTTACTCTATTCTTGGAGTCTTGTAACATCATATGAAAAATAACTTGACAGATTGTCCTAGTTACCTCAGTTCATATGACTAACGCATTTGAGAATTTGTAGCCAGTCAAATCCACAGTAACTGACTGAGGTCTCTCTCTGCAGTGCGCCCATGCCGGCTGTCTGATGGAATTGTGCATTCAGCTCTGCATCACCATGCTTGGCAAACAACTCATCCAGAATAACCTGTTTGAGATTGGCATTCCGTGAGTACATACAGCATAGAGAACGTGTAGGCACATATCTAAGTCATTATTCCCACAGAGACGATAGCAATGTGATCAATTTCCACTGTGCAGTTTTAGGTGTGGTGTGTCTTTCTTGACATGATTGCTAATTGTACTTTGTTTTTCATACCAGAGCATTGCGAAGACCTTGCATGATCCTTTCTTGAAGCTTTTTTCATGAACAAACCTTGCAGACCTTTTTGTGGCCTGCTTGCAAATACATTTATGTTGCTTTTGGACAAATGCAAATATACTGTATTGTAATCTCATGTAATCTCATCTCATGCAAATGCTTCTGAAAGAAACACATGGTAAAAGATCTACATCCAGCAGGTCCGGACAGAATCTGCAAACTTTAAATCTTTTAAATATTGGTGTCCGGGATTCCAGAGACTGCAGTTTACACCATGAGTTTTTAAAAAGCATGGCTTAAAGATGTGCCATAAATAAAAGTGCTTATGAATGGCTGTTGAAATTCTTACTTCCTATACGTCACAAATTAACAAGACTTAGTCAAGTCTTAAACTTCTATAGTAAGTATAGTCACAATTATTTTGCTGGCAATGTAAAACCTGTGATTCTTACTTGGCCCCGTTTCCACCTTGTATTAAGATGTGTTTTGGTCGATTGGATCACAAGTGGACGACGCTAAATACACGTGTAAACTGGGTGTAAAACATTTTGAGCTCCACTTTCGACCACTTCCAGAGGTAGTTGAAAACGCATTCCACTGTATTGCTTTCGTAGTGTAAAGGCTCATGTGGCCAAATGTGTCTACTCTACGTCTACTCTCCGCCTACTGACCTACTGCTTAAACATTATGGGAAGTGCGCTAGCCAGATGGGCTATCTTTGTTGGCTGAAGACCCAAGTTTGGTTTGAAGACGAAAAACGTACAAAGCACAATGTTCTCTCCCCATTCCTGATTTCTAACACACACTCACCTCGTTCGGCGTGGTCTTGCAGCTGTCAGAGCAGAAATCAAAGCTGCTGCTCTCTGAATGTTTTTCTGTCATCTCCGGGTGCGTTCATATGTAAATTACGAGAGCTTATTTTGTCCGTTAGATCGAAAAATCTGAAAAAAACCCATAGATTTACCTGCCCATAGACCCTCTCCTAGAAGAAATCAGGACAGAAGTGGTCGAAAGTGGACAAAAGAGACAGAATAAAACACCAGGTGGAAATGAAAATGTGTCTTCCTCGTCCACTTGTGATCCGATTGACCAAAACACATCTTAAAACCAGGTGGAAACAGGGCCTAAGATTTGTAAAAACGACATCATTAGACAAGTTTTGCGATCCCTTCCTGTGTAGCTACTTGCATATTCATTTGCCATTTTTCATATTTTAAAATGTTTTAGGAATGCAGCACCAAGGCTGCATTCATAATAAAATCAGTAACATTGTGAAATATTATTAGAAATTAAAATAACTGTTTTCTGTTTTAATATATTTTAAAACTAATTTAAAACTAATTTTCAGCATCATTACTCCAGTCTTCAGTGTCACATGATCCTTCAGAAATCATTCTAATATGCTGATTTGCTGTCAATGTAATATGCAATTATTATCAGTTATTATTGGTGCTCAAATATTAATCAGTTTAATGCGTCCTTGCTGAATAAAGGTATACATTTCCTTTTCATACTAACCCCAAACTTTTCACATATTGTATGTAGAATATATTATTAAAATGGTGGAGAAAACAGAGATCTAATTTAATCTGATGTGAGCGTTCATGAGGGTCTGCAAATGAGCACATCATGTAATGAATATGCTTGAATTCACCAAGCAAAATCCACAGTGATTATTAATGTATCTGTGTCACAGGAAACTGAAGAAACTGCTCCGACAACGCAAGATAGACAAAAAGCATCAGGAAGAGCTGAACAAAACGCTTCATCGTCACGAGAAGGACCACTTCCTTGGGCCCTTTGTCGGACTCAACCCAGAGTACATGGAAATGAGTGAGTCACTACACACTACGCGCCCACACAGACACACACACACAGACAGACGTATAAACATTTGTTTGTATTCTCTCCTTATCCATCTGGCTCTGTGTTCTGGACTTACAGTATGTAGGAACATGGCATCATTAAAAATGTATAGTAAATTACAATTTCCGATGATGAATTATTAAATTCGTACTCTACACAAACACTAATTGAAATGTCTAAACTCAACTAGACAGATTTATACACCTCATCTGTTTGAAGCAATATTATATGAGGGTAATTCAAATCCCCAGACAGCATGCATGGTAAACAAGGTAAATGCACATCCATTGTGTGAAGGATCTGCAGTATTATACGTGGAGTTGGTGTGTTACCGGCTCCTCCTCTTATCTCGCCTCATCTGTGCTACAGCGTGGGCTGGACTTCTACTAAGAGAGAGGCATTATGGGTCCAAAGGGGGGCTGGCAGAGCAGCGTGAGATTATGAGCTTTAGTTCTGGCTTGAATTCATTAATAACATCCCACCCCCTCACCCACCATCCTCCATCCATACTTCTATCACTCACTGCCTCTCCTGTCCCATTTCTCCATCTTTCTGTCCATACTCCTCCTGAGACCCTAAACTGGTAACATTCAAGGGCATCAGCCAAACTAGTCCTTGTGAATTACTCTGTTTTTGATTTTTAACTCAGGCCTCATGTGCCGGATCTCCGGCGTGCGGCATTTGGCTGCAAAAAAAAATATAGTCCTACATTTGTCTTGACTTGCTATCGTGCTTTATTTCATTCATATAGTTTGTACTCATTAATTTATCATATCGTACAATGTTTTAAACATTTAAATAGACATCGAATAGTAGAAAGTGTATATGATGTAGTGTTTTAGTTGATAGCAGCCTACTTTTGACAAAGCTGATTTCTGAGAGACGCAAGAGAAACGCGGCTATTTGATTTACGAACGCGCTGCTCATTAGAGTTTTCACCCATTTGTGTATCATATTGTCTATCATATCATCTCGCAAGGTTTGAACATTTAAATACATATCAAATAGTAGAAAATGTTTATGATGCAGTATTTTATTGATGTATTAGACTAATTTTGACAAAGCTCTGATTTCTGAGAGACACAAACAGCACGGCTATTTGATTTGCGCCGTGCTCAGTTTACACTCATTCACTTCACACATTAGCCTATTGCGTAGAAATTTTTGAGATTTATGTAATTTTGTGCTATCCCCCGGTTCACCTGTTATTCTTCAAACACAAGGAGTGACTGACTACTTTCCCATAAAGTGAGATCATAGACATCACGTCTCTGTCGCAATCTTTCCTGGCGTTCTGTGGCGCGACAGCACCGTCAGTTCAGAGCGCACTAACTGATCATCTCTTCAACTTTATTGTTACAACATGAAATAAACATGAATGAACCTCTGAAGGTATTTTGAAAGATGCAGTACAACTTAAAAAAATCTGTATCTTGTCTCATGTAATCGCTCAATGAGTGTTTCAACAGCGGAAAGACGTCAGTAAAACAGATTGTCACATTTACCATTGCATTTACCTCAGAAAAGCCATTCAGTGTCCAAAAACTTGTTAGTCAGCTACAAAAATGAACTTAGAGAGGAGCATTTTGCTAAATATATGCACTACAGGCTATATCCCTTATTTGTACTTAACATGTGCTTCAATATTGAATGTATGTTTGAATAAATCCGTTTTATGACAGCCACCATTTAAATGTTTAATGAAGGAAAATCATTTTCAAATAATGTTTTTATATTTAGCTTAAAAATCGATTAATTTTAACATTTTAATAATATAATGATGTATCAACTGTTGCTCCTGTTTACAGCATTAGTTGAGAGATATTTTTTTCTTTGAGGAAATTTGCCATTATAGGCCCAAAATTAATCAATATTGAATTGAAGGTAATCAAATCAAAATCAAATTGCAAGCTCCTGAATTGAAATAGAATCCAATTGTGAAATTTGTGTCAATGCCCAGCCCTAGTGAATAAATATATATATATATATATATATATATGTATGTATATATATATATATATATATATATATATATGTATGTATAATTTTTTTCTTTTTTACTTGAATCAAATGTTGTTTTTTCCATTTATTTTCTTGTCAGAGTGCACCAAAATGCTTTGTTTAAATGTTAAAATCACAAAAATGTTCTCATGGGGGAGGATGCCCCCAGACCCCCCACAACAATTTAGTTTGTACATGTCACCTTTTTAACCTCTTACTTCCCTTACTAAAAAAGTTCAGGCTCAGGATTTTTTTTTTTTTTTTTTTTTACTTTAACCCCTGTTAACTACTTAAGACCAAGTTTCCCAACATATCAACATCTGATTTATAACATTATGTCTGATGATAATAATAAGATGTTCTCAGTAATTCTAAATAATCCTGTGAGTTTTGCTTTAGTGGAACTTTCTGTGGAAGCTGAATGTTTTTGTTTCTGTTTCTTATCTAGTCATTCAGTTTGGGATGGTGACCTTGTTTGTGGCCTCCTTTCCGCTGGCTCCCCTCTTTGCTCTACTGAACAACATCATCGAGATCCGTCTTGATGCCAAAAAGTTTGTCACGGAACTGAGAAGACCGATTGCTGTAAGAGCAAAAGACATTGGTCAGTATCTACACGGCGATTTCCAGTGCATTCAATATTTGTTTGTTTGGCAATGATGCATAATGTAAATGTTTGATTTATACACATAATAAGACACCACAAAATATACATTCTCCAAAATTCAAGATATGGAGACAGAAAATGCCTCAGTTTGAGCTTTATAGGACCTGTTTATAACCTGTGATAGAGTACACAACTGCTAATGTGATATTGATTTTATACAACAGCTGAATAAACAATAACAACATTTTAGGTGCATTTTTTAATGTTTTTTTATTTGATCTTGGATCAGGTTAATAAATTTGTAGATGTTTTTGATGCCACATTTGTATAACAAAAAGGGAGAGTTGTGGTTAATAGTCTCTTATTGGCCTGATTAACCAAACTCTCCATAAAACAAGTCCTACAATTGAATAAAATAATACATATTATACACACACTTCATATTTAATGGTATCAGATGATTTGTTAATTGCATTTAATAGATAGCACTTTTAATAAAACATTTGTTATTGGTTTGTAAAAGGTGTTTTTATGCATGTTTTGCTGAGTTTTCGTTGCATTTATACAGTTTTGACCAGCAGGCGTCACTATGCCTGTGGCGTTTCGAGCGCTTCAAAACAGTGAATCATTTTGCTAAGCAATTGGCTCAGTTGATTTTAGACACAATATTGTCTGTTTTTGCTCTATCTTGACAAAAACAAAAATCATCCCAAACACAGCCACAGCAGAAATGTTGCACATCTGAGAGCAACCGACAGCGGTGTTTTGTTACTAAATGAATCAGCGTTGTTGATCAATTCAGTTGAGTGAATGATTCAATGACCCATTCATACAGACACTCACCTGCTTCGTTCCTGAATGGCTGAGTTTAAGTCCACTTCTCTCACTAACTTCCCTCTGTCTTGTTCACTCGGGTGTACATAATTGCTTACTTTGCATGAGTGCTCACTCCTGCCGGACCCCTTTCAATGGGTTTAAATGAGTCCTTGATTACTTGTGGTAAATTAAGTATGAGCACTATGAGTTGCTGTTGTGATGTCACAATTGTGTTACGTTGTGGTCTATGGATGTGCCTGAAATGTACATATGAGTAGACTTGCTTCCTCTGTCAAAATCGAAGGGTCGAGGGTCTGTCCAAACAATGGAGGTGGGGATTCCCCTGAGGGGAAGTGCTGTATAGATAGACAAATCCCTTAAGATTTGGCTACAAAAATGAAACACAAATGGAAATGTGCGTGTGTATAGTTGTGTCCCAAACTACGCACTATACACTATGCAGTTGTACTCATGTACTCAATTGGGACACACCTTATGTCTAAAAGTGGAGTAAACGCATCCAATGTATCAGTTGTGAATGGATTGTTTTAATGAATGATTCAATGATTCACTCTTTAAAGGGATAGTTCACCCAAAAATGAAAATTATCCCTTGATTTACTCACCCTCAAGCCATCCTAGGTGTATATGATCTTCTTTCAGATATATTTAAAAATATCCTGGCTCTTCCAAGCTTTATAATGGGAGTGAATGGGGGGCCCGATTTTTAAGCAAAAAAAGTGCATCCATCCATCATAAAAGTACTCCACACGGCCCCAGGGGGTTAATAAAAGCCTTCTGAAGTGAAGTGGTGGGTTTTTGTAAAAACTAAAAATCCATATTTAAAACTTTATAAACTATAAGAACTAGCTTCCGGCATCGATTCAGATATTTTTCTTACAAAAACCCATTGCTTCACTTCAGAAGACCCTTAATAACCCCCCCTTTTTTGGGGGAAATCTTTTACGATGGATGGATGCTTTTTTCGTTTCAGAATCGGGCTCCCCATTCACTGCCATTATATAGCTTGGAAGAGCCAGGATAATTTTAATTATTTATTTTATTTTATATTGCTGACTTGCCCTGCTATGGGGTCAGTGTAAGTCAACTTGTGGTAAATGAACCTTATTTCTTAATTTTCTGGGTAATTATGTAAATGTTCCATTTTTGTAGCCAAATCTTAAGGGATTTGTTTCTCTATACAGAAACTGACTTTTAACAATGAACCTTCCATGAGAAATATTCACTGAAGTGTGACAACTTGCCCCAGACTTCCCTAACTGTCTTTAGTACAACACATGTTTTCATTGCTGCACATGATTATACACTAATGAAAAGGGTTTTTTTTTAAAAAAGGTATTGATATACTACCTAGTGGTAATATGTGGTAATCTCATGAAACCTGTTTTTTCATTTAAGAGTATGATTATATCTATTAAGATTTTTTTTAAAGATTTAAGCTTATATTTTACATAAATAAAGAGAGAGAGTTTTATTTATGTATTTTAATGAGGATTAAGGGATGACATTCAGCCTTAGCCAGGTGTAAATATAACTATATATTTAAAAAAACACGATATGTGAAATCTAATGTCTTTATTTCTGTTTCTTTGTCTTCAAGGAATCTGGTACACTCTTCTCAGAGGACTCAGTAAAGTGGCCGTCATTGTTAATGTAGGTTTTCAAGTCCATGTGTTTGTTCTGAAACAAATAAGAGCTGCACCTGCTCTACTGTGATGAACCTGTTATATATTGTACATTGAAGTCGATACTGCTCAGCACTGAAAGTAATTCATAGTGGCAAGTGTCACTATATTGCTCCTGCTCGAGTTACGTTATTACTCTACAAAACTATCTGACTTATGATTTTCAGCAGGTAAAAGAAATCCATTGGAGCAATTGGATTTGATAAATTACTAGAGCTGTGTTCAAAATCACCCCTATTCCCTCATTCACTATTCCCTATTCCCTACATCAGTCCACTAATATAGTCCACTTGAAGGAGTGAATGAAAACAAGTGAGTGAGTTCGGACAGAGTGCGTCAGAAGGGCTGCTGCTTTTGCAGTTTGTGCTTGCAGTTTAATAATAATTTCAAACTTAGCAAACTGGCAGCTCCAGTAGTAATGAAAAGATTTTGAACTCTGTCAAATATAAACCTTAATTAAACAATTTAATAATCAATTAAAAAGGATTTAATATCTGTATGATATTACACTGTAGCCACACTGAACCAGCAGTTTGGAAAATGGATGGACGGATGATTTAGCTGCAGGCGCCATCTTCTGGTCAGACGTGGGAATTCATTCAGCACGACCCTCACAGTGTATTATGGGTATTTTCTAGCTGTTGAGTGTACATTGGTTGCATTGCAGTGCATTATGGGATTGAATGAGTGTCGATAATGTCCACTACAGTTTCGGACACCACTACAAATGGCTGTTCCCTCAAATAGTGCCCTATTTAAGGGTATAGGGGGCGATTTCAGACACAGCCTAGGAAGCAGAATATCATAGAGACACAGGGCCAGTTAGCAAACACCCAGAACACCCTAACAAACACTTTAACAAGGTTTGGCGTGCGCTAATCGTCCTGTGTCACTCTTTAGGCATTTGTGATCTCATTCACCTCTGACTTCATCCCACGCCTGGTCTATCAGTACATGTACAGTCCAGACGGGACTCTTCATGGCTTTGTCAATCACACCCTCTCATACTTCAATGTTAGTCACTTCCAGCCTGGCACTGAACCCATGGAGCCTCTGCACCTGGGATACCGCGTGGACGTCTGCAGGTACTTGGTTTGTTTGGCACTATAGTATATAGTGTGACTGTATATTATATTCATAATGTTTACACTATCCATAGATATAAAGATTACAGGGACCCTCCATGGTCTGACACGCCATACGAGTTCTCCAGAGAATTCTGGGCCATTCTGGCGGCTCGATTCGCTTTCGTCATCGTCTTTCAGGTCAGTCAGAACCATATTCATTGAACACCAATTACAAAATTCAAACTTTTTTTGATTGCTGATCACTTACTGGTCTTATTATCTTATTATTATTGTTATTGTTGTTGTTGTTATATATACATATTAATTATAAATATTAGTTGATTATAAATAATAAATAATTATTTAAAGTTATTCAAAAAATAAAGATTTTCCACTCATAATTCTCACATTATTAAAAAAAAATCTCATTTTCAAAAAAAAAAAAAAAATCCTGTCCAGATGCGCAATTTTAATAATTTATGCCCATTATTAAAATGTGCATAAATTAATTTATGTTAAATAAATAAATAAATTAATTAATTAATCAGATACTGCTATGGTCAGTGTTACTTCAGAATTATTTATATACTATTATTTAGTAATATTTTAAACATTTTCAAATTAAGTTGTTTCAGTAATTTTTGTAATGTCCTTTTGTCATGTTTTATTAGTCTTTTATTAACTTTACCATTTAACTAGATAAATAAGTTAAATAAGTTTGTCAAGACAAACTTTTATGTTGTCTTGAGAAAGCCTGACCAGAAAGTTTAAAGTATTTTTAAAAGCTTGAAGTTTTAAGGTTTTTAGTTTAAAGTAGTTTTAAAGCTTGGAATTTGAAGGTTTTGAAGCACAGATATTCTGGATGGTTGTTAGGAGGTTGCTGCTATGCAGTTGCTAGATTACTCAGGGTGGTTGTTAGGGTGTTGCTATGCAGTTACTAGAGTACTTGGGGTGGTTGCTAGGGCATTTAGGGTGGTTGCTAGGGTGTTGCTATGTGGTTGATAGGGTATTCTGGGTGGTTGCTATGCAGCTGCTCGTGCACTTAGGGTGGTTGCTAGGAATTTTCTATGCAGTTGCTAGGGTACAAGGGCTGGTTGCTAGGGTCTTGCTATGCAGTTGTTAGGGTACTCAGGGTGTTTGCTAGAGTGTTGCTATGCAGTTGCTCGTACGTATTGTTGCATTGCTAGCATGTTTCAGATACATACAGTGCTAGTTGATAGATGGATTGATGGATGGATAAAGTCATGTTTTATTAGTTTTTTAATTCTATTTAACTTTTTATGTAGTAAATTATAATATAATTTTAAGAATAGTTTTAGTAATTTTATTACTTCAACGTATTTTATTTAGTTAGTTGCTAAGGCAACATATCTAATTTACATTAAAGTTTCTAGTATTTCAGCTTTATTTCAGTTAACAAAACCTATATTGACCGTAAAATATGCTTACAAGTGTACTTAAACATTTAACTAGAATCAAGACAAACTTTGATGTTGGCTTGTGAAAGCCTGACTAGAAAGTTTAAAGTAGATTTAAAGTTTTAAGGTTTTCAGTTTAAAATAGTTTTAAAGCTTGGAATTTGAAGCTTTTGAAGGCTGTACAATCTATCAGAAAAAAAACAGATATTCTGGATGGATGTTAGGAGGTTGTTAGGGTGTTGCTATGTGGTTGCTAGGGTATTCTGGGTGGTTACTAGGAGGTTGTTAGGGTATTGCTTGCAGTTACTAGAGTACTTAGGGTGGTTGCTTGGGTATTTAGGGTGGTTGCTAGGGTGTTGCTATGTGGTTGATAGGGTATTATGGGTGGTTGCTACAGTGTTGCTACGCAGCTGCTCATGCACTTGGGGTGGTTGCTAGGATTTTTCTATGCGGTTGCTAGTGTACGAGGGCTAGGCGTTGCTATGCAGCTGCTAGGCTACTCAGGGTGTTTGCTAGGGTGTTGCTATGCAGTTGCTTGTACGTATTATTGCATTTTTTTATTCTATTTAGCTTTATTTTTATATAGTAAATAATAATATAGTTATAAATATAGTTTTGGTAATTTTATTTCTTCATCTTTTATTTCAGTTAGTTGCTAAGGCAACATATCTAATTTACATTTAAGTTTCTAATATTTCTACTTTGTTTCAGTTAACGAAACTTATACTGACCGTAATTTATGCTTACAAGTGTATTTTACCATTAATTTTTTTTTTCAGTTACAGTATATGCTCTCGAAAATGGGCCTAATTGTCATGAAAATAATGTCGTAATGCAAAAAAGCTTAATGTTATAAAATGGACTTCACTTTTGTTATGCAATAGATAATTATAACCTTTTTTTCTTGTGATTTTTTTTGTGGTATAAATTTTTTTTTTTTTGTGGTTTTAAAGTTTTTTTTTTTGTGAGATTGACTCAAATACGAGTGTTAATTCTCTCGTCTCTGTCCAGAATGTGGTAATGCTGATGAGCGACTTTGTGGATTGGCTAATCCCAGACATTCCCAAGGACATTAGCGTTCAGATA
Organism: Hypophthalmichthys nobilis; assembly: GCA_037950665.1. Classification (NCBI taxonomy): domain Eukaryota; kingdom Metazoa; phylum Chordata; class Actinopteri; order Cypriniformes; family Xenocyprididae; genus Hypophthalmichthys; species Hypophthalmichthys nobilis. The sequence goes on from CM075470.1 coordinate 4,320,467, forward strand.
CACAAGGAGAGGAACCTCATCGTTGAGTTGTTCATGAAGGAGGAGCAGGGCAAGAAGTACAGGAACACCATGAGCGACCCGAGCCCGCAGCCGCTCCGCTCGCGCCCCAGCTCTCAAGCGTAGAGCGGCGCTGCTCCATTTTAACTGTGACCGGCTGAAGCAGAACAGAAAGCCTGTCGAGGACCACTGCTGCATGGATCAGTGTCGCTACAAAGAATGTCACATGACTGCCACCTCATTTGCATACCATTTTCCTTTTGTTTGTTTATGATCTTTTTCTATCAGCGTCTGCAGGTAGGTTTTTTGGAAAGAGGGTTTGTATCGTTTTATCTGTTGACTGATGAATATTGTATGTAGTTTTGTGACACATTGCTGCTTCAGCTGATGATCATTTTTATGTGAAAATACGATACTTTTATAGGACTTTTAACATGAAAATGTTTATGTTTTCGATATTGTTTGATAGGACTCTGAACCAACTCATTTAAAGTGCTTTTTAAATGATTTAATATTAGACATTTCATTCAGAATATTTCTGCTCAAGGGAATCGCAACTATCAATATCATTGTTTTCCTTTTAGGTACTAAGAAGTAGTTCTGTTCTGTCATAGTAATGATCGTGTCTGTTTAGGCTTTAGTCATCTATATATAAAATATAGACATAAAACACTACAGTTGAATCAAAGTTACTACAGTCCTCACTGGGTCTTTTTTTTATTTATTTTTTTTTAAGTATTTTAGAATTACTAGTACATGCGATTTTGACAGGATGTTGATTTATCTTTTCGGCAGCATGTGAGTGCTTGGTTTTTAGGTAGTGCATCTGAAAATTGTGATAAGAAAGGGTACGCTGTATATAAACCCATGATGTTCAAGAGGCCTTAATATTCACGGAAATGCGCTGCATTTATTAAAGAGATAGTTCACCCAAAAATGAAAATTTTGTCATCATTTACACACCCTCAAGTTGTTCTAAACCTGTATGAATTTCTTTCTTCTGCTGAACACACAGGAAGATATTTTGAAGAATATGGGTAACCAAACAGTTGACGGTAGCCATTGACTAGCTAATACTATGGAAGTCAGTGAGGCCCATCAGCTGTTTGTTCCTGACATTCTTCAAAATATCTTCTTTTGACTTCAACAAAAGAAAGAAATTCATACAGGTTTGGAACAACTTGAGGGTGAGTAAATGACAGAATTTTAATTTTTGGGTCAGCTATCCCTTTAATATTGAGTCATATGGACAGAGTTTTGTGTCTGCCTGTCTGAATGTTTTCTCTCGTCTTAAATCGTGACGTTCCAACATTAATGAAATGGCAACGATGATGGAAACAATATATATTGGTACAATATGTTGCATGTGTCTTCCATTCAAAGTAATTATGCGTGTCTAAAAGCGTGATAAAGAGTGGTTCTAATTGAAATGAATATAATATAAATATAATAAATTAAAACTTAAGACATACTCTCTGTTTGTCTGGACATATGGCAATGTTTGTTTTTAAATTTCATTGTATTTCTTCACGAATTCATTTTTTTTTTTTTATATTCATGTATCCCAGAAAGGCTTTGGTTATACCTTTATTAATAAATGTACAATGTAAACCCATTTTTAGACTGTTACATCATCCACATACTGTTTACCTCTGTGAAAGAATGTCTTTTGTGTTTTCAGTGTCTCAAACTGCTAATGGGAAAGTTATGACTACTTTTGCTTTTGAATGGTTTCTTAAATAAATATGTCATATACGATTTGGTATGTACACATTTATTGACTTTGCTTAAGGCCAGTTACATTTTGTTGCTTGAAAAAGAAACTTGTTCAATTCATATTTTACTTCATTTAGTTGCCTGCTGCTCTCCTTTGAGGAAGGAGGAGCAATAAAATAGGAAGTAGGTAACTTCAATTCAGTGTTGCGAAGTCTGATTCATTTTGGGAATCGATTCTTTTGGATCAGAAAAATATCTGCTGAATCATCACTCAAAATGTTTCCAACAAGTCCCACATTCTTCATTTACATCTCTTAGCAGGAAATAAAGGCTAAAAAAATGCTAAACTCTGTTTCGTTTGTTCTGCTATTCGGATATTATCATTCCAAATGAACTTGTTCAACAGGTCAGATTATTGGTTCTCGGATAATGAAAAAAGCCTGATTAGTTCTGGATTCAGTTGGAATTATTAGGCCTACAGTTTCTTCTTACACTTACAATCACTAATTTCAGAACCTAACGAGTCAAAAACTCGCTCGACAGGGTTCGATAGATTCATTATGAAATTCGACTCAAAAGAATCGGACACTGCGTTCAAACGATTCATTTGTACAAGAAAGACTGGTTCAAACTTCAAAAGAACGACTCATCTGTGAAGCGCGGTGTTGTTGGGTTTCGTTTTGGTTTCTAGCTGACCCACCAAAGCAGTAGAGTTGGGTGGCTTTTAGGACGCAAGGGAGGGGATTTTCACGATGGATTGCTAAAATGTGAACGTGCTGAAAGTGAAAGCGGCAGAGGAACCGTTCGGGCGTGATGCGGTAGCGTTGTACTTGTGTTAGCGTTCAAACACACAGATCATGGATACGCGCGGGTTTAGAGCGATGTTACTAGCGATATCCGATAAACTTACTGAGGATAATGTGGTGAGTTTAAAGTTTTTGTGCACAGACATCGGGAAGAAAAGGCTTGAGAAAATCAACAAGGGTTTTGACCTTTTCGAGTGCTTGATCGAAAGAGCTCAAATTGGGCCTGATAACACGGACCTTTTGCGAAAACTTCTGAACGACATCGGTCAGACAGTTCTTCTTGAAATAATAGATAATTATGAGAGACAAGCGGCTAGCAGACCCGTTTATGGACTGGATGCGGAAGAGAGAGGTTTGTATATTTTTCCTGAACTCTTGCCTTTCATGTAACACTAGTGTGGCTGTTCACTGACAGTAAAGTATGATAAGACAGCCGCAGTTGGATATTTTTGCTTTACCCTCTAAACGCCTCTGATTTTATGTGAGACGATAGTTTAAGGGCAGACTGGGATGTAATTTCAATCATATTTCTAGGTATTCTGTCGTTTTATTTCACTGAGGTGATGTTTATTCTGGCGGCTTCCGTCTTATCACTAGTACGTGAAACGCAAACTCGAATATGGCAAGCCGTTTTAACATTTAGCCTAGGGGAGAGCGGGGCACAAAGTAACATTTTTTTAACTTTCTCAGTTTGTGTAAATTCACTTGGGGTTCAGAGTATTTATTAATTTCACACATGTCCAGTACAATTATGTGGTTTTCTTTCATTAATACAGTGTATACTTTTTTCTTGATTTCTCCCGAAAGACTGGAAGTGAAATGTGACAACATGCCCCATAGGTGGGGCACATTGTAACATGACCATACAACAGCTTAGAATGTTATCTGATCTAATAAAAAAAATTTACAAGACAAACTAAAATGTTTGGTCAATAAAATACAATTATTAACTTTTTTATATATAAAATAATGGCATTTTTTAATAATTAAAAAGAAACTAATTTTTGCGTTTGACAACAAACACACCGCAAAACACGGCTATACAGCATAGTTCAAAACATAATAATAATTAATTTCTGAACGTTGACTCTGTCTTTATTCACCTTTTTCTCATGGTTTATCAATAGAATTCATAAAAGTATAGAATAGAATAGCATAGTACCCATAGAGGCACATTGTAACAGTGTTTCAGTGTGCCCCACCTGCGATTTAAACCCGGCTCGTGTCTTCGGCTGGTTAGATCAGCATTAAAGAACTACCTCCACTGTTAAATAACAGATATAAGATTAAAATAATATCAGATTTGTCTCATTTTAAATAAACACAAAAAATAGAGATGAAAAATTAACTTAAGAAATTTACTTTTGCTATGGTTAAATAAATGTTCAGTGATATCTTCCAAAGATTTTTTAATTTTGGTGCAATTTTTTCTTGATATAATGTTGATATGGCAACTAGTAAATACACTAAGTTTCGTCATGCTGGCATGTGTGGAAAGTTTTAAAACGTGTGTTACTTTGTGCCCCGCTCTTTATTCCTTTAAATGAACTTATACCGATTAAATTTTAGTTATACTTATTTTTAAGTAATATAACGTAATCCAATAATTTGTATCTTTTTCACAGATAACTATATTGGATAGCCCTATTCCAATAGTGACAGATTCTGACGTTCTTCTATGTCGTTACTGGCAATAAATTGCTTATATTTACATTAAATTCGTATTATGGTGGTGTTTTCTTTAGTTGTTCATTATGGGAGGATTTGGGACATGTTGGTTAAAAGTGGGGATGCACGATATTGGATTTTTGCCAATATTTTCAACTCTTATTTCTTTCCTCAGGCCATCTACCTCATGAACAGTTAAATGCCCCACACTTGTGCAATACACAACATTATTTCTACTCATATTATTTATTTAACATACCATATTTACATTCCCTTGCATTTGTATAACATACCTGTACATGCATTTATTGTCTATTTTTGTATATTGTATATGGTTTATTACATATTACTGAACTATATATAAAATTATTTAATTTACAAGTGTCATGTTTGTGATTTTTATTGTAAGCCATAGCTTTCCATTAAATTAAATCAGACATCAATTCATGCTTTATTCAGATACAGAAGTAACTTCGTTATTTGTGTATCATGTTATATAACACGTTATCTTATCGGCAAGGCACATTGGCATAATTGTTTCATATCGGGCATGTGCAGAATATTACATTTTAAGCCTTTAACGGCCAATTCCAATGTTGTGTAGGTAATATCGTGCATCCCTAGTTTATTGATAGTTCATACATTTTTTTTTTTTTTTTTTTTTTTTAAAGTAAAAGGCCTTTTAGTATAATTCTAAAAACGTCCCCCCTCAAGTCTTGGTTCATATTACTTTGCTGTGAAATTGATTTTTATTAAAGTAAATGTTAGGCCGCATTTGGTCTGAAACCGATCAGAGAATAACAGAATCCATGTGCTTTTTTTTTCCCCTGCGTAGACGTTCGTTGGTCATATCCTAGCTGTGACACATTTGAAATATCAGAATTGGATCATTTGAACCATGTAATGTAAATGCGACTTAAGAATAACTTTTACACTTTAATATTTAATATTGAAGCAACTTAGGAATGCATCATTTTTTAGTATGTATCAAATATGATCCATCAGGATTTTATTGAACATTTGTACATCTCTCAATCATCATTGTATTGCATTGTATGATATGTTTTATGTTGAGATGGTTTCTGTCTCTTTTTAGAAAAAATAAACATTGCAACTGATGTAATTGTTGAACATCTGGGTAAAAAGTGGCTTCAAGTTGGAAGAAAACTTGGACTTCAAGACACTCAGCTGGAAGGCATCCAGGAGAGACACAGCCGTGACCTGGTGGAGCAGGTGAGGGAGCTCATCAAACAGTGGATGAGGAACAAGAAAGAAAACGCCAGAGTGGAGGATCTCATCAAAGCTCTGCGAGACTGCAAACAAAACCTCACCGCTGATCTTGTGGAGAAAAAACTCAGAGAGCATGGTATATCTTGAACATCACCACACCTCCTCCATTTTTGTCTGTTTTTGGAAGCTGTTGTATTACAAAAGGAAAGAGCTTTGGGATTAATAATGTGAATCTCCATTTAAAGTGCAAATGAACTGAATTGTCTATTGTTGTTTACAGATCTTGAATTAATTTTTGGTGAACACTTGTTAATTGAAAACCATTAGATAATATATTTTAAAATGATTATATTCCAGAAACTAAAATATATTGAATGGGAATTTAGTTTTTACAGAACATGCATCATACAACACTGTTCTTGTATTTACTGATTTTGTGAAAAGAATCTAGTCATGTGACACAAATGAATAAAGGGACTGTTATGATGTATGATTGTTCAGTGTACCTCATAGAGATCCAGTGATCAATTAACAGATGTTTCATCTGTTTGATAGAGCACATTTTCAGCCATGCACTATTAAAAATAAAGGCTCTTTATTGGCATTGATGGTTCCATGAAGAACATTCATGGAACTTTCCTATTACATGAAAGGTTCTTAATAGTGCAAAAAGTTTCTAGGTTCTAATGTTTCTTTTAAGAGCTGTTCTCCGAACATTCTTTTGGGAACCCTAAATTGTTCTTCTTTGGCATCAATGGGGAAAAAACCCTTTTGGAACCTTTATTTTTAAGAGTGCAACTTTCACAGTATAGAAATGATCTATTATGTAACCAGGTTGTTCCATTTGCAAAAATTCTCAGATTAAGATATTGTACAAAATGGCTGTAAAGCAAAGTTCAGTACTTAGAAGTCTCTCTCGCATAGGCATGTTCAACATGTTTCAGCAAGAAGTCACCTGACGTGTCTTTTCAGCTCCTCAAGAAAGATTTCTGGAGATTACAGTATTTGTAGACAGTTTATTTTGAGTCATCTCTCTTTGTCCCACACTAGTTGTATAGGTTGAGTTTGGACCGGCCAGGGCTGTGTTTCCCAAAAGCATTGCAAACCTAACTAGATGGTAAAGTCCATTGGTGCTAATGGAACACACTACACAACTTTTCAATCTGAACAGATCTTGAAACACTAGGCATTATACATTTGCTGACTTCATAAATGGTTACAGAGAAAAACTTGGCAGCATACAATAAAGTCCCAGATATACTTCACTTGAAATCAAAGAATGAATTGGTGTGACGTCATTTCGAACAAAACCTGGCTCTGCCTTCTTTCAAATCTTCTCCGGTTCATTTCTTCTGTTTAGTCCATCAAGGTCAGACGTGAACACATTGCAGAGCCGCTTCATAGTAGAAATTGAAGTTGTAATTGAAAGACGCACTGACGATGTTTTTTCATGTTTATATTGTTAAGCTGCTGAATTGCAGAGTTTTTGCAAACATCCACATCACTATGACCAGACGCTTTCTTAACTGATTTTTCACCGCTGTCAATTTTGTTGTGCGTTTGTGTTATTGAAAGCACATATTTACAAATTCATCTAAATGTCACTCTCGGCTGTGTGGGCGGCTTCGAGATGTTTGATAACAGTATATCGCTGCTGATCACTTGCCACTAAAGGTGATGATACACGGGGCAACTTTATGAGCAATGTCACTAAAAAATGGTGCTTGGGCACTTTCCCATTAAGAATGGGCAACAAATTTTGATCTACAGTATCCAGACAAGTGCTCAAGCATCATCATTTAGTGACAGTGCTCAAAAAGTTGCCCCGTGTATGATCACCTTTAGTGGTAAGTGATCAGCAGCGATATACTGTTACTGTGCCCAAGCATCATCGCTCTGCGACGCTGCCCGGCAACATTCCTCATAAAGTTGCCCCGTGTATCATCACCTTAAGCAAAAAAACAAAAAAACTTCCCTGTGAGTATATTGAGGGCTTAAACAACTGAGGATCACACACTACTACCAGACTTTCAAGTTGTTCTGAACACAATATACAGAGAAACATGCCTCATTACTAGGAGATGCATGACAAATGAGAACAATATGTTCTTAAATGTTTTATGTCCTTCGACTAGACAGATTCATAGTCTGTGCCCATCATACACTGTCTGTGACACAATTTTACAGCGTTGACTCCTCCACACTGCAAATGTAGGGTCAAAATTTGTGCCTTTAGGTTTACAATGCTTTTGGGTAACACAGCTTAGTTGAGCTCAAACACATTTAATACAGTTTCACTGGCTCATGAACACTATGTTCATATAAAAGTTCTTAATGTCAGTTCTGATGTTGCTTTTAACTCTTATGACCCACATCTGTAAGTGTGAACAGACGGTCTTCCTGAAAGGCCACATATATGTGCACAGTAATGTTAATCTGTAATTATTCTCTGATCATTTCCAGAATTACAGTACATTTGATAATGCATGTTATTCTTAGACTAATAAACAGTCTGTTTTTATATATTTTAGGTTAAAATGTCTTTGCCTATTTAAAGATTTGGGGTACTTTGTGTATTTAAGTGCATATATATATATATATATATATATATACACACATATATACACACACACACACACACATATATATATATATATATATATATATATATATATATATATATATATATATATATATATATATATATATATATATATATATATATATATATATACACACATACATATATACATATATATATATATATATATATATATATATATATATATATATATATATATATATATATGCACTTACATGTACACATAAAATAAAACCGTTTTAGATGCATTAAAAACTCTGTAGCAGTCTGGAGGACCCTGCTTGAAATTCACAACTATCCAGTAACTCATACTTTACTAGTAAGGTTAATGTCAGGCGCTGCCTGCTAAAACTTGCAAAATAACCTAAGGCGAATTAAATTAACAATAGGGATGCACCGATACCAGTATCGGTATCGGGCCGATACCAAGCTCATGTACTTGTACTCGTGCTTGTAAAAATACCCCCAATACCAAAGACCGATACCTCACGTGACGTAAATGACAGAATTTTCCGTCCACAGAGACACCGACGGCAGCAGCAGAAACAATGTCAGCCTCAGAGGTGTGGAAATACTTCAAAATTAATGATGACAACACACACGTTGCGAACTGCATGCTTTCAATCACAATTCTTTATCGATTAGTGAAGGCGGGATAGGCGGAATCGCGCTGAATGACACAGACCAGAAGCGCTCTCTCTCTCTCGCACGCGCTCTCTCTTTCTTGCGCGCGATCCCAGTTCTCTCAGTTCTCCTCGCGCCTGAATGTTCAAATGCACACAGTTGTCAAAGTGTCCATGGTGTGGAGTATCTCACGTAAATACAGTCGGTTATGGCGTAAGTGGACGTAAACATTTTGGTGAAAACAGGATGTGTCAGTATCCATGGATTCGGTCTTAAAGGGACCATTAATTTGTCATTAATGTTAATAAAACAACACAAGATGTTAAATAATATATACGTGGTAAATAAACCTACTGTATCTGAAAAACAAGTTTATTTAATTTGTATCTCTATAGTATTTGTTGTATTGTTTGTAAATTTTATATTATACAATTATATATATTGGTAATTATGCCCTTTGAAGGTTATTGGACACTGTGAAATGTGTTCTTTAAGTTTGTGACAAGCACATAAAAATTATTACTTTTTTTCCATTAGAGTAATAATAAAGAAGCTGTCCTACATTCATTAGTCTCACTGTGTTGTGCTTGGAAAACTGCATCACCAAAAAAGAAAAAAAAGAAAGAGAAATTAATAAATGTATAGGCATCGGTATCGGCGAGTACTAGAAAAAAAAAGTATTGGTACTCATATTAGGTCCTTAAAAAAAAAAAATGGTATCGGTGCATCCCTAATTAACAATGCTCCATTATGTGAAAGAATTCGCCTCATTTGTTGTATATTGTCCTGGCTTACAACTAACCACAAAACTCAAAGAAACAACTCTTTAAATGTTAATTTTCATTTTTGGGTGAAATATTGCTTTGATTATTTAATCACCCCAAGGCCATTGAAGATGGATATGACTTTCTTTTCTCAGCGGAAGAGAAATTAAATTTTGAAGGAAAACATTCCATGATTTTTCTCCATGCAATATAAATGAATGGTGCTCAAAGTAGACAATTTTTAATGGTCCAAAATCCATATTTAGGAAGCTTCAAAGGGCTCTGACGCATCGTGCCTAACAACGCCCTTCAGCTGTGAATTATTCACGATGCAGCACTAGCCTCGAGTACCTTATTGCTTTTATAAAACGGGTACCACACAATACAAATATTAAAGCCAAAAAAATATGCATCAATGCAACTTTCATGAAGTAAAATCACTAAAAGCTTTCCTTCCACTGTGAACAGCAACAGAAGTTACATTATTACGCCATTACATGGTGGCAAAGACTGTCTTTATGAGTGAGTCAGTCAGTAGCGAAGACTTTTACATTGATACTGTTTTGAACACGGAGCAAGACACAACTGACAAATGCTTTGATTAATGCTGTCAGTGTCAGGGCAGGGAAAACCCATTAACTGTTAAAAAGACAAGATATCACAGTGGACATTTAAACAGATTTTTTTTTTTTTAATGAACATAGTACTGACCTGAAGGAAAATGCTAAATACAGGTAATACACTCGCTCACGCTATCTCTCTCTCACAATACCCTTCTACATAATAAAGTAAGCTTCAATTAACAATATCAATGAGAACAAACATGTTTACGTTGCTAAAAGTGGTTGCTAAGGGTGTTGTGTAGTGATACACAGAACTGTTGGGTGAAGCGGTCATAGCCGTGTTTTATCGTGACCAATCAGAATCAAGGACTGGAACTAACCGTTTATATCTATACTAACCGTATACAAACACAAACAGTATGTGTGTGTGTAAGTATACTTTAACTACAAATGCTCAGCTCTGCAAAGCTCATTAACGAAACGGTTGAGTTCACGAGTTAAAGACAATCCTTATTTGTCAGCTTTGAAGCTGCTTTGTAAAATTCTTGAATGTTTTCCTTCAAAACCTTCATTTCTTTTCGGTTGAGGAAAGAAAGTCCTATCAATCTGAATGGCCTTGGGGTAAGTTAATCAGGACATTTTCATTTCTGGGTGAACTATTAACTTTAAGTGAAGCTTTAAATTTTTGTTAAAAATTAACTTTGATGTTTCAGAAGCATCATAGCCACTATACAAACATAAGAATCTCTTTCACGTTTATTTGGTATTTTTTACATTGATTAGTATTGGCGGTTACAGTAGATTCATGTAAAACCATGTTCACAGTGGGGCACATTGGAGGCAGAGCGTGTGGAAATGGGAATATTTCTCTTGACCGCTGACACACGCACCTGGACAAGACCACAAGAAGCCCGGAGGTTTTGCCCTCTCTCATACTTTATATCATTTAACAACAGAAACATTCTTGCGCTCCAAATAAAAACAACAACAAAAAGCATTAAAAAAGTTAAACGATCCCACTGACTAGATTTTAGAATCTCAAGACTCCAAAGGGCAGCTAAGAGCATCTGCCCAGTGATAATTTGTATATTATAAATCCATATATCTTTGTGAAAACGTAAATATGCAATGAAGAATCCTTCACTTCTGAACTACAGGAAAAAAAAATGTTCACTATAACAATCTAACATATTATACAAAATATATCAACACACTAACACACTTCTCATGAAAGATTCGCAAAACCTGAACATAAAGAGCATCGGCGTAGATTTGATCAAATACTTGAAAGGATTCTGATACATATGTGAAATGCTAAAATAATAAGAGGACTGCGATGATGAAGGGTCACTGATCTTCCAAAACACCCCCGACGGTGGCGATTCACACGTGAACAAAATGGTGGCAGATTTTTGTCCAGACGTTAAATGTGTCCATTCATCCGTGTGCTGTATTAATAGCAGTGCTGTGAATGTCTCTGGCATTTTACAATAAAGGCACTGATCTTTCATTAAGCCCGAGAACAAAGGGGGACTAACTATTCTTAAAGTCCTCTAGCATGTCAGCAAAAATCCAAAATAAAACACTGTATGCTCCTCACTAATCTTCTCATGTATCATGGCATTCGATCCATCATCTGGTTGCGTGGCAATTTCCGTGGTTCGATGTGATGCGACCTTACGGCTGCCACAAATAGGGTGGGGGTCTCGCCCGGGGCAGAGCGGGTTCTCAGGATGCGATGACTTGGACGTAGTTAGCAGGGTAGAGGCCCATCTCTCCGCTGGCCAGCTGTCCTTTACACCAGCCCTGCTCGTCCTCCTCACCCAGCTTCATTAACTCTTCACCTGTACAACACAAAGACAAATTCATAATACCACGCTTTAAGGCCCATTCACACCAAGAATGATAGCTATAATAGCATCCACACCAGCAGAAAATATCGTTCTGTTTATTCTAAGCGCGCTGCCACTTTAAATGCTCAAGCTCTTTAATGTAGGATAGATTCTGATTGGCTGTCAATGTTTTTAGCGCTCATCAGCTAATCTTTATTGTCCTTGGTGTGAATGGGTCTTTACTCTTCCATGTGACATATGAGGTATAAAGTAAAATCAGCCGTTCATAACCACAAAATAAATCCAGCAGCCCGTCTTGAGGCTCCAAATGGCTCCAAACTGGGATGTGCATGACTGTGTGAAGTGAAGCCTTGCAGAGTCAACACAGAGTTTCGCAAGCACTGCAATGATATCACTCTTGGTTTGCACAACCTTGTGCCTGTGCGGACGAGTCGAGCATAAACAGGGTTTCAGGCTGGGTTTGTCTCTATGAACCTGCACTATTAAAAGAAATGTGCCTGAAATATTTTAGTGTGTACTCAGAGAACTTCAATATTCAACTGCCTCAAAAACCTTTTCCTTTATGAAGGTTTGCTGGAGGGGCCATTTTATAGTCTTTAGAGGTCTTGCAGGAATTTAACAGTTACTCTGATTTTTTCCTTCATTATGAAAGCTTAACACATAAGGAATTAATAGTACTTTTAATTGTAAAACTTAGATGCATTAGATGAAGACAGCATTTATGCAATGGCATCTTTAACTGAAAACATTTGCTTTTGCTACATCCACACCACTAGGTGTCAGTAAAGTCTAAGATTACTGTCATATTGGTCAGTGCAACAAACAATATTTAGGGCACCTTTAAAGGTGAAGCATGTAGTTTTTGCAACACCAGTTTTGCAGCACCTAGTGGAATTACAAAAATAAAGCATATTTTCAAAGGCCCCTTTCACGCATCGTGTTTCCCCCAACTCAAACATCACAAACACAGCTCTTACAGGTGCTTGTGAAGGCATGTCTCAACAGGTAAAACTAGGCTACATTCAATAAAAGGTCCAACATATTAGGAATACTTTTAGCTGTGTTGCTATGTGTCATGAATAGTAAACAACTGAGTAGGCTAAACACTCTGTCTAGGGCAAACACGAGCGTCTCGCTTATAATAAACCCACCTAACGTATCTGCACTGGCCTCATTTTTGACATGATGTGCCACAACTGTTTCGAGGTGGTCTACACTGGACACGTCAAATTAAACATTATAAACTGGTACATTTGTCTTTCTGAACAGGTGTATGATGATGCTGTATTGAAGTGTCCATTGTAGTGCGTTGCATGGCAAAGCCTCGTTCTCTTTGAAGCATTCATGATCTGTTGAATCTTTGAAGGTCTAAATGCAGTGAATTTTGGCTGCAGAAGCTACCAGAAGCTGAATGTTTTTTTTCCCCCATGTAACGTGTCAGTCATGCTACGGTAGCCACGCCCCAAACTCTCCGCCTGCTACGGCAGCCACGCCCCACACTCTCCGCCTGCTACGGTAGCCATGCCCGCTCCAACCTCTCCGCCTGCTACAGTAGCCACGCCCCAAACTCTCCGCCTGCTACGGCAGCCACGCCCCAAACTCTCCGTCTGCTACGGTAGCCACGCCCCAAACTCTCCGCCTGCTACGGTAGCCACGCCCCAAACTCTCCGCCTGCTACGGTAGCCATGCCCGCTCCAACCTCTCCGCCTGCTACAGTAGCCACGCCCAAACTCTCCGCCTGCTACGGCAGCCACGCCCCAAACTCTGTCTGCTACGGTAGCCACGCCCAAACTCTCTGCCTGCTACAGTAGCCACGCCCAAACTCTCCACCTGCTACAGTAGCCACGCCCCAACTCTCCACCTGCTACAGTAGCCACGCCCCAACTCTCCGCCTGCTACAGTTGCCACGCCCCAACTCTCCGCCTGCTACAGTAGCCACGCCCCAAATTCTCCACCTGCTACGGTAGCCACGCCCCAAACTCTCCACCTGCTACAGTAGCCACGCCCCAACTCTCCGCCTGCTACAGTAGCCACGCCCCAAATTCTAGGAAAGAGCTGGAAAGAGATTGACGGTTCTGAGCAGACCACTCTCAATGTTTAGACAATGTGTAGGAGACTCAATGTTTACATTTTTGGGGGAGAAAAACCCATGAATGGCATACTAATAGTAGTCAATGAACAATAAACTGGGTTAAAAGAATAAATAATTAAATCTGCTTTACTAGAGTACAAAAACACACAAAAACTTCAGTAGATGACCACCAGGTGTCACTCTTGGCATGTCTGTTGTTGCATATAGTGTTAGAGCTGCTGTCTGGCATAATGAATTTTGTCAGTTTCTTGGGTAACAGGGCTAATAAATGAGTTCTTTAAGCTATATGTGTGTTTAAAAAACCTCCAGGTAGATCCTGCTCTTCTATCCAGTTAAGTTCTACTCTAGCAAATGAAACCAAATGAGATGGTGAAGATTTGATGTACCCCTCATTCTGCATTCACAGCTTCCTGCAGTGCAGACTCACACTAATCTACCCAGCAGACCAAAGATATTTAGCATTAGAGTCAGTCCTGTCTCCTGAACTCAGATTAAGCCAATCAGAGGGGAGGACACGGCTCAATCACTGACCCAACTGATGCCATTTAGTGACTTTTGGGAAGCATGTGAATTATTCACGACATGCAGGGATCAACTGACCACTGAAGGAAACAATTGATTTATTAAGCATCTGATGTGAACTTTGAAGCGAAAAACTGGGAAATGTTAAAAACAACATTGTGAACTAGATCCCTTTTCCCAATGGAAACAAACATTTCCCTTGTATTGTTATCACCTATTAGAGTGTGTTCACACTTGTAGTTTGGTTCTCTTGGTCTCTCGGACCAAAAAAGAAAATGATACATTCAGCCCTGGTTCACTTAGAGACGCATCTTTTCAGGTCTCGATCCACTTGTTTGGTGCGCACTTATTCAGATGAACTGTACAAACAGAGCAATCACACCAGAGTTCGTTTTAATCCAACCAACCAAATCTGCCAAGTGTGAACACACCCTAAGCGTAATGGTAACACTTTACAATAAGGTTCCATTTAACATTACTTAAATACATTAGTTAACATAAACTAACAATGAAAAATACTTCTAAAGCATTTATTAATCTTAGTTAATTTCAACATTATTTAAATCAAAAGATGTGAGCTGACATGAACTAAAAATACAACTAATACAAATTTATTTTTATTGACTTAACTTTAACAAAAGACTAATAAACACTGTATCAAATGTATCAATCAAATGTATTGCTTATTACTAGTTAATATTAGTTAATGCATTAACCATTGTTAACTTACAGGACCTTATTGTAAAGTGTTACCAGTGTAACAACTCATATCAGCTTAATATAAGTGTTTAAAATCAATCTTTGCCTATTTGTATTGTTGCTTCTGTTAATGAAAATTCAAACACCGTAATATCGGAAATGAGTATGTTTGTTTTGTGTCAGTTCACTAGTTCCAAAGCAGTTTCATGGGTATTGTCTAAACGTGAAGACGCCGTCACAAATAAACCCATGTAACGTGTCATTTATGGTTTAATCACACACATGAGCACATGCTTAGACTGACAAACCCCATTTCATTTGGTCCTTTCCGCAATGCCTTCTGATATAACTGCACTACCATGCACAGAAAGACATTGAAAGAGCAAAGAAAAGGGGTTCGATGAATCCACAAGCCACAGCCAGCCGTTCCATGTGTATGTATGTTCATGTGTGTGGCATTAATAAGCATTAGTAGGGATTAATACCTGCTTTAAAGCTCAGCTCATCAGCCTCCTGCCCTGTGTAATCATACAGCGCTCTAACGCGAACCCCGACTACCTTCTCCTCCTCGTCAACCCCGTTGGCTGCGATGTATTTTTTGGGGCTCTCGTCATCAGACCAGTCCGAGGAGTAGTCTTTACCCGCCCTGTGTGGACAGCAGAGGAATTAGAAATCTGCACAAATTCATGGAGGAATCATTTTAAGCTGGAAGATTTTATTCCAAAAATCAATTTGGTAATCTGGTGATCTGTGATAGTTAGTTCAGCTGAAAACATTTGAAATGTTAATATAAATCTATTGAAAGAATGTGGCATGCCGTGGATTATCACAGAAACTAATTTCAACGTGTCCCTCAGTTTGTAAAAAAGGAACAAAAACAAAACATCACATTTACAGTAATGGATGTACAGTAATGCATGTACGGTTTTTGCACTAGGGTATATGGGTGTGCATGATGAATTTCGTCATTTCTACATTAAGCACGTACTCTTTGCCCACAGCCAGACTTTTAAGCCCAAAGTATACTTAACTTTTTATGTGTACGCTAGAGTCCGCATATAGTGCGTGTGACACGAATTTCATCAACAGCACAGTACGCACACTGTATGCATGCAACCGATTTTTTTTAACTGCACTGTATGCACAGGTCATATGCCCAGTAAATTTTTTTTGCACTAATTTGTTTGTCCACAAGGTGGCAACAGTGCCTAAGGACCATTGATTCATAAGGTAGTCAAAGAAAAAAGAACAGGAAAAGACAGAAATCGCCCCTCATTCAGTATTCCCTACATCAGTCCACTAATATAGTTCACTTGATGGAGTGAATAAAAACGAGTGAGTGAATTCGGACACTGAGTGCAGCGGAAGGGCTGCTGCTTTTGCATAGTTTGTGCTTGCTGTGTAATAATCATCTGAAACTTAAGCCTCGCTTTCATTCCCATTAAAAATCAAAGATGGCGCTGCTGCGAATAACATCTATGGAGGGCGATTTCAAACAAAGCCATCAATAGCCATGTTTGCATCCACCTATTTTTATGTGAATTTTGTGATTTCACAAAAAATAAAAACGCTGGATAGAAAGATGTGCATAAATGTAAAAATTATGCATAATAAAAATGTATGCGATCAATTGAGATTTTTTTGTGAATTTGTTAAGAAGACATGCATAAACTATGATGGGAACATTTACCAAATTTATTTCCTCGATGCGCAGCAAAAAAAGGCATGCGCGATGGGACAGCATAACTGGACTAACCAGTGGACCATCTGAAATGTTTTGGTCATTCTGAAATGCCTGAGCCAGTCTGTCGTCAAAGAGGTTGGGTATTATTACCTCCAGGAACGGTCTTACACGACTGCGTTCCCAAAAAACAAGCATCCGCCTCCCAAAGCAAGATAACATGACCGCGTTCCATTTCGTCTGCGTGCTCTGAGGCGCAAATCATTTATTATATATGAAAAAGACCCACAGTGGCTTCTCCTACTGCAGCAATTTGCATTCTTCTTAGAGATTTTTGGCACCAGTTTATCAGGAAGATACAATTTTGTTCTCTTTGACTCACTGGATGGAAACTGTGCTTTATTCACAAATGTTTTATGTGATATTCCAATTTTGCGCACAAGTTAAATTCTCAACTTTAGATGGAAACAGCTAATGGTTGGCTGCGCGGATAAGAGATTGTGCGAGGAGGTTAGAAAGTACAACTCCAGCCTAAAAGATTATAAAGATGTATATGGGTTATAACTTGTGGAGAGAAATTGCCCAGGCACTGGTAGTGCAAGTTGTGGTACTGCACATGCGCCGAGTTGTGTACACATGCATGTCAAATGGACTGTACTTTGAAAAGCTATGCATTATGCATGAAAAAAAAAAAAAAAAAAGTATACTCTGGGCTTTACTCTGTACACTTCGCTCACACATGAGATTTTTCGGTGTGTAAACGGTCTGGAATCCACATGTAACAATGTTTAAGTTTCATGACGATACTTTTAAAACAGTGTGTAAAGTTTATCTGGGTGCAGTGTCTTGAGCTTAACCTGTATTGAACTCAGAACATTCATTCAGTATTTAAATCAGTTTAAAGCAGTATTAGCAATGAGGATACATATTGATTTTCACAAAGGAATCTGCAAAGAGCAAATAAAAAAAAAACACAACCTTGATTTAGGCATACTACATTGAACAATATTTAGCTGGGAACCAACATTCCCAAATGATTGGCTCTCACAATAACCTGGAATCAAAGGAGTTAATTTGATTTTTCTTAATGGCAACAAAATGTTATTGTAATGTATATTGTCTTAAAGATCTTGTTAGCTCTGTTCCACAACCTAGTGAGTTGCCTGGCTATCTACTGTCTACATAGGCTGCTGCCTTCTAAGACAACATTCTAACCTACAGTAAATGGAACCTCAAAAATGAATGATTTGGAACATCCTACATAGGCACAAATAGCAGTGTTCACATCACACAGCGAATGAGACAAACTCCATTGTGAGTATTAACAGCTAAACTATGTGATGCTCATCCACGTATTGTGTATCTAATCAAATGTATCTCTTTAGTTATCACTTCTCTCGACTTAAATCAGTCTCTGCACTGAACTCTTCACTATGCATTTTGGGATTGTCTTCTCTGTGAAGGATATTTTTAACATTTTGTCAAAATGAGTTGTATTTGATTAAATGCTTTGGAATAACAGAAGACTCTAAAATTGATCAAAGCCATACATAGTTCATCCAAAAATGAAAATGATCCCAAGATTTACTCACCCTCAAGTCACCCTAGGTGTATATGACTATCTTCTTTCAAACGAACACAATCTGAGATATATTTAAAAATATCCTGGCTCTCCAAATATTTATAATGGTAATGGGGGGGTGTATACAGTCATAAACACCTAGAATGGCTTCAGGGTGAGTAAATCATTGGGCAATTTTCATTTTTGGGTGGACTATCCCTTGAAGTCCAAATTTGAAGTTGGTATCACAATCTGGGCGCTAGCCAATCACAGACGTATCTGTTGAGCGCGTGAACACAATGGCCAATAAGAGGTGTTTAAGAATCTGCTCAACAGTGCTCAAAATGCTAGGGGGAAATGCTGGTATCATCACATTTTTTAAAATTTCAGTACACTAAGTGTCCTGCTACCGGGACGCTGACAGTTAACAGGCTATAAGGCTGCACAATGTTGCTGCCTACTTTTGTAACAACCTTTGTGTCAGGACTCAGGAGTGCACCCATGGTGCCTAAGAATACCGTCTAGGTAGGCTGCTTACTAGGTTCTAGAACAGAGCTGCTGTCTGTACTCAGAGAGGAGGTCAATAAAAAAAAAGTTGCACTGACGGTGCATAGCCACTTAGGTTCTCGTAATAGCCATCCACCTCATGCCACCTGTGGGTTTAAGAGTCAACAGAGACCAGACTAATAAGCAGGAAGCTGCAGAAGGCCACATTTAATACTGCAATTTAACAGGCATTCCCTGTGTGCCCTGCGAGAGGCTCAAATACACCACACAAACATGAGCCATCTATAGTATCTGTACCAGACCTTATCAGTTCTTTTCAGGCACTTAATTTAGCTAATACCTTTGACCTTCCCTGATCCCGTGTTAACATGCAACACACACACACACACACACACACACACATATTCCTATCATTATAAGGACATTTCATAGTTATGATTTTTATATCATACATTGTAGCCCATAACCCACTCCTAAACCACAATCACAGAAAACTTTCTGCACTTTTACATTTTCAAAACACTTCATTTCGTATGATTTATAAGCTGTTTTTCATCATGGGGACCACAAAATGTCCTTACTGTCCTAACAATTACTGGTATTACTATTCTTGTGGGGACATTTAGTTCTTACAACATAGGGATTACCAGGTACACACAAACACATGCACACACACACACACACACACACACACACACAGTCTGAATGTGCTGACTCAGTGCTAATTGGTGTAGTTGGTACTAAAAGCAGTGAGCGAAGCCCTCAGGGAAGAACTTTTTCCAGGTTAATTAAAAAAACAAAACAATAATTACCCTCCACTTTTAAATACAACACTGTAATTAAAAGTTGGATTGTTATTGTAACAGAATATGAAACTCAATAATCCATGTATCTACTTTTGGGTGGTTGACAAATGACAAATTAAATATAGTCATAATACATAAATATTAATCATCATTCTGAAGTGGAAGCATTTACTAGCTCTAGGGATAGCTATCTGATCATGAAAAGACCAGGTGTAAATGGCCTCCGAAACACTTGAGACAAATTTAAATCCGATCACTCAAACCACTTCAGGAGGTGGTTTGAGACGCATTACTAAAACGCAAACTAAACTGGACAAGTGTAAATGCATCTGGTTGAAACCACATACCATGATTTATACGATTTAAGATTTATATTCGTTTTGCAGAGACACATTTATGAGGTCAAGTGTAAACGAAAGTAATTAACCTTTTAGCATTCTTGTAAAATTTGCCTAAAATGGCAAATTAAAAAAAAAAAAAAAAAAAAAAAGGCATACCCATAGTAAATTACATGCTGTTCTTGAACCATATGGAGTATATGCATGGTTTTGGTCTCTTTTGAAAGGAATGTGTACCGCTGGAGGTACAGTGGAATGCTAACATGTTAAAAAAATGAATAGCTATCCAAACAGTAAAAACACATGAAGTGACCAGGTGTAGACAGGCCCTTTGAGAGATTTAAAAAAAATTAACAACATAAAATAGAAAATAAATATTTGTGAATATGTTCTTTGTACATGAGCATTCGAGTGTGTGGTAGTCAGATGTACCTTGTAGTTTCCTGTGGGGTCTGCGGGGGTTCGTCTCCCGCCGAGACAATATTAGTCAGAGTGACCACGTCATCAGAACGACTGTTTCTTTCCTTTCGACTGATGGATCGGTGCGCTTCTGGTGACCACTCCTGTTAAAACATGAAATGCACATGTGAAAATCCATATTACATGTAAATGTTATTTTTAATGTGATGACCAAAACATTATTTGTTCATCCTTCTGAAATTGTCCCCATTTGTAAAACCGAAAAGGAAATCCAACATTTGAGAGAAAACAATTCTGTCTAAAACTAAAAAAGACATTAATTACCACTATAACCAGTAGATGGCGGCAGATGAGCATTTATTTGCACATATATTAGCCATTTCCTGTAATGGTTTTTCACTCGGTTTCGCTTTTGAATAAATATTAAACATTATGAAATCACTACGTTTAAAAATACATTTTGTCAAGGTGAAATATGAAGTACTCACAAAAACTCATGAAAAACAATAACTTTTCTTGTAAATGAATTACACAGAAAGCGAGCACCGCGCTTCTCCTTTATAATCACTGAAGCTGTCAGTCAGTGCAGCCCAAGATCAGTGATTTCGGCACACTTGTGAAAACTCACAATTTATTCAATGAATTTAACTAAAGTCTAACTAACGTCTTATATGCCGTTTTACGTTTGAATAACTAAATTAACGCTAGGCCTGACCATTTAAGAGACTATATTCTGATTATAAACTGATTATTACACTATTGATGCTGTTTCCACCTCAGGACATTGAAGATACCGACACACCAACAAGTGACATTTCACCAAAAGTTTTCCAGCTGGCTTATATTTTTACGGAAGTTCTTAAGGACATTCTGTGCATATGGTCCATTAGGTTCAATACATCTGGTCAATAAATAGCCCTGTTTTAAAGCAGAACAAAAATACAGAACAGTCACACAATGTGACTGTGACATAACAGCACTTATATTCAGAGTCACATGCTGGACGATCGTCCAGTCGGCCTTCTATCACTGGTCACAGAGAGAGAGAGAGAGAGCGCCTGTGCCTGTTTACAGCCATACAAAGGACTCCAGTGTGCTGGCAGAACAGGGAGGATGCCAGAAGATTCCTCTGGAGGTGTCACTTACCTGGGCAAACTTGACTAAAAACTTCGTTTTAGCTCTGTGACTGCCATTCACTCTCCTACTGCTCGATTAAACATTTACACTGTGGGGGGGATTTTGAAATTTCGAACACACTCAGATTCCACAACACACCATCGTGTATGTACAAACATCATTTGCACAAATGGAGGTGCTGCCACTGTGTGCCTGCATGTGTTTGTGTTGTGCGGAGGGCTGGGAAGGATTTGCCATTAGGGAGAGGGATCTGACATTCCTGAACCCACTCATGGGCCATGCAAAGACAACAGCTCATTCACGCTCAACCCATTAGAAATTCACCACCACTGGAGCCCGGGGCCCAAAACAGCTCTATGGTCGACGACTCCGCAACACTGTTTGGGTCCATAAATGTCATATCTTTTCTAAGCAAATGTTAGAGTTTAAGTTTGTAGTCTTGTTTGCATCTGGCAAACGCGTTTCCTGGCATTCTGGGATGTAGCAAATAAAATAAACAAAGCAGCATTTTGCAGAATATACCTCAAACTGCGGCCAGTTCATGCTCATGCCGGGCCCATGGGTGTTCCTCCACCACCTGAGGTCCTCCGTGTCATTGGCTATGTTGATGGTCTGGCCGAGGTCTCGGAACAGGGCTCGGAATCTGCATGGGAATTTTCCACATACTTTGTTAGGACAGGTTTTATTTGTAAACAAGGAAGTGTATGTTTAAAAAATAGAGCCAACACAAACTTTAATTGATGGTGCTTGCTAAGACAAACATCGCTGTTACTAATGCTTGTACGTTTAAAAACACCCAACACAGAAATATATTTTGATGTGTGATGTGTCCTGCACAGTGTCATAAACTTTTGGGGGGTACTACAGCTTGTCACTGGGGCATTATCCATAAAAAGATAACTTTTTATCTTATCTACCCCTAAAAGGTCCATACTATTACCTTGTAGCAGTAGTAATATGTTCACTTCACTGCTGACAAGATGGGCGTTTACTAAAACTTGGCTGTGTATGAAATAGAAACTTGAATGAATGAATGAATGCATGAATGAATGGGTGCTACAAGACTAGAGAAAACAAAGAGCTGTGGTGTCGCTTTTGGCAAAAAACTTCAACACATAAAATGCACTTTGGATTATGTCAATCTGACTGTCCGTGGGCAGGAATACAAAAATGCGGAAGTTCAATCTGTACTTTTAACAAAAGCCCTGGAGATGTCAAATGGGAGCAGGTAACATGGAGAACATTGGTTAAACATTGTTTAAGTACAGTTACCCTAATAAATTATTACTCCAGTAAAAAGCATATGTAAATATACTCATGTACTTGATTTTTGTACTTTTGATTTTTTGTACTGTTCACCATGGGTCGGTTGTATAATTACTTGTTTTCAATTTTACTTGAGTAAAAGTACTTTATATTTAATGTACTTAACTACTAAAAGTAATCGATGAACCACGTTTATTTGTTCTACCCAGCATCAGTCAATAAGAAAGATTAGTGCAGACAATTATTATTGTGCACTGAACTCACTTCATAACGCAAGTCGAATGTTTGAAATAACTTCCTTTTGTAACTAGATGTGGCTTCATCATAGAATGAGGCAGACAGTATTATTTTATAGTCTTTATCACTCTATAGAATACTATGTCGATTAGCACTGCATTATAAATATACTTTTATACCGAGAAGGCCTGAAGTACTAAAAAACACCATATATTGCGGCAGTCGTGTGTTTATTGTCTTCATGTTTAATCAGTCAAAGCATTTCTATCTTTTAATTCAGCTACAGCGATAGCTTGATGGCCTTGTCCACATTAGAGTTTCCTGGAACGTCACAAGTTATTACTTCTGTGAGGCATATTTGGAGTTTCTGCACAAGGGCGCCCTCTGGCTTCCAGTATGAATGAAACAGACGCGCGTTTAGCGCTCAGTAACGCTCAATCAATCCTATTTTGGGTTAAAAAAAAAAAAATACGAAAAATAATACTTCTCTCTAAAATAAATTTATATGATAATCCATAATTTGTTTCTCCAGTGTACAGAAGATTTATTTTATTATTTTTTTTCCCCACAGTGGTTGCATAAGAGGTTCATATTTCATTTTAAAGACATGGACTCGATAAAGACATGATTTTGCATACCTCCTGACAAAAATTATGAAATTGTCTTTTTTTTATTTTTGTATTGATTTTTATCATAATAATATAATATTTTCTAATAAAACCTTAGACCTTTGTAATGATTTATAGTCATAGGCTCCCTGCATGTTAACAGGTAACCCTGCAGTTTTTCGTAAAATAAAATTATATATTAATATATTTATTCTTAAACTCTATTTTTACATTAAATAATGAAAGTGTTATTACAATAATAATATTTCTTATTTTGTTTAATATTTTTATGTAGCTATAATAATAATCATAATAATTATTAGTCATATTAATATATTAGCACAAAATGTTGGGCCAAATTGTGCAGCCCTACAAACAAGCACAACAAACTGTCTGTCTGTCTGTCTAGTCCGATTTATGAATGAATCATTCAGGGCTGCATTTCCTAAAAGCATCGTAAGCTAAGATGATTGTAGAGACCATTGGTGGCAACGATGCTTTTAAGAAACACAGCCCAGTGTGATTTGCGAACCGTTTCAACAGGTTAACTGAAATAAATCAGCTCTTTCAAGAATTGGACATTCACTGCTGGCAATTTTTGTCAGTTCAAAATAATGAGGAATGATATGTTTGTAGTGGAGTAAAAATATGATGATATGCTTTGGAATGTAGTAAAGTAAAAGTTTCCCAAAACAAAAATACTCTCATAAAATACAGATACTTGGAAAATTTTGCTCAAGTACAGTAACGAAAAAAAAAAAAAAGAAGAAAAAAAAAAGCTGGTTGAAAATTTGTGAACTTATCCTTTAAGGTACTATTACTACTAGAATCCTGTCGATGAGTTTTGTTCGGCCAAGCGCCGCTCACATTTTCTTCAAAAAAGTAAAAAATAGTTTCTTTTGTCAAAGTTAGTTTCATAACCACTGCTACCAGAACAAAAGGCCTGGCCCATTAAGTACCATGGAAATTCAAAGAATGAGGGAGGGATAAAGTAAACACAAAGATTCCTGTACATGAAACTAAACTATATGATTAACACACAGCTCAGCACCAGCCCTGTAATTACAGCTCAACAAAAGTAAACAATTGTGCAAAACTGCAGAGACAGGTTTGAAGGGTGTTGTTTTTGTTGCCATTCTGAACACGCTGTTAGAGCTAACACCGAAACGTAAAACGAAAGGAGCCATTTGTTCATTGATTAAAAAACAAATAAAAGCACTGAGTTGCCCTAGCTTTCAGCTCTTTTGAAATGACCCTGGTTAATAGTCAACGACATGCTCAGAATTCCTCATTAAGTAAACAAAATGATAGCAGAGAGCATGGAAAAAAACAAATAAGCACTTATTAATGGTTAACATTCTTCATTTATTTCAGTTTTCAGCTATGAGACACATTAATGACCAGAAACTATTTCAAGAGCCTGAGGTTATTGATATGGCCTATATAAATGAGGACTTGACATTAAAAAATGTTTAAGAGAGAGCTCCCCATTTCTCTCAAGTCAGTTTTCATTGCACAACTACACCGACATCTGTGCCTGTCAGTCTCTCAGTGGCTCCGTTTCAAACTCTAGTGAGTCACCTAACTAGACAGCATTTTTAGGCATCATGAGTGTATTCTTGGCACCAAGGATGATTGAAAAAGTTGGATGCCAAATTTTTGCAGCCTTTTAAGATATTCCAAATCTTCATGGATAAAGTCAGTTAAAATAAAGTATCAATGTCACCTATAACTACATCATTCCATTCAGTACACAAAAGAAGTACCATAGAAAATATTTTTTTTTCCAATTAAACGTAAGATTGGGGGATTCATTGCACCGAGCTCAGTGAACAAAATTCATTAAAGATAGCAGACAGAGTCAAGAGAAATGTTGACTAAGAATTATGACTTGGCGATATGGCCAAAAATATTATCACAATAATTTTCCATATCATATGATATCGATATTTAAATCACAATATTCATTTACCTGCCATTAATGGGGAAGTAAAAGCTTTCCACATATTTTAATTTACTTTTAATTTAGGGCCCCATAAAATCCATTTTATTTTCCCCCAAATTCTGAGTTTTCCATTTTATTTTTTTTTGGGATTCTATGTTTTATGATATAATATAACTTTATATAAACTTTAATTATTACTTAGAGAAGTACATTTTAGTGAAGGGCTACAGTTGTGATGTATTTCTGTCATAATTTCTTGAAGTTAACCCGAAATTTTATTTTGACAGTTGGTTGTGAAGATCTTTCAGTTTTAGCTTTAGTTTCAGTGTGTATTTGACCGTATTTTTTTCTCAAATGAAATGGTGAAAAGCTTGTGAAGCGACTCTGGAGATGAAGTTCATGTGTTCATGTCCATATATTGAGACAGCAGACGCTGAAAACACCATGAGCGTCACGTGTGTGAGTGTGTATAAGACGAAACTGCATCGTTCATTCACAGATACTGACAGAAATCACTTGTTAGCGACATGCGCTGACTGACTGTTGTCGTGTTTATTTCTGCTGTGTGATAGGCTGTTAGATTAATCCATATTGACTAAAAATGTCCAGAGCTAATCATAGTCAGACGTAAATTTTATCACAATCTTGATATGATATTGTTTATTGCCCAGCCCTACTAAGAATATTATTTCATTTAAAAAGCATCGAATCGATGGAATTTATTTACACAGTCCATTTTACTCAATATTTGGTTTAGATGATTATTAGAATATTGCATGTTTTAGCTCAAGCAACATTGCTAACACAATCTCAGTAGGCCTTAGTCTTTCAATGGCACGCACTGTATAAAGGTCCTAGTTTACGTGTAATTTTCAAAACTTTTTTATGAAGTTCTTGTCTACTGAAAGTCTTTTGGAAATACGTTTTATCAGCTGAACTGTTGTTAAACAACAGTACAATTCTTCACTGTGTTCTATCCCTCACAGCCTCGTTTTCATTCCGGTCAAAAATGAAATATGGCACTACCCTGATTAAGGTCTATTGGAAGTTCTCTTTTAAATAGATTTTAGCTAAATTCTATAGAAGCATCATATACAATCCCAGAATGCACGGCGAAGATTTCATTGAACATTATTAGCTAAGATGGTGGATAAAGTCAAGGGAAATGCGATTACGAACGATTACGAATATCAGCATACTGTATTCAATACTGAAAAGTATTGATTGGTAATACTGTAAAAAAAGTTTACATAATGTGTGCATGCTATGTATTTATTATGCAGTATTATTAGAGTAAAGAGTCATTAGCAACATTATATTGTAATGGACTTTACTCTAAATGACTGCTTGTTTGTTTGGTTGGTGTGTGTGTGTGTGTGTGAACCACTATTAATGGACTTGCTGCACACAAAGAGTTTCAAATCCAACATATTAATTAGCACGCTGTCCTAGAAGATAAGTGTCTGTGTAAACTGTGAAGAGGGACAAACCCATCATTGCTGGACAGGTCCATGTGCTGGTGTATGTCCTGAAGAACTTCTTTAAAAAAGCACAACCTCTTCTTTTCTGCCTCCTGGGTGATTTCAAACACTTGCTCCATGTCCTCCATGTAACGTGGGTTACAGCGATTCAGCTCGTCCAGGGCTCTCTCATAACGTTCCTTAGCCTGAGGAAAAACATCCAAAAAACACACAAGAAAGTCATGGGACAGTTCACAGGGGCACTACCGAAGATCAGAATTTCCTGTTCAGATGGAATATTCACATGGTTGTTGAAACTAAACAAGCAAACTGTACCACTTTCTTCATTTGGACATCACACTGGATTATCTGAATTAAATGTAAATGTACTAATATGAACTTCATGACTATCTGAAAGACAGACAAAGTCTCCTTTTTTAGAAATTATGGAAACCAAAGCAAACTAAAATCAGGCAGTGTTTCTGTTTATACCTTTGAGAAGGCAGAAACTATAGCCATAAAGTGTAGTTTTGTGAATGAAACTACACATTCAACAACATGTTGTTCACACCCATAATTTAACATTGTCACAGCAAGTGCAAAGACATCATTATCACATGGGCCTTACTATTGGCACTAGCAACAAGCAAGCCTTGTCTTGTCAAGGTTTTATGGAAATTCTGTCATTTCATTCCCCACCCATCTCCTTCCACCTAGACATGGACATTTGTTGACAAGCTTCCCATACAGTAATTACCGACTTAATGCAAAAAAATTAAAATGACTAAAACAGTTGTGTTTGAGCTTTTTCTCACGGTACCTTCTCTGCCTCCTGGGTGCATTTCTCCAGGCGATCTGTGAACTTGCGGACCTCCTCTTGGGATTTGGTGGGGTCGGCCTTGGCATGATTTTCACGGGTCAATGCCGTGCGCTCTTCCTTCCGGGCTTGGTGATAACTTTTTTTGGTGGACTCCACCTATCGCAGAGAAAATAATTACATAACCACACTATTTACTCATTACTGAATACACTGTGGTACATGATATAAAAACATGGTTCTCTTTAAACACTGTTATAGACCTGAAATAAAGACTGCCATCATCTATTCACCCTAATGTTACAGTATGGTGGTCGAGATTTTCAGTTTTCAAACTTAATTTCAGTCTGTTTCTTGTACTAAGCTAGTATACTGCTTTAGAAGACTTGGAATATAACAAACAAAAATCGTATGGACCAGCCAAATGTTGTTTTTCAGGGTTTCTGCAGGTTTATGTAGGTAAATATAAGACTTTAAGACCTTTTAAGACCAAGTAAATAAAAAGGAACAAATGTCAATATGTTTTCTAAATGTAAATGTCTAAGCAGAAACACTTCAGAGTTTTAAAAAACAAAGAAAAAAAAACTACTAACAGATATCCATTTTTACAAAACAGTTTCTTGTACTACAAAGAATACGGTAATACAAAACGGTAGCTTCAATCTCTCTGCTCTCAATATGGAAATATATTTTACTGTACCTTCTGATGACTCGGCACAAAAATGATGTTTTTCTTCAGTATTTTTGTCTTGTTTTCCAGCGCAAATATCTAAAGATTCTTAAATCAAGATGCATTTACTGGAGATACAAAATAAAGTCTTGTTTTCTGTGAAATTGATCAAAATGTGCTGAGTTTATGATTAAAACAAGAACAAATTTCTGCCAATGGGCTCAGAAAAATCATTCAAAGGGAAGTTTTGAAACACACTGACAGATATTTTCATTATTTTTCATTTGCATCTCAAGTAAATCTATCTTTATTTAAAGATGTTTAGATATTTGTATTGGAAAACAGGACAAAAAAACACTGAGGAAGATATTAATTTCTTGCAATGCATGCAACATTTAATGTCATGACTTTAAGACTTTCTGGTCTGATTTAAGATCTTTTTAAGGCCTTAATTTGTGTAAAGGCGAATTAAAACTTAAGACCTGCAGAAACTCTGTTTTTGATCATTTTTGGAGCTTGACAATCACTGAAGACCATCTACTTGGAGAAAAAAAAAAAAAAAGCAGATTTCTGGCATTCGTCTAAATGGTAACACTTTACAATAAGGTTTCATTCGTTAACAATAATTAACTAACATGAACTAACAATTAAAATTAATGTTAACAAATGAAACCTTATTGTAAAGCTTTACAGTCTAAATTTACATTCCAATTCAGTAGTTGAACATTAAATCAGTTCATTTTGGGTAAGCTTTAAAAACAAGACAAAACAAGGTAGACAAAGTGGATTTAAACTCTGATTTCTTTTGTTCTTTTCTGCCAACATTTAATGGATGAAATCCATACTAATGGCGTAGTATTCTACACATGAGGAGACTCACATCCTTCAGTTTTCGGACCCAGGGTTTCTGGGCCTTGCGGAAGCCTTCATCGGCGTCTTTGGTCTCACGGAATCCACCAATCATTTGCTTGTGGAAGGCATCCTTCTGCCAGTTTCTAATCTTTTCACTGTCCTCAACCACCAGTTTCTCTTTTAGTTCCATATGGATCTCACTCAGTCTGTCTGCCGCATTCATGAAAGCATGCCAGGCCTTTTCCAGAGTCCCATACTGCGAGCCTGCGGGAGAGAAATCAGAATTTAGCTTTATCTGGCAGCTTATAAACACGCTGGATGGTTACTTACTGACCCACAAAAAAAACAAAAACACCCCCAAGTTTGTATAATATTCTGCTCTCTAGATACACATCTCGCTCCGCTTATTATAATTGTATGTCAGTGTGTCTTCCCCTTTAAGGTCACATGGTTTGGTTACTGAATATGTGTCCAGCCTGAGGCTCTCACTGGGAGGTAATCCACTCATATCCATCACTTTTTTTTTTTTTTTTTTTTTTAAGGTCAATACAAGATACAGTGGCTTTGTTTACACTGCCTACATTTACAGTTTATTTTTCAAATCCAACATTTAGGATTCACTGTTCCTACTGTTATTTTGCAAGAGCTGAAAACACATCCATGCGTGCAGGTAGTGCAGTCAAAATCCAGTATATTGTCACTGTCGAGCGGAAAACTTGTATCTCCATATTTCGTTATTTTTTCATAAATCAAAACACTTCATAACTTCATAACCCCGCCTCAATCTTGAATGAAGTGCCGCACTCATTTTGGACTAGTGTTGTCAAAAGTACTTCGAGAATTTTAAAAATGTGATGCTTTGAGCGCCACTGAGCGGATTCGTAAACACCTCTGATTGGCCATTGTGTTCATGCGCTCAACATATTATGTCTGTGATTGGCTACTTTCAAACGCTCCCGTGTGTATCTGTGTAAGCTCGGTGAAGAGCATCATTGATGTCTATTTACAACATGTTTTTGAAGCGTTGATCATTATAACCAATTACAGACATATCTGTTGAGTGCGTGAACACAATGGCCAATCAGAGGTGTTTAAGAGTCCGCTTAATAGCGCTCAAAGTCTAGCATTTGTCATCAAGTAGCCAATACTATCTTAAATAGCCTGTGCGAAACACTTTATCTTTTATAAAATAAGATTTTGGCCAAACGACAGAAAAAATGAGCACCCACATAGCTGTAAACTTAACCAGCAAATTGATGAAATATAATTCGATGCACTTACTGCCATTCTAATGACAGACAAAACATGCATGTCTGAAATTTGTTGGTCAAAAAACCTTGCAACTCCATTTGAGCTTGATTTTGGTAAAATGTTAATAATATAATGACAAATGTAAGTGTCACAATACCAACTTTGACAACACTGCTTAATTATTTTAAAAAAATAGAGGTTTTTCCATTTCCTGAAAAGCCACTACGGCTTTAGAGATACGAGGTTTCCACACAACAGCAACATGAATTGATAACACAAATTGATAGATGACTGACACACGACATAAGCAACAGAGGCAGCATTACTGTATATTACATTCATACCTTCTTTTCCCCAAACTTAGAAACTACTGTGCAACTATTAAGGGAGGGCTCTGATAGGGTGAATGAAAGGTCAGACAGATTTATAATTGTTTGACAGAGGCACTCATCAGCTCATCAGTATAGAATGTGCTGATGTGACTGTAGATGGATGCGTCTACTTTAAGACGATGATCTATGACTCAAAGGCATACTGACCTTTCTCCACAACACCCCTCCATTTCCTGGCCCAATCACTCAGCTGCTGGGAATAGCCCTTCTCAATCTTGGCCCGCTCCTGGAAGCAGCTAACCAGCTCATTGCATAGCTTGTAGCCATCGTCAATGCGCTTAACCGTCCTCTTGTAGTTTCCAGGCTAACCAACGAAAGTCATGTTAGAGAGTCATACTAAAATGTTGCACACAGATTAATTTCTGAATCCGGTTCTCAAGCTTAACTCACCGACTCAATGATCAGGTCACAAATATTAACAGCTAGGAATATCAGTGAATAATTACATTTCAGTCTAATAAATTTAAGATTTTAGAATTCGATTTGTTATGACTCCATCCTGTAACTTACATAAACCAGTTTAGGGTAGAGTGGAGTAAACGGTTTAACTTAAGTTTTCCTCTAGGCAAGGAGAAACAAGATAGTATTTATATTTTGGTTATCAAGTGAAATGAGAAGAAAGCATCTTTAAACATGGACATTTATGACAAATCTCAAAAAAAAAAAAAAAGTTCACACAACTTCATGCACATTTGGGGTAAGTTGTGTCATGTGAAAGGGTAAGTTGAATTATAAGTAAATACATTAAAAATTTAGATTTCAAATACATATACATGAATATAAATCAGAAAAAAAAGCAATTTACTAAAACATGATCCCTTCCCAAAAGTCTTATTGTGCTGCAGATTTTTCTAATATTTATAATACTAGAAGTGAAACAATGTTAACATTTTCTAATAGTGCAGCATTTGAAGCATTATTAGTTGAGCTATTGACACAGCTTACCCCTCTTTGGCACGCTTTACCCCAGCTACCATTTTAGAAAAAGATCAGGACTAATCTTTAAATGGTTTTAGACATTGTCAATTGACCAATATGTTTGTCTATTTTTTTTTTTTTTTTTTTTTTTACACCTGTCTGTGACATAAAAACACAATTATATTATAAACTTATAGCATAAACAAACTTTTAGTATCACTTTTTTACAAGCAGCTGTATATTATGGACCCTGTCTAAACACACAGTGATGCAACAAATGAATGCATTCTATACCTTTCTCCCCTAAATTACGGTCAGGTCAGATTTATTTATATAGCTCTTTTAAGAATACACATTGTTAATATATACGTATCCAACTTTATAAATACAGCTGTGTGATAATACGGTTTACATTTTGCGACGATTTTTGCAGAGATTTGCTATATAGTATATATTGCTTTACATTAGTACTGTATATGCAGTCAAAGTAGGATGCATCAAACTATTATAGTTTAAATTTTTTGAAGATGTAACAGTCAAGCAGTTGGTATATAGTGCATACTGCTTACTGTGAGTGTACTGTACGTATTTGGGTAAGGATGAATATACCTGGAGTAGTTCTAGAATGCATTAATAATTATTAATTTATTCATTAGCTCAAGTTATATTGTGGTGATATTGAGAATTATGAAACCTGTGAGGTTTTGTTAAATTTATAACAATTTGGTGTGGTGACAAGCCTACAAAGTGATGCATATAAATGACTGAGTTAAAAATTTAACATCACCCACACCTAAACAGTTTTGCTGAGGAGTTAACTGAAAGTAGTCATGGCATATTACTTATCCATAACACACTGGGTGCGTCTTAATCAGCTTCCAAGGCCATAAATCAGTATATCATGTACACAAATTCGGGCACTAGTAAGGACTCTGGCTCACTACACATTGGGACACTGATGACTATTTCCGGTGACATGACCACGTCCTCATTGTACAACATCACTACTGGTATTTACGAACAACAGCAGAGCTTATATCTTTCGGACATTATGTTTTAATGTTATTTAAAATACAGGTCACACTTTAGTTTAGGGTCCAGTTCTCACTATTAACTAACTATTAACTACGACTTTTGCCTCGGTAAACCCCTAATTACTGCTTATTAATAGTTACTAATGTAGTTGTTAAGTTTAGGTATTGTGTAGGATTAAGGGATGTAGAATATAATCATACAGAATAAGGCATTAACATGTGCTTTATAAGTACTAACAACCAATATCCTAGTAATATGCATGTTATTAAGCAACTAGTCAATAGTGAGAATTGGACCCTAAACTAAAGTGTTACAAAAATACATTATGATAAATACTTTGCTTGTAACATATACGTGCAACATTTTAGCCGTAAATAAATTATAAATGTTAGCTAGATTATGTTCATTACCTTTCTAGCGATGTATGTTTATACTGAAATATAATTAAATAATTAAAAAAACATCTAATCGCAGCCCTTAAAATGGCCGACTCTCTGATCAGTGCCCTGACTACTGAACTAGGGAGCTGACTGAGACACACCCACGGTACATAATACCTTAAGTCCTCTAGTGTTTGTTAGGGGGAAAAAAAAAAAAAATGGAGGGAACAAAACCCTAAACTGTCAAAAAGACAGATGGCATAATAAACTCTTTACTTTCACTTTACTATCTAAGAGCCCTTCATATCTATTAGTTTTCTCCAAGACAAGTACAGACCTGACCAAGTATGCTTGAAAAATAGCAGTGCAGAAATCTCTAAGAGAGCTCTTGGAAATTTCGGATCTGCAGGGATCCATTCCCATCACTAACTCCTTGGCTGGATGCCACAGCATGCGGCCCACTCTACCAGGGAGATCTGTGTGCCTTTGCGGTCAAGGATACTTACCTCCCAGAAGCTGTCCCAGCTCCCAACGTCTTGCAGATCGCCGTTGGAAGACATTTTGGGATCGCCCTTGCAGCACGGAATGATGGCGGCTGTCACTCAAACTGTGAAGAACAAGATGTGAAATCAAATAGAGCCATCAACTGTAGTTAGTAACAGCATAAGTCAACCAAAGACAGCAGTCTTGCCACGAAAGAAACTAGTTCATCCAGTCTCTGCTCTACATGGCACATGCCCTCAAGTTCAATCCAAAAAAACTAAGCAGTGGCAAATCATACGAAATATATTCCATAGACATTTGACTACGGTCTTGCCAGGAACCTCCCGTGACCCAACACTCCTTGGCCTCTACAGTTAAGACATCTGCCCAGGCACAGTAATCCTGTATTCCAATACAGAAAGGAAGCCAGCGTAAGCCAGTCTCACCTCTGAGTTGTTGTGTGTCTGCTTAAGGCAACCTAGGTGAGGCAGCAGCTTCTCTGCTCCACTCTGGGTGGAGTCGCAAAAAAAGCAAATGATGCCACAGTCACCCAGGTCCTCCCTCTAATTTGTTCCTGTTTGAATGTTAAGCACGCTCTTAAAAATAAAGGTTTTTTTATTGGCATAGGTGCTTCCAAGAAGAACCTTTAACATCCATGGAACCTTTCCATTGCATAAAAAGTACTTTAGCTGTGGTCACACATTAATGATATTTCACGGGCAAAAAAGGTCCACTGACTTGTCAATAGCATAGCGATGTCTGAAGCACAGCTCACACATGAAATAAATTAGCTCCTACTTCAGAGTAATTATATATATATATATATATATATATATATATATATATATATATATATATATATATATATATATATATAAGTTAAAAGTTGATAGATGACGTCATATGGCAATTAGAATATTCATGTCATTAAGTTGCATTCGCATTCTGCCAAGTGTCAGCAGCCCTTTACATTTGTTTGCTTTTCTGCTGCTACTCTTTGTGCTTACATAATGTATTTTAATGCAGCCAAAATCCCAATAAAACTATTTAATCTATTTATTTTTCTTTTTGTTGTCAGACAATATGAAATAGCGAGCGAAATGCGGCCCATTAAGACTACATGCAGGGCTCGACATTAAGCCTTGTCATGTGCTTGTCCTTCGGACAAGTAAATCGGTCATTCACTTGTAAAAAAGTTGCTTGTTTGGAAAAAAAAAAAATAGGATTTGTATGTGGTGTAAATATAAATTTATTCTGAACCAATATTCTTTCATTCAGAATATTCTTTATTCTGAATATTCTTTCAGAATATTGCAGTTTTGACATTTAAATCTGCATATTTGTGATATTTAGATCAATCAAATTAAATCATTTACAAAAAAAAAAAAAAAAATTACAACTGCATTAAATAATGTTATGAGATTGTTTTAAATATTTTTTTGCAAATACAAATAAGAAATGTTGGGGTGAAAATGATAGTAAACCGCCATAGGTGGCGGCAAGTGACCGTCTTAATAAGTGAGTCATTCATTCAAATGATTCGTTCAAACGTCTGATTCATTCAAGAATGAGGCAGCTGTTTATGAATGGGTCACTGACTCAACCGATTCGCTCAAAACGATGAATCACTCAAAAACGCAGTAAAGAAAACACGGTTGAGTGCTGCTGTAAAATGCGCTATGGTTCTGCTGTGATGTTTATTTGGAACTATTTTCGCTGCTGAAACAGAACAAAAACAGTCAATATTCCTTCTAAAATGTAATAAGTGACTTAATATTAACTACTTGTTTATTAACTGTTGTATAAAATCAGTGTCACGTTTACAATCATGATGGTATTCAGGAAGACAGCACTCTTGGTCATGTGATGTTGCTTAACTGTATCATGTGTTATAAATATAAAAACACATTTTCATTTTTTACAGCAGCATTTAACCGAGTTCTTGTGTGTGCTGCGCTCATTTGTTTCGCTTTCTCTTGTTAAGTCAGTACATTATATAACCTATTATTATCCACTATCGATCGCCACTTGCAGAAAGAGGTGCGCCTGCTGCAGGAAAGCAAGATCTCGCGCTTGTGCAGCAGTACTGGAGAGTCTACTTGGGCTGCTGTCCAAAACAGCGTTACGGCAACTTTGCACCGGCCAGAGGCAATTACCAAACTGGTTCCGCATGTGTATCACACCAATGTTTAAATTTTGCGACAGAAAATCAAAGTTATTAATTATGAAGGCTATATTCAAAATAAACCGGTAGTATTATTTTTCTTCAAAACCATCTAAAAAAAAAATGAATGCCTGTGGGAATAAAATGTAATGACTTTTGATGCCTTTTAAGGCCTTAATTTTCGCAAAATCCATTTAATGACTTTTAATGCTTTTTAATGCCCCGTGGAAACCCTGCTTTAGTTAGTGTGTAATGTTGCCGTTTCAGCCTAAACTAGGGCTGTGCAATTAATCGTATTTTCGATTTCAATTTCGATTTTGGCTTCCAACGATTATGAAAACAAGATAATCGAGGTAAAACGATTAATGTACCGCTGCTGCATTCTGTTCAGCACACTTTCCTTTCCTTCACAGTGGTGCGCTTTTATTCCTCCCCAACCCCTAAGAGAGAGATGTAAAATGCAGTCTACTGTTGCTAAACTTCGGGACGTGCTTGATATTAAACATAAATAGTACAGTGCTATTAAAAGTGCATTAAGCCAAATAAAGGACGCTGTTCCCTAGGCGGCCACCTGTGCACGCTCCGAGACAGTGCGGAAAGCGCATAAGCAAAGGGCTTCAGATACGCGCCTAAACAGTCAAATAGCCAACACAAATTTATTGAAATGCCGTTTTGGTACTAGGAAACTCGCATTTACCATAATTCCGAGACCACGTGAAGGCAGCATAATAGCTGGCCTATATTGGGTCCGTGCAGCTCTTAAAAGGGACAGCTGCCAACATTAATGACTGCTGCAGTCATTGTTAATCTAACAAGAAAAGACAAAGATAAAATCACTCACTGCTCTTGAATGAGTAACTTTTTTTAGTTTTAAATAAAAATTTGTCTATATTTTAGTCTATATTTAATGTATACAGCAGTTATCCACACTACCAGTCAAAAGTTTGGACACACCCTGTCATTTAATGTTTTTCTTTATTTTCATTACTATTTACATTGTAGATTCTCACTGAAGACATCAAAATTCCATATGTGTTCATTCATAGTTATGTAGTAAACAAAAAAACAAACAAAAAAAAAAAAAGTGTGAAATAACTGAAAACATGTTTTATATTTTAGATTCTTCAAAATAGCCACACTTTGTTTTGATTACTGCTGAGCACTTGTTGGCCCTTTTGCCTTCACTCATCTCATCCCAAACCATCTAGATTGGGTTTAGGTCAGGTGACTGTGGAGGCCAGGTCATCTGGCGCACCACTCCATCACTCTCCTTCTTGGTCAAAAGCCCTTGCACAGCCTGGAGGTGTGTTTGGGGGTCACTGTCCTGTTGAAAAATAAATGATGGTCCAACTAAATGCAAACCGGATGGGATGGCATGTCACTGCAGGATGCTGTGGTAGCCATGCTGGTTCAGTGTGCCTAAAATTTTGAATAAATCCCCAACAGTGTCACCAGCAAAGCACCCCCACACCATCACACCTCCTCCTCCATGCTTCACGGTGGGAACCATGCATGTAGAGACCATCCGTTCACCTTTTCTGCATTGCACAAAGACACGGTGGGTGGAACCAAAGATCTAAAATTTGGACTCATCAGACCAAAGCACAGATTTCCACTGGTCTAATGTCCATTCCTTGTGTTTCTTGGCCCAAACAAATCTCTTCTGCTTGTTGCTTTTCCTTAGTAGTGTTTTTTTAGCAGCTATTTGACCATAAAGGCCTGATTCGCGCAGTCTCCTCTGAACAGTTGATGTAGAGATGTGTCTGCTACTAGAACTCTGTGTGGCATTAATCTGGGCTCTGATCTGAGGTGCTGTTAACTTGCGATTTCTGAGGCTGGTGACTCGGATGAACTTATCC
This sequence comes from Hypophthalmichthys nobilis, assembly GCA_037950665.1. NCBI lineage: Eukaryota > Metazoa > Chordata > Actinopteri > Cypriniformes > Xenocyprididae > Hypophthalmichthys > Hypophthalmichthys nobilis. Next base: position 4,358,390 of record CM075470.1, read on the forward strand.
TCAGCAGCAGAGGTGACTCTTGGTCTTCCTTTCCTGGGGCGGTCCTCATGTGAGCCAGTTTTGTCGCAGCGCTTGATGGTTTTTGCAACTACACTTGGGGACACATTCAAAGTTTTTGCAATTTTCCGGACTGACTGACCTTCAGTTCTTAAAGTAATGATGGACTGTCGTTTCTCTTTACTTAGCTGATTGGTTCTTGCCATAATGTGAATTCTAACAGTTGTCAAATAGGGCTGTCATCTGTGTACCAACCTGACTTCTGCACAACACAACTGATGGTCCCAACCCCATTAAGAAGGCAAGAAATTCCACAAATGAACCCTGACAAGGCACGCCTGTGAAGTGAAAATCATTTCAGGTGACTTCATCATGAAGCTCACTGAGAGAAGGCCAAGGATTTGCAGCGCTGTCAACAAAGCAAAGGGTGGCTACTTTGAGGAATCTAAAATATGAAACATATCTAGAGTTATTTCACACTTTTTTTGTTTACTACATAATTCCATATGTGTTCATTCATAGTTTTGATGTCTTCAGTGAGAATCTACAATGTAAATAGTCATGAAAACAAAGAAAAAACATTAAATGAGAGGGTGTGTCCAAACTTTTGACTGGTAGTGTAAATACCACTGTTAGTACATCTATCTGAAAAACTTAAAGCACTGTTTATTTCATTTGAATTTTTGTTCTGTTTATTTTTATCTGCTTTGTTTGTAATTAGTTTCTTTGTTCTTATTTAATTGCTGACTGTTTATTGTCTTCTGTAACTGTTTTGAGGAATTTTTACTTACATTAATTAACCTACTATTAGTTTTTGCTGAAGTATTTATAATTGTGAAATTTCACTGACATTTAAAATTACCCCTATCATGAAATAAGACTTTGATCATACCAAGATCAGTGGCGTAACTGTTTTAAAAAGTGGGTGGGACATGAGTGTGTGGGACATGAGTGTGTGTGTGGGACATGAGTGTGTGTGTGTGTGTGTGTGTGTGTGTGTGTGTGTGTGTGTGTGTGTGTGTGTGTTCGCTGCGTTTCAGTTCAATTGGCACACGAATGGATCATTAAAACCCCTCCCTCATTAAAACCTGCGTTCAGTGATAAAGCGCTCTTCTGTGTGGACTGTGCACGAGCGCCAAGAGAGCAGAGTTGCATGACACTGATAACAGCGGCAACATCAACGAACGCTCAGCATGATTTAAAAAAAGAACACCTTCCAGCGCCAGATCACCTCTTATTTAACAAACGAATGAAATGAATGCTTTGCTAGTCAACTGGAGATGTTTCATGTGTATTAGGTACATCCATGCCGCAAGATGTTTCAAAAAGTGGTAGGGACAATATCGACCCTGGTGAAAAGTGGTGGGGACGTGTCCCACGTGTCCCACCTGCAAATTACACCTATGCCCACCAATAATCGTGTTAAATAATCGTGATTTCAATATTGACCAAAATAATCGTGATTATGATTTTTGCTATAATCGAGCAGCCCTAGCCTAAAAAACATCTGCAAAGTTACGATGCTCAAAGTTGAATGCAAAGGGAGATATTCTCTTTTACAGATATCGCTTTTTAAGGACTACAACAAACAGCTGGTAGGGAATCTAGTGACTACAACAAGCTTCTTCCCAGGTTGGTGACATCACAAACCCCAAAATTTACATAAACCCGGGAACATGCAACAAAGGGGGTGAGGCCATGTTGGGCTGCTTTAGCGAAGAGGAAGAGTTGTTGTAGTAGAGTGTTGTTGCAATGCCGTCATTTTATGCCGGACTGCTTCACAAACGACGGTCAATTCGACGCTGGATTTGTACAAAAGATTAACATGACGGCACATGCTAGTGGATGAGCTGAATCAAATTTATCCACTAAGCATTCAGAAACGTCCAGATTCATTCTAAAAGTTGTAGCTTCTTCCTGAGTCTCTCCATCAGTGTCGACTCGGTTTGAACAATGTAAGGCTGAACACCATTACTAACAATCCTCATTTTGGCTGTGTGAGATTCTCCAGCTTTGTTGTTGTTGTTGAGCAACCGAAGCGCGAGCTGTTAAAGCTCTGCCCTCTTCTGGAAATGGGGCCAGGAGCAGCAGCTCATTTGCATTTAAAGGGACCCGTGTTTTGCTCACACCCAAATCGGGGGGAAATTTGACAAGCTACAATAAATGATCTGTGGGGCATTTTGAACTGAAACTTCACAGACACATTCTGGGGACACCAGAGACTTTTATTACATCTTGTAAAAGGGGTATTATAGGTCTCCTTTAAAGTCCTGCACAACAATCAGAGCAGCAGGACGTAAGTAACAGCTTACGTGACTTCAGAGTTCCTACGGGTGGTGCAAATGCAACCAGGAAAATGGTCACAGGGGAACATTTAATTCTCAGGGGACTGCCCTGGTGGTTAGTTCCTATTACTTAGTTCCTATAACTAACTGGTACGAAAGCCCCTTTTAACATCCATGGAACCTTTCCAGTGGAAGGTTCTTTAGATTATTAAAAGGTTCTTTGGGTAACCCAAAATGGTTCTTTTATAGCATTGCTGTGTATGTGTAACAAAGCATGTTGATAAAAATATGTCTGATGACATGCAACCGTCCATTCGCCATTGCTCATAGGCAACACTTATTCATCACCCTAAAATAACCTGTTTATTAAGTGCTTTGGCTATTGCATAAACTATATTTAGTCCAAACAGCACAAGTAGGCGTACATCTAATAAATCTTGTCCACGCTCTTCCCGTGCTTGTATACATTTAGCACCACTTCTGGCCTTGGGTTCTCGACTTCTTGTTTGAGCCAAGGTTGTATAGTTTCCTCAAACAGACACAACAAATGGGAGGAAGGAGTGGGATCGGCCTTGCAGGAGCATCTGCTTCCAATTCAGGCCAAACTGGCAATGCTAATGGAAAATTAGCATCCTCAAGAGGGACTTGGGAACCAACAGAGTAGTGAAGAGCATTTGCTATGGATGCATAATTTTGACAATTTATTTAATCTTTTGTTTAGCAATTTCTGGTTTGCAATATCTTTTCAAATATGACACAAAGGTAGGGTTGGGCAATATATTATTGACTTCGTAGGGCATATCAATATTTTTCCAAAAACAAGTGCCCAATCAACTGACGAAGCGCAGTTACATTTTGCTAAAATATTTGTTAGACCTTACATGTAGGTTTAAAGGGGGCCTATTATGCCCTTTTTCAAAGTCTTGATTTTGTTTTTGGGCTTCATGCTTGAATGCTAGTTTTTTATGCTTGAATGTTCAAAAAAACACCTTATTTTTCACATTTGGTTATCTACACCTTCACATCCTTTAAGATCAGTTGGGCAAATAGGGAGTAGTCTTTAGTTGAGTCCCAAATGACGCACTATACACTATGCACTTATACACTATGTACTTATGTACTCAACCGTGTAGTGCATGAGTTTTATAAGCTTATTTGTCATTCAACATCAGATTCTGAAGCCCCTCCCCCTCCACTACGTAATTAAAGCTGTGACAGTTGAGTGCATGAAGTTTCCAACATTCCACACTTCATTTTTTTGGTTAATTAAGTGCATCATCCAGGAATTTAAGTGTACTTTACCATTTGGAATTTTTTGTGTGGACACACTACTAGCACTATTTATACTACAAAACGTCATAGAATAGTACAACAGTCAAATTGGGACATTGGCACATTTTGTTGTTTTCCAGCAAATAAAGAGAGCTTGGATATCTTCCCCTGAACTTCCTCCCTGTGAGGTGAAGGCAGGGGCGGGAGTAGAAAGTCAACTCCTGGTGATGGTATTTCCCACAAACACGCCAGGAGAAGCGCTAATATGAGAACTTCACTTGAACCTCAGTTGCTAATTTAAAATCAAAGAGTAATGTTTGGAATACTACCATTGCTATAGGATATTAGCATATCACTAATGGCAGAGTATGCATAGAATACTGCCTACTATTTAAAAAAAAAAGTATGTGAAACAGTACAGATTATGCAACAATTATGAACCACTGATTTGAAACAAAAGATTTGTAAAGCTTCGAAGCTTCATGAAGTAGTGTTTAGTTCAATGACAAGTGCTAGATATTGTTGAATAAAGTCGTTATTTTGTTTTTTTGGCGCACAAAAAGTATTGTTGTCTCTGCATAACATTCAGGTTGAACCACTGTACTCACATGAACTGTTTTAAATATCTTTTTAGTACCTTCCTGGGCATCTGAAAGTCTAAGTTAACTTGCTCTCAATGTAGGCCTCACGAGCCATTGGATTTTATCAAAAATATCTTAATTTGTGTTCTGAAGATGAACGAAAGTCTTACGGGTGTGGAGCGGGTGAGTAATTAAAGACAGAATTTTCATTTTTGGGTGAATTAACCCTTTAAATATGCACTAAATTACATACATTAAGAGAATATACATCTGAACATTGGATAAAACCAGGTTCAACATTCTTGTTTCATTTTGACAAACAACACTAGAGTTAAAGGATTTTACAGAGGAGATTTTGGATATCGCTTTTTTATTACTCCATAAATCATTAAATATTGTAAACCAGAGGGAAAAAAAATAAAATAATCTTAGGTAGGCTATTTAGGAATAAATTTAATTCCAAACCTGTATGAGAATCTTTCTTTCTTTCTTTCTTTCTTTCTTTCTTTCTTTCTTTTTCTCTTTCTTCATAAGAAGAATGGCATCTACGCTAATATTAATCTCTCTGTTTATCCCAAAGTTTTCCGTAGTCAGCCAGATCCAGGCCGTATCCAGATCAGGAGGAGGACCTGCGCCTAAACACGACCACAACACATCTCTGAAGTGTCAGCTAGATTGTATCAACTATCTCCTGTGAAGGCCTCATCGACACAACAGCCAGTGGCACAGATCCTCAACAAAATAGTTTCCATACCGGCATAATCAATCCGATCTTTAACCAGATGGAATGGGATTAAATATTTTGACTGTTCCGATCCCAATCTGACTTATGACCTGTAACGCTGCCTGATATATCATAATCATATATAGATCATAATTATGCACGGTTCAATGTTGGCCAGAGGAGAACTGGCCCCCTAACTGAGCCTGGTTTCTCCCAAGGTTTTTTCCTCTCTCCATTTTTGTCACCTGACTGAGTTTGGGTTCCTTGCCACTGTCGCCTCTGGGTTGCTTAGTTAGGGACACTTGATATCCAATAAATGTTTTGATCTGCCTGCATTGACACCATTGTACGCAAACTGAACTGAGCAGGACGATGACATCACAGTTTTCTCCAGAGCTGCTGTAGAGATAAATGAACTACATTAATAAATAACTAATGATTTTACAACATAATGAATACTGAACTTACTTAAGCAGGACAATGACACCAATTTCTTCTAGAGCTTCTGTGCAGCCAAAATTATTTTCCAGTTGTCACTGTAAAGCTGCTTTGACACAATCTGCATTGTAAAAAGTGCTATATAAATAAAGGTGACTTGACTTGACTTTTGCAGAACACAAGTAGGCCTACTTATTTTACAGAACGTTGGGAACCAAATTAACACTGGACCACTTTCTTCCATTGTTCCATTGGACAGAACAAAAGGATATTAAAAAAATATTTCTTTATAATATATTTGTAGGAATAAAATGTTATTTAAAACAAAAAGGTGAATGATATGAACAAATCCCTCTATAAAACCTGAGAAAATACATATATAGAATAAAATAAATATATATTCAGAAAAAAAAAAAAAAAAAAAAGATATGTGCTACTGAAGTGGAGATTTCTGGCTCAGTGCATGAGGAAAAAAAATATGCATTGTAAGAAAATCTACAGACAAATCTGGACTTTTTATTAAAGTTTAATAAAACAAACATCTGATCTGAATGTGTATTTTGGATGTTTTCTTTTCACTAGTCTGGAAGAAGACATGTTACGGAAGCAAAGTGACCTAACCCCGACTTATCTTTCTAAACCCCATTTCTAAATCATTTAAACAAGGGAAACGTATCACACTTGTAATTTAGAAGCGTGGTTAGCATCAAAAATTTACCCAGGGTTATGAAACCCTACATACGTCTCTCAGCGGATCCTTCAGTAGATATATTAGTGATCTTCAGATAGACACCTGCTTTCAAACATTCCCATGTGTATCTGTGTAAGAGCTCGATATAGAGCGTCACAGATGTCCATTTACAACATGTTTTTTTAAGCAATGATCATTGTAGCCAATCGCAGACATTTCTATTGAGCACATGAACACAATAACCAATCAGAGGATTTTAAGAATCCACTCAACAGCACTCAAAAATGCTAGAGGGAAATGCTGGTATTGTCACATTTTTTAAATATCAGTAACGACCTGGTACCGAAGTTTGTACTTTTGACAACCCTAGTACAATCAACAATATATAATATGATAACACGCAATTTTAGGGGCCTTATGTAAGCATATCACGTGCGCTGTTCGTCCAATCAGTGACAGTGACAATGCAAATATGCAAATAAGGATGTTAACCCAGGGATTAGGAATGCACAGTATGAAACGGCAGCGTACGAATGCCCAGGATTAATTGTTAACCCCGGGTAAATTATAAGCAATGTGAAAAGGGAATCAAGATAACCCAGGAGCCCTCATGAATATACCTGAATAAAATTGTGCAAAAGTGTTTGAATTGCACATTGTTGCATATACTATATTTTTTTAACTAGGCAGTATTCAGCATATATATCACTCTGTAACCCATATTGATGCTAACAATTATACAAGGAACTATGTGAAAACTACAAGGAAATGGAAGCACAAAGCATTCCTAACAATATGTGCACAAGGCATTGAAGAAGCCAGACACACCCATTCCCATGGAGCATGTCACACTGTAAGTACAGCAGCGAGCAGCTGTGTCATGTTGAACTCCAGAAATAATCAAAGCCCCAGAGATCCCGCCAAGCTGGAGTGAGAACACAGCAGATCCTAATAACCCTCTTCCATTAGCAGGCAACAATTTCCAACAGCTGAGAGTAGATAGAAGAGAGGACTTTTAGGTTCTAACTGGACGTGTCAAATACCCACCGTCATATTTGCAAAGAGCTTAGCAACAGGTAAATCAACACAATGGACATGTTCACAGAGATTCTAGAGCTGTAAAATTGAAACACAAGCAGGGAGTAGTGCGGCCCCCTTTTCATTGTGCAGCTCTCTATTGTGCTGTACAGCAGTGCTTCTGATTTGGTCCATCACATCGATGTAAAAGAGCTCAGCACTCCCACGGAGATCCAAGCTAAAAACAGGCATGTCTGGGGAGAGGAGTGACCGCGACGTCTGTAATTACATGGCTGTGTCAGCAAAACACTGAGGGAAGAGCAGGCAGCTCTCAGATCTACTGCACAAAAGATGTGTTGGACCGCCTTGATGGCAAACAACAAACTATAGTGCCTGCCCAGGGCAAAAATCTATAGAGACAATTTTTACTTTTCCAGAAGAAATATAAGTGGTGCTTCCCCATACAAAACTCTCCACGATCTAGGGTGTTGCTATTCAGTTGCCAAGGTGATCAGAATGTTTTTGACGCTGCTTTGCAGTTGTAATGATGTTGTGAGTGGCTGTTAGCATGTTGCTAGGTGGTTGCTTTGCATTTTTAAATTGTTCTGACCACCACAATTCTAGGCTGTTACAATGTCATTGCTAAGGCTGAGTGGTTGTTAGTACGCTGCTAGGGAGTTGTGCACGGCTGATTTCCGCTGCTAGGGTGTTGTGGGTGGTATTGCTATGTGGTTGATAAGGTGTTCTGAGAGCTTGTTAGCATGCTACTAGGATGCTGTTTTAATAAACCATACAATTGAAGTTGTCTTTCAAGTAGGGCTGTGCAATTAATCGTAACTGATTTTCAAAAAAAAAAAAAAAAAAAAAAAAAATAATGTGACGCTTTGAGTGCTGTTGAGTGGATTCATAAACACCTCTGATTGGCCATTGTGTTCACACACTCAACATATATGTCTGATTCGCTACAGTGAACGCACATTGAAGTGTCTGAATTTAAAAGCGGGAGCAGGAGCGTTTGAAATCAGCGGACCGGTCTATTCACGACATGTTTTTGAAGTGTTGATCATTGTAGCCAATCACAGACATATCTGATGAGCGTGTGAACACAATGGCCAATCAGAAGTGTTTACGAATCCGCTCAACATCACTCAAAGTGTCAAATTTTTTAAATTTGGTATCAGTACTTGACCGAGGTCGGTACTTTTGACAACACTATTTAACATCCAAATCAGCCAAATCAATGAGGGTTGTAAAATGCCGTGTACAACCTTCTACAATGCGAGTAAATCACTCGCATATGCGACTAAATCTTCACTCTGGGCGACTAAATAATGTCTATCATTAGCCATTGGCTAATAAATTCTCTAGTGTGAAGGCGCACAACTCGGCGTTGCTTTGCTGAAAGCTCTGCGTTTCTCACACACACACGCTACATGTAAACAATATTCTTTGTTGTAGTTTTCTGTCAAAACAGAGTTCATTAGGAATTATTCAGTTTTTAAGAACAACCAGAAGTAGATATGCCGGTTTCTCTGGTAGTGGCAGAATTAATGCACAAACGGCAATCTCATTGGCTGGCACTTATCTATTACCATCCCTGTTTTGATTTTCAGTCTGGCGAGTAAACTTTAAAAAAAAAAAAAAAAAAAAAAATATATATATATATATATATATATATATATATATATATATATATATATATATATATATATGTACAAGCCAATGGCAATTCTATTGCCAAGGTGTGCATAGACGGTTGGGTAACAGTATACTGGACCTTTCCAGCTCTTAGGCCGTGTGTCCACCAAAGCGTTTTTAGCCAGCTGAAAACGCTAGACGCTCTGCTTAAAGCGCTTTTTTCAGTTGAGACGCTTTGTTGCTATGATTCGGAATATCCGCGGCACTGTTACTTATAACTGATTTTGCAGGTAATTTGTTTCAGACTTAAAATGTTGACGCAATGTAGAGTACTTGCTATGTATGTTCGGAGACCAGCAATTTTAATTTCTCATCCATTTTGTTTCGTTCTCTGCTTGTTGATGTCGTTGTACAGCAAGAATGTGGTGACAGTTGGTCGGTGTTGTATTTGTCCCACCTCTTCTCCACTCATGGCTGAATAAAAAGTGACAGTGATGAGCGCAGCGTTTTACTCAAAGTTGAACATTCTTCAACTCAAGGCGACCGGTAAAAAACCCTGAGCTCTCAGCGCTTGAGCGTGAAAAAGACGCAAATAACAAAAGGAAAATCACTCACTGATCTTGAATGAATAACTTAGCTTTGATAAGGATTAGTCTATAATCAGTGTGTACAGTAAGAATATTCTTTGTAACCTAGTATTAGTTTTTGCTAAAGTATTGATAATTGTGAAATTTCACTGATATTTAAAATTACTCATATTGCAAAATAAGACTGATTGTATCACCCACCAATAATTGTGTTAAATAACCTTGATTTCAATATTGACGAAAAATAATCTTGATTATGGTTTTGCCATAATCAAGCAGCCCTACTTTCAAGTTCATAGCATAAAAGGTGCAGAATGAGTTATGCAGAGCAGTTTAATATTTAGAGTTAAAGATTTAACCATTCCCTTATACCCAAGTATGAGCAAAAAGTAATAGTGATGTTTGTCTGATGACCTTTGAAGCACTGTACAGAGCAACGCGGCACAAATGTATTAACAGATTCCCGCTCCTGACAAAAAACCTTGAGAACTAGGATACCAAATCAGCTTTCAGAGAATAAAAAGGACAAAAACTTTGTGATATTCGAAACCCGATTAAATCAACATTGCCCATGACTAACAACAAAGACAAAAACTACCCAGCTTTGAGTTGTTGGAACTTACTTAATTTCTGTGCTAGAACACGTCCAAATCCTCAGGATTATTCAGTTGAAAAGGCTTCGGTCTAAAATGCACAATCCATTGCATGTCGGCAATGATTTATATGCTTATGGTATGGAAAATATCCTGTACTAATATACCCAGACAAAAAATAGACAGCAGCAGATGGCTGATCATGCATGTTATTTGAAATCTAGTGCAACAGCTTTAACCGGGCAACCCCCTTCCCCAAGAGACAGATGTGCCGAACTCCCATTTGTATAAATGCCTCTCACAATTTGTTGCACAAGTTGCTCAGAGTGTCGGGGGCCCTGCTTTTGGGGAAGTTTACTTTTCATAGGTCGTTGACTCTGTTTAGATGTTTTTGCCACATCAGTGCTAAAGTCTAGGCTAGATTATTACAAAACTGTCCGGCAAGAACAAAAATTTAGAAAATAGTTCAGTAACTAAAAAAAAAGTAAGTTTGAAATTAAACGGATACTCCAACCAAACAAGAAAATTCTGTCATAATTTACTCATGTTCGTGCCGTTCCAAAAACTCTCTTTCATCAGTGAAACTTAAAATAAGACAATTTAAGGGAAGGCATTAACTGTTTTTTGTCCATACAATGGAGGTCAATGGGCTCCAAAATGGCTCCTACTTTTGCAGAATAAAAGACATACAGGTTTGGAACAACATGAGGGTGAGTAAATGATGACTGAGTTTTCATTTTTGGGTGGAGTATCCCTCTAAAAAGATTTATAATCAACATCATGTCATTCCAGACATGTATGATGTATTTACTTTCATCAAACAAAAAAAGAAGATATTCTTAAGAATGTTTGTACTGCTCTTTTCCATATAACACAAGGGCTGTTGAGATACCATAAAAGTAACAGAAGTAGTCCATATGATGCATTATCTAGTCTTCTAAAGCAATATGATAGCTTTGTGTGCATAACAGAATGATGTCTCATAACAGTGAGTTTAAAGTGGTTCTTGATTATGATTTCACTTTTTTAACTTTAGTGTAATGTTGCTGTTTGAGCATAAACAACATCTGCAAATTTACGACGCTCAAAGTTTATTGCAAAGGGAGATATTTTCTTTTACAGAAATCGCTTTTTGGTAACTACAACAAAAGGCTGGTAGGGACTAAAACAAGCTTCTTCCTGGGTTGGTGACATCACTAACCCACAAAATTTACATAAACCCCACCCCCAGGAACGCAACAAAGGGGGTGAGGCCATGTTGGGCTGCTTTAGAGAAGAGGAAGAGTTGTTGTAGTAGAATGTTGTTGCCATGCCGTCATTTTACGCTGGACTGCTTCACAAACGAGCGTCAATTCGACGCTGGATTTGCACAAAAGATTAACATGACGGCACATGCTAGTCGATGAGTTGAATCAACTCAACTACATAAATGTATCCACTAACCGTTCAGAAATGTCCAGTTTCATTCTAAAAGTTGTAACTTCTTCCTGAGTCTCTCCATCAGTGTCCGACTCCGGTTTGAACAATGTAAGGCTGAACACCGTTACTGACAATCCTCATTTTGGCTGCGTGAGATTCTCCAGCTTTGTTGTTGTTGAGCAACCGAAGCGCGAGCTGTTAAAGCTCCGCCCTCTTCTGGAAAGGGGGCCGGGAGCAGCAGCTCATTTGCATTTAAAGGGACACACACAAAAACTTCGTGTTTTTGCTCACACCCAAATAGGGGAAAATTTGACAAGCTATAATAAATGGTCTGTGGGGTATTTTGAGCTGAAGTTTCACAGACACATTCTGGGGACACCAGAGACTTATATTACATCTTGTAAAAGGGGTATTATAGGTCCCCTTTAAATATAAGTAAAAGCACAAGAGAATTAAGAGCTACTGCGACAACTAAATTTTAACTTTATAGTGCCGTTTTGGTTTTGGGGTGCAACAACTGTCAATTAAAACCCTGCCGTCTGTCTTCACTGTATGAATTAAATATACAATGATTCTTAAAGCAGCGAGTGATTTTCTCTTCTTTTCTTGTTGGTGTTGTTTGATTAACAAACATAGACAACAGCAGGTATATTAGGCTGCTGTCACTTTAAAACCTTTAAGATACTGACACTTTTTGGGTTTTTCTAAAATGTTTACATTTACTTAAGGTGGGCATTTTGACATCTTAAGTATTTGTGAGTATTCGACCGGGTGTTTAAAACAATAAACCATAAAAAAAAAGAACGCAATTCAGTACTCAGTCTGTTGACAGGTGTCTTTTTGTGAACAAGCTTTGTTGCACCCAAGTGAAATGAAATATTGCACATGATGGGCAAAAAACTACTTTTAGGATGCTTTTTTGCTCGACAGTATCCTTCCTCATTCACTTTCATTGCATGGAAAAGAGCAACATGAACATTCTGCAAAACATTCTTCATGTTCTACAGGGGGAAAAAAACATAAAAAAAAATCTTAAAACGATGGCTAATAAAAGAGTTCATTATGGGGTCAAATACAGCTTTACAGCAGCATTGGAAACAAATTCGCTGTGCCAATGCCTTGTAACAACCCCCAAAAAGAAGAGTAGTGCATGGCAGCACATTTGGAATCAATTAGAGGGGCATTTACTGCTGTTAGATGTGGCTTTAAAAATACAACTTGCGGCATGTGGCATTTGTTTGTATGACTCTCACACAGAGATCTCTGACACACACACCTTCGCATACAGCAAAATGCATGTCAGCATCAGTGGTACACAAGAAGAAAACCTTTGACTCGTGGGCTAAGTCAGTAAATAAATGACAAACACTGGATAACCTGCTACCACAGACAGACCCATGAAAACAATGGCTTCCGTCTGAGCAGAATGAGGCCATGGGAAGGAGGGGTGGAAGCTCTCATAAGCCCCACTGGAAACTCGCAGTCATTAATCTGATTAATACAAGACAACAGAGCGTCTACAATATTTCAACTCCAAAAATGCCCATTAATCCAGGCATACTCTTTCCAACAAGGGCATTCTTTCCAACAGGATCTTACTCCTCTGCAATCGGCAACCAACGTGGTTAGGGGAAAATAAACGGCAGATAGATAGACAATAAAACAGCAAGGCCAACTTATTCTCATGAGGGAAATCATGCAATTCAAATGGTCTAAAATTGTAAAGACATTACTGACCTATATATCAGCCAGCCACGCTGATTAAATCACATAGTATTTTACCATTTTGAGATTAGCGCATTGGAATACACAGTAAAGCTGCCAACTTTGCTCAATGAAGTGGGATTTCACTATTGTGTCAGTTCAAAAATCTACCGACAGCCTTGCCAATATATAAAGATTTGAGGAAATCTTGTGTAAAATAAGTTTTCATATCAGAAATTTGTCTTATTTGGCATATCATTAACCAGACATCAAGATGTCAACGTTAATTATTGAAATCCCCATAGTGGTCAACCACTAAAAGAGATGCACAATAATTCACACACGGCATAGACATATGGAAAATAACATTTGCAAAACCAGACAGATGCAAGTGTAAAATGAGGAACTTACCAAAAACAAATGAGAATGTTAGAAATTAGTGCTTCTTTGCCCAAAGACACGGCCTCTTCGGTGGCCCTGTGAGAGGAAGGAGATGTTAGGCTTTTGACAGGTTTTAGTAAGCTAGAGAAGATGTAAGCAGCTGAAAGGGTCTCCTGGTCCACTTAAGATGGCAATGCAGTAAAGAAAGCAGCAGGTTAATATAAACCCAGGCACTCAAAGGTGGCACATTCTGATATGAAGAGTGAAATGCCACACATAGAAGACCTGAAGAGGCAATCATGAGGACACTGGAAAACACCTCGGCTATGTGGCCTCAAACCTGACCTAGTCGAAAGTCAACACATTATGCAAGGAATGTTTTGGGTTCAATACGAGTTAAGCTCTATGGATGATTACCTCAGAAAAAAATATAGTAATGCACTTACAATAAACAACTTAATACGTCACTAACAAAAAGAGACTAATCCACCCACACATAACCAGATGTTCACATCTAGAATAGTAATTCCACTACTTTGGTGGTGAATTTTTACAACTTTATACCTTAAATAACTTTTTTTTTTTTTTTTTACTAAAAGATTACTGTTTTACCAACAATACTGTAGGCCAAATCAATATTTTTGGTGGTGAACAGCAGCATATAACAAATGTGATCCATATAACATTCAACAATCAACTTTATGAAATATAAGATGAATTATGTAGGTCTGGGGGTGGGACGGGTGAGTTAACTGCGTTAATAATTTTAAGGTGTTATTTTTTCCCATAACTAATTAAATAAATTAACGCGTTAAATCGACAGCCCTAAAAAACTAGCATATTTGGAAACACTGACATTTTGAAATAGTACTAGCCTACATGTTGCAGATTTGTTGCCGAACACTATGACAGAGTGCTTGAGATCTTCGCTCTCTGTTAAAGGGTTAGTTCACCCAAAAATGAAAATAATGTCATTTATTACTCACCCTCATGCCGTTCCACACCTGTAAGACCTTCGTTCATCTTTGGAACACAAATTAAGATATTTTTGTTGAAATCCGATGGCTCAGTGAGGCCTGCATAGCCAGCAATGACATTTCCTCTCTGAAGATCCATTAATGTACTAAAAACATATTTAAATCAGTTCATGTGAGTGCAGTGGTTCAATATTAATATTATTATAAAGCGACGAGAATATTTTTGGTGTGCCAAAAAAACAAAATAACGACTTATATAGTGATGGCCGATTTCAAAACACTGCTTCATGAAGCTTCGAAGCGTTATGAATCTTTTGTGTCGAATCATGAATCGGCTCGCGTATCAAACTGCCAAACTGCTGAAATTACGTGACTTTGGCGCTCCGAATCGCTGATTCGACACAAAAGATTCATAACGGTATTTTTTTAACAGAAACACTGAATGAGGAACAAAGTTAAGCACCACCACCAGTCCTAAGGTCAGTTAAAATGACAAATGTGCATTCATACACCAAGTTTTAGTTCTAATTACTTAAGTTCATCATTAAATAATGCTTGATTATCATAATATCATAATATAATAATATAATGCTTGATTGATTGATGTTAAGAGTGTACTTTGAGATCACATATGTGTATGTGTAACTTAGTGGAATCATAAAATATTATATATATATATATATATATATATATATATATATATATATATATATATATATATATATATATATATATATATTTTATATAAACAGTATTTCAGTCTGGTGAGTAAACAAAAAAATTAACTAGCTAATGGCCATTCTATTGCCAAAGCGTGCAAGTGTGAGTGTTGGATATGTTTGATTAATTTAATTTGATGATAGCAAGATAATTTATATTTTTACATAATATAAAACCTATTTATTTATTTAACTACAATGCACAACATGAGCCGAAAACATTACACTTGCGACTGTGAACATCTGTAGAGCACACGTTTGGAATGTGACATCACCCATGACATATAGCACATTCCTGTGTGCTGTCAGGTTCAGGCACGCTGCTCTAATTAGACCCCTGAGCACACGGCCGCTCACCTCATCAGGCCCTCGCCTGCCTCAACATATTCACATCTTCATTGGACGAATAAAGCTGAACTGGGTAACTGCTGCTCTTCTTCAAAATATTTAGAGCCAAAATGTTGCATGAAATGACTGGACTATGAAACATAACAGATTTGGAAGCACTAGCAAATGTGAAAAGGCCCACTGTTAGAGCTCGTGGCACATGTCCAGGGCAGCAGGACTGAACTGACAGAAGCAGTGGATTATTTTACAGGGAACCATGGCCTAATTTCATAAATGGACGACTGACAAAAGCAAACTGATCGAAGTGAACATTCTTCTCGAAGCACGTTTCAGAAAGTCTGTGAGAAGACTCGCTGCATATTAAAAAGAAAAATCATCGCCTAATACAGATTACAATTAGAGATTGGCCGATATGGATTTTTTTTGATGGCTGACACTGATGCCAGTATCTTAGGCCCTGTTTACACTTGGTATTAAGATGGTCGATCGGATCACAAGTAGATGAGGAAGACACATTCCTGTTTACACCTGGTGTTTTAATCTCTTTTGTCCACTTTTCTGATTTCTTCGAGGGAAGGGTCTATGGGTGGGTAAATGTATGGGCTTTTTCTGAACTTTTGATCTAATATTGGGAAATAAGCTCATGCAATTTGCATATGAACGCACCCAAAGACAACGGAAAAAGATAGAGAGAGCAGCAGCTTTCGTTCTGCTCTGACAGCTGCAAAACTATATCATTTTACCAAGTCTTTGAATATCTAAACATTTAATTCCAAAGATAATTTTTAAAAAATGCCAAATATCAGCCAATATAATCTGGTGACCATTATTGGCAATGCAGTATTGGGAAACAACTAAATTATAGTGCATATATTATAAATTTGGTACTTACAAAGCTTTATCAATTATTAATTCATAAGGATCGCATTTAGCAGTCGTCGCACCATTTTACAACCAGAACTAGCCTAACCTTTGACAGAAAATGGTAAAATGACCTTAGATGAGGGGTTCTCTCTATGATATCATTTCCTTTTTAATGTTTTTTCTGCATGTTTAGACAGCAAATAGCTTGTATTGAACCCATGACATTTCTTCAAAAGCATAATACAAATTTTCAGAATGTCACCACAAGATCAGGCAACTTTGTGTTCATCTTTCACTTAAAACCACACATTTTCCTTCCTCCCAAACATCTTCCCGGGAACACTGATCTGTCAAAGAATCCTGAATTTGGCTTAAGGACAGCTCAATATAGCCCTGCTCTCAAAGGCTCAGTGCACTCTGTGTAGGCATGAAGAAAACAAAGGCAGTTTTGTTCTCCACCCAATGTCCTCCAGCACCACGCACAACAACAGAGATAGTTTCCTACGTTTGCCCCAGTGAGTTTAATCTAATGCTGGGTTCACACTGTACGATTCTGGCCAAGATTTAGCCATCTGAGAAAAAAATGAGAATCCTAAAAGATTCCACTGATCCTGGGCCAAAATCTCAGGCTACGTTCAGACTGTCAGTCCAAATCCGATTTTTGTACATATCCGATTAAAATCGGATGCTGTTGTGCTGTTGCAAAGTGCCGAACGAGCAGAAAATGACAATATCACGGAGACATGTTTTGAAACTGGCGGAGACGACAGCATGGAATAAAGCCGCTCATATGTTTCTAGAAACCTATGCAGATATTCCAGAAAACAAAAGATCAGCATGGACACACAAATCGGATCTGAAGAGTTGCGATACACAATGATTCCAATTGGATACACAAATAATCGGATTTGGACTGACAGTGTGAACGTAGCCTAAGTCCTTGATCGCTAGTTTGACATGTTTGCCGACAGCCGATTAATGGCCATTGTGATCAAATTTTACCTCCGACGAAATTCTGGCAGTGTCTGAAATTTTGAAGCACAGTCCTGCAGTGCGAATTCTTCGACGACCGTCAAATCAAAAACCAACAGGAGCACAGAACCTGGTGACAAAATTAGTGCGACAACAACAAACCACCACTTGCTCCACACACACATCGTCATCTTCAAGAAAAGCCATAATCAAAATTAACAGTAGAGATGTTTTTGTTTGATAGCCACCATTTCTATCCCACAGGAATGCAGCTCACCATCACCGAACGTTACGATTGATGATCCAGATGAGTCTTCTTGCGTGTGTCCGTTTAATGCGTCTTAACTGCCGTACAGTCATGACATTAATGACAACTGAGATCCTACAGTGTGACAAGGCTTACAGCGGGGATCATGTTCGTACAGTCTGACAAGCAACAGTCGTAAAGGGCTATTATACAGGTGCTGGTCATATAATTAGAATATCATCAAAAAGTTGATTTATTTCACTAATTCCATTCAAAAAGTGAAACTTGTATATTATATTAATTCATTACACACAGACTGATATATTTTAAATGTTTATTTCTTTTAATTTTGATGATTATAACTGACAACTAAGGAAAATCCCAAATTCAGTATCTCAGAAAATTAGAATATTGTGAAAAGGTTCAATATTGAAGACACCTGGTGCCACACTCTAATAAGCTAATAAACTCAAAACACCTGCAAAGGCCTTTAAATGGTCTCTCAGTCTAGTTCTGTAGGCTACACAATCATGGGGAAGGCTGCTGACTTGACAGTTGTCCAAAAGACGACCATTGACACCTTGCACAAGGAGGGCAAGACACAAAAGGTCATTGCAAAAGAGGCTGGCTGTTCACAGAGCTCTGTGTCCAAGCACATTAATAGAGAGGCGAAGGGAATTAAAAGATGTGGTAGAAAAAAGTGTACAAGCAATAGGGATAACCGCACCCTGGAGAGGATTGTGAAACAAAACCCATTCAAAAATGTGGGGGAGATTCACAAAGAGTGGACTGCAGCTGGAGTCAGTGCTTCAAGAACCACTACGCACAGACGTATGCAAGACATGGGTTTCAGCTGTCGCATTCCTTGTGTCAAGCCAATCTTGAACAACAGACAGCGTCAGAAGCGTCTCGCCTAGACTAAAGACAAAAAGGACTGGACTGCTGCTGAGTGGTCCAAAGTTATGTTCTCTGATGAAAGTAAATTTTGCATTTCCTTTGGAAATCAGGGTCCCAGAGTCTGGAGGAAGAGAGGAGAGGCACACAATCCACGTTGCTTGAGGTCCAGTGTAAAGTTTCCACAGTCAGTGATGGTTTGGGGTGCCATGTCATCTGCTGGTGTTGGTCCACTGTGTTTTCTGAGGTCCAAGGTCAACGCAGCCGTATACCAGGAAGTTTTAGAGCACTTCATGCTTCCTGCTACTGTCCAACTTTATGAAGATGCAGATTTCATGTTCCAACAGGACTTGGCACCTGCACACAGTGCCAAAGCTACCAGTTCCTGGTTTAAGGACCATGGTATCCCTGTTCTTAATTGGCCAGCAAACTCGCCTGACCTTAACCCAATAGAAAATCTATGGGGTATTGTGAAGAGGAAGATGCGATATGCCAGACCCAACAATGCAGAAGAGCTGAAGGCCACTATCAGAGCAACCTGGGCTCTTATAACACCTGAGCAGTGCCACAGACTGATCGACTCCATGCCACGCCGCATTGCTGCAGTAATTCAGGCAAAAGGAGCCCCAACTAAGTATTGAGTGCTGTACATGCTCATACTTTTCATGTTCATACTTTTTAGTTGGCCAAGATTTCTAAAAATCCTTTCTTTGTATTGGTCTTAAGTAATATTCTAATTTTCTGAGATACTGAATTTGGGATTTTCCTTAGTTGTCAGTTATAATCATCAAAATTAAAAGAAATAAACATTTGAAATATATCAATCTGTGTGTAATGAATGAATATAATATACAAGTTTCACTTTTTGAATGGAATTAGTGAAATAAATCAACTTTTTGATGATATTCTAATTATATGACCAGCACCTGTATATCGTACAGTGTGCACCCGGGGTAAAAGAATAGTTCACCCAAAAATGAAAATTATCCCATGATTTACTTACCCTCAAGTCATCCTAAGTGTATGTATGACTTTCTTCTTTCATCTGAACACTATCTGAGTTATATTAAATAATATCCTGGCTCTTCCCAGCTTTGTAATGGAATTGAATAGTGCCTGAGTTTTTGAAGCTTCAAAAAGCGCATCCATCATGAAAGTAATCCATACGACTCCAGGGGGTTAATAAAGGCCTTCTGAAGCAAAGCAATGGGTTTTAAGCAAGAAAAATATCCATATTTATAACTTTTTAAACTATAATCACTGGCTTCTGGCAATGGCCGTGGACACGTTCACGAGAGAGAGGGTGAGCTCTGACCCGACATATGACGTAAGCGAAGATAGAGCCAAACAAAACGCCGGTCACAAATTAAAAGTCTAAAATGAGAAGTTTTAAAGAAAAATGTCAGAGGATTTCAATATAAGAAAAGAAGAGCTTGAGTTTTCATATGTCAGGTCAGAGGTCACCCTTCCAACGCAACTCGACTCTCTCGTGAACGTGCGTACAGCCATTGCCGGAAGCCAGTGATTATAGTGATTATACTAGTTTATAGTTATACCCCCGGTTTCATAGATGAGGCTTAAGCTAGTCCTAGACTAAAATGCATGTTTGAGCTGATTTAACTGTAAGCAACTTGTACTGGCATATCTTAAAATATGTCAGTGCCATTGTTTTGTCTCAAGAAGCACATCAGTAATGTTTTTTTTCTAGGGTACATTTATAAAAGCTACTTAAATACCCTAATTGCACTAAGGCCTAATCCTGACTTAATCTAAGCCCTGTCTGTGAAACCGGGCCATAAAGTTTTAAAGGTGCTCTACGTAAGTTTTTGACTGCACTAAAGCATAAAAATACCATAATATGTTTGCAGATATTTATTAAACATGCTGAGTTCACATACTCGTTTCTCTGAAAACCATTGCTACAGCCAGTTATTTTACTTTGAAATTTGCTTTCTGTGTTTCGGTCTATGCAAGACCGCACGTTGCCAATTTACCCAATAGTATTTTCGCCACCCCGGGTTGCCAGTTGGCGGGAAACACATGCAGCGAATTGCAGCCATGGAAGCCAGCGAACAAACTGGGTCAGAGATTGCAGATTCTACCCAACCTAAAAAGCCTCAGCATCTATCTAAAAATTTCTATGAACGGGAGCATATTAAAACGTGATATCAACTCATCATAAATCAATAAATCAACTAATTATCTTACAGTGTGTAAGTCTCCTTGCTCCTGTTGCGTGTCTTTAAACTGGCAACCCGCGTGAGCATCGAGTCTGAGAAGGAGGGGGCGGGGCATACAATATTTTGAATTTGGACTGCAGTACCCATTTCAACCACTAACTGTCATTCTTACATAAAGCACCTTTAAATATTAATATTTTTCTCACAAAAACCCATCTCTTCACTTCAGAAGTCATTTATTAACCCCCTGGAGTCATATGGATTACTGTTATGATGGATGGATGCGCTTTTTTGGGCTTCAAAATCTCAGACACTATGATCACACCTGATCCACTTGGTCAACTGTAGTAAACGCTACACAATGGCAAGTGGAAATACTGGTTTAATTCAGCCATATATGTTTGAACCAGAAACTGATTCAGAAGAAGTGGAAGAGTGAATTATACAGGCTTGTAATCAAGTCGATGTATCAGAATGGTAATGCGTTTTACGTCTTGACTACGTTACCAAACAGCTAATAATATGTTGCTAATGTTACACAAACCATGTTCCCGTTCTTCATCTCAGAATCAGACAGCTGCCTTCTAACAATCAGCATCCTTAGAAACGCTTTGTACAACTCAGAATGTCAGTGGAGAAAGGCATATAGTTCATCATAACATCGTAATATACATCATACACCCGCTATATTGCTAAATCTACACGATTTTTCATTTCAACAGAAAAATATATCAGGATAACCTGGCTTCTCTTGAGACTCCCCTGCTTCGCAGCATAGTTAATGATATGCTAAAGCCCGCCGGCGCATTGACGTGATTGGTTACAACGTAGTTTGTGACGTCAGAAACACCAGCGTTTTCAAACCGTGTTTTGAGACGGTCTTTTTTTCACTGCAGTTTTAAGGAAAAAAAATACTACTCAGCAATCATGTTGACATAAATTTGCACATGGTTTGTCTTAAAGCATATTAAAAACACCACATAGACATATAAACAACATTAAAAACATGATTTCCACCACTTTGATAGAACTCTGATTGTGTTCATCTGAAAGAAGATAGTCATACATGCCTAGGATGGCTTGAGGGTGAGTAAATCATGGGATAATTTTCATTTTCTGGTGAACTATTCCTTTAAGATCGATGAAGGGTCCCCATGATTGAATAAAGCAATAACATATACAACATAAAAATATCTAGGCATAAGAATCCATGGGAAAACAACAAAGAAAACAAAATTGGATCACTAGAGCACTCACGGATCTGCAATTCAACTCTCTTCACTTAAAAGCGCTGAAACCCTAATTACTAAAGAGCATGAAGCCCTTGGCCCTGATTCAAAACAGCACAGTAACTAAACTCAGATTTAACTCTTACTGCACTTTGACATTTTGCAGATACTTTTTATCCAAAGCAACTTGCGCCATGATCATTCCTTTGCTCTCGTAGTCTTATTAACCATTAAGGTCTGTAACATACTGATACAGTATGAACTAAAATGAGGATTTGTTTTAAAAGGAGAAGTAGCTGAATTGCTAAAATACTGTATTTTATACAAGCAGCTCTAGAAAAATATTCTAACAGGCCATTCCCATTTATCTGCAATCTGGTGTGAGAAGACAAAACAAACGATTTCTCCTGAACCTTGATCCTGTTTGACACTGCCAGCACAAACAGTGCTTCAAATCGCATTTTAAGATTATATACTCAGAATGTAATTGTATTTGGGTGTCTCTTTAGCTTTTGAAATCGCACTTTTATGTCCCATGGGTTGTTTTATTAAATCTAACAATTTCAGTTTTTTGTTAAATGAAGATCACATCATGGAAACTTTTTTTTTCATTCATTTATTTTGCTTCTTTTCAATTTAGCATTTTAACCTTTAACCCCAGACCCAGACTTTTCAAAATTATGTAAAACTACAGTATGGTGATCTAAACAATTAGTAAAAAAAAGTAAATATTTATTGTGAAAATGAATTTTTTCCCCATCATTTCCAACACAAACATTTTCTAACCCAACAATGTTTTTTAATGCGAGTATAAATTGTATTGAGAGAGTGAAGAGCATGTTTGAGATAAAATACACACATTATATTTTTAAAAAAATGAAAATATTATTTATAAATACATAAAATACTAGCTTCTCCTGTCTACTAACAGTCTGGATACTGTAAGTAAAGAAATTAAACTAATGAAAACTGTGTTTTAGGAGTTATTTTTTAAAAATCAACAGGCCTTTAAAAGAGAAAAGTAGTATTACTATTTAAAGAGACACCCATTTTAATTACAATACAGGTAATATCAGCAGTCTGCAGACATTAGCCCTTTCTTCTAACAGCAAAGGGTGAAGCCTCATCAAATTTCAAGGCATTTGTATGACTTCAGTGTCAAAGGAAACGGATGTTGGACGAACTTCGTGTGGCACACAACAGACTTACGCATTTTCCGTTAGATAAATACGTTACAAAACTTGTCGCTGACTTGTTCATCGCTTTATTGTACAATGACCTGGAAAAATGAAACCATTCACAGACATAGTTAAGGTCCCACTAATCGCCATAGAGAAACACACACAGTAACCTAGTAAAATATCGAAATCCACTTACTCGTTGTTTTGATCTTATCCAGGCGAAAACAGTTATGCACTCGATGTCCCACGTCGTCAAACTCTCCCGGAGTTCCTCAATGCGATGTGAAGCTGTTTATCTCCAGCACATTTAGATGCAGACTGCGTTCAGAGCGAGAAAAGCGCCATGTGAATAAAGTTGACACCGCTCAGACACCTTCCCTTTCTGCCATGGCAACCGAGCGGCGAAATAATATCTCCCATAAACATTTACCAGGAGGCAGGATCATGGAGAAACACTTCCAACAGGTTGTTTTCAGAAAACAGGCCCATCGTCAGCATTAACTCTTAACATTTACTCCAGCAGCAGAAGCAGCAGGCGTGTATGAGGAGTTTTCACGGATGAAATTAGATGCTGGGGCTCCGCATTATGCCCATTGATCCAATTACACGGGTTAACCCTTTCAGGTTCAAAGTAGAGCAAACGGCGGAATATTTTAGTATTTGCACTCGTAGAGTTTTATATACTTGCATTTTCTGAGCTGAGTAAATATTACAAAACAATGCGATTCTTAAAGTACTAAAGATAAAAATAATATTTGAGAGTTTTACAATCACTATGCAGTAATAACAAGAGCAACAGCGCCCTCTGTAGACTGAGAAGAGGATATTCTCATGTTTCGATGTCATTTATCATCAGAACTACCTGAAGATGGTTAGAAGAGCCATCGTCTCTTCAAGTTATATTATTAGACAGAAGCTCTATAGTCTAAAAGCTATTGAAAAAACTATTGCCCTGTACAGTCCATTAAGAAGCACTGTCTATGTGGTGTTTTTTATGTGCTTTAAGACAAACCATGTATTTTCTTTTTAAAACTGCAGTGATCTAAAGACAGTTTCAAAAACGCGGTTTGATTTAGCAATGTAGTGGGTGTATGATGTATCTTACGATGTTATGATGAACTACAGTTGCAAGAATAAGTATGTGAACCACTTGCAGAATCTGTGAAAATGTGCAAAATTTTAACAAAATAAGAGAGATCATACAAAATGCATGTTATTTTTTATTTAGTACTGTCCTGAGTAAGATATTTTACATAAAAGATGTTTACATATAATCCATAAGACAAAAAATAGCTGAATTTATTAAAACGACCCTGTTTAAAAGTTTGTGAACCATTGATTCTTAATACTGTGTGTGGTTACCTGGATGATCTACGACTGTTTTTGTTTTGTGATGGTTGTTCATGAGTCCCTTGTTTATTCTGAGCAGTTAAACTGAGCTCTGTTCTTCAGAAAAAATCTCCAGGTCCTGCAGATTCTTCAGTTTTCCAGCATATTTTGCATATTTGAACCCTTTACAACAGTGACTGAATGATTTTGAGATCCATCTTTTCACACTGAGGACAACTGAGGGACTCAAACACAACTATTTAAAAAGGTTCAAACATTCACTGATGCTTCAGAAGGAAACACGATGGATTAAGAGTCGGGGGGTGAAAACTTTTGAACAGGATGAAGAGGTCCAAATTTTTCTTATTTCGCTTGAATATCATTTTTTTTCATTTAGTACTGCCCTTCAGAAGCAACAGAAGATACTTGCATGTTTCCCGGAAGACAAATTAAATACAATTTACCTTGATCTTCAAATTCCAAATGTTTTCACCCCCATCTGTTAATGCATCATGTTTTTTCTGAAGCATCAGTGAATGTTTGAACCTTTTTTAATAGTTGTGTTTGAGTCCCTCAGTTGTCCTCAGTGTGAAAAGATGGATCTCAAAATCATTCAGTCACTGTTGTAAAGGGTTCAAATATGCAAAATATGCTGGAAAACTGAAGAATCTGCAGGACCTGGAGATTTTTTCTGAAGAACAGAGCTCAGTTTAACTGATCATCCAGGTAACCACACACAGTATTAAGAATCAATGGTTCACATTCTTATGAATGGGGTTATTTCATTTTTTTATTTATTTTTTTGTCTTGTGGATTATATCATATCATCTTTTATGTAAAATATCTTACTCAGGACAGTACTAAATAAAAAATAACATGCATTTTGTATTATCTCCCTTATTTTGTTAAAATTATTAACATTTTCACATATTCTGCAAGTGGTTCACATACTTATTCTTGCAACTGTATATGCCTTTCTCCACAGATGATACTATTATGCAGTTTGGAGGCGGGGCTAATTAGCATATTCATAGATCCGCGTATATTAAATGAAGCAAGGGTGTCGAGTTACAAGCTATTTTAAGGCATGAAGAAAATTTTTGTCACAGAAAAAATGTTTAAATATGTCACTTTGGTGATCAAAGATGAGTTTTGAGGGACAAAATTATTGACTACAGGGGGACTTTAATATTGTGTTGTTTCAAGTTAAAAAGTAAATGTTTGCTCTGCCTTAAATTTTAATTTTAGTCAATTTGGATATTTGAGTTATTTCAACAAAAAAAAAAAAAAACACTAAATTTTAAGTTGTAATAACTAATTGCAATTACACACACACACACACACACACACACACACAGTATTGTCACATATGGGGGTAAGTTGGCACAACAGAACCTGCCATTAACAGCCTATTAATTTTCAGAACAATTTCAATATTAAATCTTATATGAAACATGAAACAAAATACATGAAACTGCAAAAAATGTAACATACAAAAATATAAAAACATTGTTTTTGGCCAATAAATATTGTGATTGTTAATTAAAATGTAGCCCTATATTTGCAATTAATTATGTAATAAACCCATAACATGTAATACACATGAAAACCTGACCTGCCATTTACGGAACAAAAACGTGTCCACAATTAATTAGCAAATGAAAGATATAGTACTGAATGAAAATAAAGTGTTTGAATAATAAAAAAGATGACATTACACTTGACAGCTTAGTAAAATCAATATAGCATAAATCACATATAAACAGATGTAAAATGTACAATAACCAAATTATATGGATCAATTAAATTTCAGTATGTATTAAATCTCATTAAATAAGTATGTTGAATTGTTTATTCATACGTACCATTTCTTAATATTTATTTATCCACCAGGAGGTGCTACACACAACATTATAACTTGTAGAGGCGCCTATATAAAACACCAATAAAAGTCTGTAAAGTTTAGGTCTCTTCATTTAATGTCTCAGTGATTTAAACTCCAGTGCTGCTAATAACAAGAGATAATTGATATGAGATTATGGCAGAGCAAACACTGGCTATTTAGCAACAGATTTTATGAATTCTGTAATTTTTGTCATGTCTATGTCACTTGTTATCATTTTATCTCACCCTGTTAGACAAAATAACAAAAATCGTGCAGAAATTATATTATCAAAATTTCATAAGATGTTGATTTCATGTTAACAACCTTAAAATCTCAATCCATCACTGAGAAATGGCTAACTTAGCGCTTCATTTCATCCTGTTAAGCATCCTGTTCATTGCCACTATGTAAATAATCAAGCTATATTTAAAAAGTGCTTAAACCACAGCATATATCTGAAAGTCTGGTATAATTTTTTATATATAGAAACGACAATACTGGTATATCGGCTGTTTAAACGTTACAAAATTCAAAATGTACTGCCTAACAGGAATGACCCTAGTGATCGCAGGGACTTTTGTTTTGAAATCTCCTTAGAGTCCGAGAGCGGAAGTCATTGGCGACAGCGAAAGGTTCACGTTACTTGCAGGAACAGTAAAGAAAGGAGGAAAAGCGGGTAGCGGGATATCAACACTGATTTTATTCAGAAAAGGTGTCATATAATCTACAGACGCTGGTATCTCAGTATCCATCTTCCCCTGAAGCCTCTGGCGAAGTTCATCGTGGAAGTGAGTGAAAGAAATAAGGCTGCTATAGCTAACTAGCTAAAGGTGTTTGTCAGGCTGTTAGCTCCATTAGTTCAAATTGGTTAGCTGACCGGTAATCCTGCTTATAATGAACGGTAATCTTGACTGATCGATTGGGGCTGTGATCTGTATTCAATGTTTGAACAATAACTGCGCATCACGACTCGCCCTGTGGCTCATATTAGCGACAGAAATGAATAACTCCATGGATGTGATATGGATCGATATCTGACCAGCTCGATTGATTATCAAGAAATCAGTTAAATATATCGGTGCTATAGACAGCTGGCAGGTGATTTGTGAAATATCGTGTTCTTCCTTCCTGTTAAGGGACTGAACATTGAACACTGAGGTCTCTGGCCCGCAGCAGGAGGAAAGCTCATTCAATGTCGTGAGACTGCTTTATTTATTTATTTATTTATTTACTTTCTATTTTTGTTTACGTTTATTTTATTAGATTAAATATACGAATACAGGTGTTTAATATTTAAAGATTTTATGTTTACTTGTTTCTTTTTATTTATTATTATTACTACAAATTTTTTGAAGGCTTTTTTCTTTACTGGGGGACCATTAGAGAATCCATTACACACACATAAGAGGTCTGAGACTCTGGGGAAAGATGCGAACTTAAAGGGCTAGTTCACCCAAAAAATTGCAATTCTATCAGTATTACTTTTTCTGCTGAGCACAAAAGACAGAATTAAATCTTTAGTTGCTATTCACTTTCGTTGCATCTTTTTAATTTATACATTTGTGGCTGTCCGTTCCTAATATAAGTACCTAAGGGATAGTTCAAACAAAAATGAGAATTGTCATCATTTACTCACCCTCAAGTTGTTTCTATGAATTTCTTTCTTCTGTTGAACACAAAAGAAGATATTTTGAAGAATATGGGTAACCAAACAGTTGTGGAGCACCATTGACTTCTAAGAAAGTGAATGTTGCCCCACAACTGTTTGGTTACAAACATTCTTCTAAATATCTTGCTTTGTGTTCAGCAGAACAAAGAAATTTGATAAATGTGTACATTTAGGTTGTAACACATGGTGCTTGTAACTTGACTACAGACATGACTTGTATGCGGACTTTCAGTATTTAGGAAAACAATCTTTATGGCTAATTTATGTTAGAAATGACTGAATAAAGGCTCACCAAGAATGGTAATGATTATCATAACTTTAATGTTTTAATGATCATTATAATTCTACGAGAATAGGGAAGTTCACACCACAGCTATAACAATAACAGCACAGAAAAACAATATCACTTTCAGAACGATTTTTCTTTCAGCTTATGAAAGATAAAAACATTGACAGGCAACCAGAATCCAGGCCTGTTCACACAAAGATCGATAACTATATTAGCGTTCACACCAAGGACTTATATATATACTTATATAACTTATACAGTTTTAATATTGTTATAATTCTATTAGAAAAGGGAAGTCCACACCACAACAATAATAACGGTGCAAAGGAACAATATCATTGGAATCACTTACACAACTGTTTTTAAACAACAAAACTCTGAGCCTATCAGAATCCACCTGACTTTAAAGGCACGTTCACATCAAGAGCGATAACTATAACACAAACTATATTCGCGCACACACCAAAGGACGATCATTTTCGATGTATTATAAGTTATAGTTATATCTTCTGCTGTTTTAAAGGCACAATATGTAATTTTTCACCGCTAGAGGTCGCCTATTCAAAACAAAGTCGTTGCTTTATGATGCTGAGATTGAGCGCGGAATCTCATCTTCATCTCACAGCCGGTGGAAAAGAATCGGGGAAGTGACTCGGGCAGAAATCATGTTCATGGATGAGATTATTAATGTTACTGTAGTATGAAGCAGAGCTAAGCCCAATGATGTGGGAGCTGAGCGAGGCCGCTGGAGTGATACACGGCTAGAGAGCTTTATTATGCCGCGGTCACTGCTTCTGCTTCTTCCCGTCAAGCATATGTGGGGTAAAGCAGTGCTGTTTCATCATATTAGATACATTTGAATGTGTTGAAAATGATGTTATAACGTTACTCTGTCCGTTCGCTTGGCGGCTGCTATGAGACACTTGTTGCACACTGCAACTTGTTAGATATTGGAATATCATATCAATAAATGCTGGATGGCTTGTATTGCTAAGTGGCATGCAATTAATTTCAAAACATTGTATGACGGAGACAACGCTGTATTACTGTTACTAAAAGTAAAGCTGCATCTGATTATGCTATGTTAGCTACTTCACAAAATAGTGTTTTTCTCTGAGGCATGGTAAAGCATGGAACTCGTGGAAAATCAAGAAAACGCGATTTAGACAATAAGACTAAACTTGTTGAGCTATATAACAATGATTAGTTTTCCGTAGATGAATATATCCAAACAGTTATTCACATTTATAATAAAATGCATAATATATTAAAGCGTATTTGGTATTTCCATTGGTTTCTACAAAATAAAACCGGAAAACAAGGGTAACGCAGGTATGATGTTATTGGTAGGTGACGCATGGACACGGTTCGTGCCCTGGTTAAAATTGCTTATTTCTCTGGATTTAAACATTCTTGGAAACATTTGGAGATGTCAGTACACAAGTCAACAAAATATATAACACTGTTCTAGTGGTTTTTGGATATTTTAATCCAAAAATCTTACATATTGTGCCTTTAAATGCTCGAGCTCTTTAAAGTTGGATGGATTCTGATTGGCTGTCAGTGTTTAAGCAGCTCAAAAAATCGGCCTGTAAGTGATTCCACCTATATTGTTCCTCTGTGTTGTCATTGTTGTAGTTGTGGTGTGGACTTCTCTGTTCGTATAGTATTAGAATAACAATTAAAATGTTATATTAGTTAGTTATCGTGCCAATAATTACGGGCCATAGAAAGTTACCGTCTGCTGATGTGGACGCTTTTTTTTTTTTTTTAATCATTATAGTATCGTTCTGACTCAACCATTGGTTTTGAATTTTAGATTTTAGCCTCGGCGATTACCCATATAGCACAGAATCTTACTCAGGGGTTCAGGGAAGCATTTCCTCACTGGTTGTGTCACAATAGGAATCCCTCCCTGATGCCCGGCTTCCTCCTGAGCTAATCTCTTTTCAAAAGGTTAATGATTTGAGATGAGACTTCTAATGGATACAGCATATTGCATTAGTGCTGCATCACCGATAATCACCAATAATGATGCCGAGCATGGGCATTAGAAATACGTCAAAACGTATGCACACTTATGGCTTCTCTTTTGTTGAATCTCAACCACTATTGTTTAGCATGCACGAGATGCATGCAGTTGACATGAGGAACAATGGACCTGTATGTGATATAGGTCAGTTAGAAGCGCTTCAGCACTTCTGTTTGTTTAGGCCTTTACCTATGCTTTATTCATTAAAAAAATGTAAAAAAAATGTATTCTTCTTAAGCATTTTGTCTACTTTGAGGCTTCCTGGTAGGTTTTGTTGTTTTCTTGTCATGTTTTGTGCTGGGATTTATGTAGCCAGAACTGCTCT
The DNA here is from genome assembly GCA_037950665.1 of Hypophthalmichthys nobilis. Taxonomy (NCBI): domain Eukaryota; kingdom Metazoa; phylum Chordata; class Actinopteri; order Cypriniformes; family Xenocyprididae; genus Hypophthalmichthys; species Hypophthalmichthys nobilis. The sequence continues at coordinate 4,388,857 of CM075470.1, forward strand.
TTTATTGTATCTGATTAATTCAGTGTCACGCTCTTATTAGTGACTTATGATTTCTCAGATGTTTAAGTTTGCAAGTGACCTATATCTGTCATCCGTGAACAGACCTGTATGCCCACATTTATACAAAAAACATCATGTGCTCTGCATGCATGCATAACAAGAAACGCTGCATTTGCACTGTAGGAAAGTCCGTCATGTAAGTTTAGCCCAAAATCAAAAAATAAAATTTGGTAATTGAATGAATAAACTTAGTATGCTGTTTGTGTCGTGTTCTCAGGTGGCAAATTAAACCAGTCATAGTTGAGCAACAAGCCGACTCTCAATATTTCAGCTAAACAAATTTTTCATATTGCTATCCTTTTTGTTCACAGTGAAGTGTGTCCACATTTCTGGCGTTTACCTGTCGTAGCTTATCCAAAACGCATAATTGAATAAGCGATTAGGGCTGTCACTAATGATTATTTTGGTAATTAAGTAATCAGTCAGTTATTTTGACGATTAATAATTTTGGACCTAAATAAACAGTAGTCTTTTAAATGACTTAAAATTCACATTTAACAACAAAGCAATAATAATTGCTTCAAATAAAGTATCATAAGCAAGTATGGTTTTATTGAACAACACTGTTACATATTATATACACAATATAAACATAATCAACTTATGTACATTATGTATTATTAAAAATTCAAACATTTGTGCATCGGCATAATTAACGATGCATCGATTTTAAAAAAAAGTATGCATCGGATACAAGTTGGCATTTGTATTGCGATGCATTGTCTCTAACAAATTTGCATCGGTAAAAAACGATTTATTTATAAATAATTATTAGTAGATGAGCTATACTTTTATTACTTAGAAAGTGACCAATAATTTATATGTAGATTGATTTCTCTCACCACTGCTGCTACGTGAATATGACGCATCACAACACTACGGACCGAGGCGTGTCCTGAGAGTCACATAGAATATCTAGATAACATGGCACATTTGTGAACATTTGTGAAAGGGCCATGCGTTAGAAGTCAGAAGGCACTTAAGTTGCTTTATGACTTGCTGTCTGTCTGAAACAAAGAAATAAAAGCAAAGTATCTGTACTAGGGTGCAACGGTTCGTAGTTGATCCGTGATCCGTACAAACCATTGTTCTGTTGTCAATCCAGAGCTAGTGTCCACACCGATGACATGTTTAACTGTTGTAGCTTATCCACGTTGTGCACAAAATAGACGCTGAACTCAGTCAAAACATGCTATCGAAGAAGTGCTGATTAAACATCTGTTTCAGTCACTGATTTCTAGCGATTTTTCTAGACTACTAGTAGTGGTTCATTTAAGCGATTAGTCGACTAATCACACATTTATATTAATAAGCCATATAAATCATAATAATGATCCTTTTAATCGCCTATATATAATACATAGCCTGATCAGCGCTCAGACGCACACATAACGCTTGTAGCAGTGCACCGGCAAACGTAGTGATTATGAATGTGGTGTGAATAAACAGAAGGAGGCTGTCTGAATATTTTAATAATTTGTTTTGTGTGTTTTCTGCTGCAAAGATTAAGGGGTTAGTTCACCCAAAAATGAAAATGTCATTAATTACTCACCCTCATGTCGTTCTACACCCGTAAGACCTTCGTTCATCTTCGGAACATAAATTAAGATATTGTTGATAAAATCCGATGGTTCAGTGAGGCCTGCATTGAGAGCAAAGCTTTGAAACGCTCAAGGTCCATAAAGGTACTAAAAACATATTTGAAACAGTTCATGTGAGTTCAGTGGTTCTATCTTAATATTATAAAGCGAAGAATACGTTTTGTGTGCCAAAAAAACAAAAGATTTCAAAACACTGGTTCAGGGCTTTACGAATCAAATCAGTGAATCTGAACGCCAAAGTCCAAGAATTCAAAAAGCATTCTTATCGCTTTATAATATTAAGATAGAATCACTGAACTCACATGAACTGTTTCATATGTTTTTAGTACCGTTATGGACCTTGAGAGTTTCAATGGCTTTGCTCTCAATAGAGGCCTCACTGAGCCATCGGATTTCATCAATAATATCTTAATTTGCGTTCTGAAGATGAACGAAGGTCTTACGGGTGTAGAACGACATGAGGGTGAGTAATAAATGACATTATTTTTATTTTTGGGTGAACTAACCCTTTAAGGCAATGATGCTGACTCGTCATCTCTGCAGCAGTGGACACGTTTCATACGGATTACATAAATTTTTTAGATTTGAATTGGTTCATTTAAAAGTAGACATTTCAGGTTTTCCTTAGATACATTTCTCATGTCTGTGTGGCAAGTATTTGCTGAGTTTCGATTCATTTTTGTGACGCGCACAAGTTTACTTGAGACTGAGACGGCAGAATGTGGCATTCTGTTTTTCATTTATTTTTACAAAAGCACAACGCTTTGTTGTTGTTGTGAGTTTACAGAAATAAAAGCAAACCATTTACAGTTTTGAATGTTGGATTGTTCTTATCTGTATGACTAAAAATGACTGAATGAGTATTTTAAGTTAAATGCAAGTGATCGCACCGGCGCCTTCATGTCATGCAGTAACCGCGCTCTTCGCGCAAACACTTGGATATGTGCCAAAGCGCACATTTATCTAGGTTAACGTTAGAACGAGTGGACTTGTGAAGTAGCAAGTGCAACTATTACATGTTTCAAGCGATAAGCCATATTTGAGCTTGATGAATTATAGGGAAATATTTGGATTTCCTCCCATTTACAATCTGTCTGTCACAGACTGTGTGATTTCTGCACTTCCTGTACATTTTTTTTTTTTTTCTGCGACTAAACTACTAATACCATTTTTGGTCGTCTAAGCATCTTTTCATCGACTAATGGTTAGTCGATTATTAGGGGGCAGCCCTACTGATTTCAGCCCTCCAAAACTACTTCGGCGCAAAACTGAAAATGGCTGTTTCAGCCAAAAAATTTTGGTAGCCGAAATTTCTGTGCATCCCTAATAATAATTAGTAAAATGATTACTGTCCAAGTTAATTATAAATATTGCAATTATTATTGGCATAATTAGATCAGATTTTAAGAAAAGATGAATTTTTGGCATACATATTTAGCATCATACATGTGTTCTCACTGTTGGCCAAATGTGCTGTGATTAGAAAGGTGTTTATCTATAGCTGACTGATTATTTCACCCCTTGATGAAAGGAAACTCAAGCGTGTTTTACTAGGATAACCACTGGTAAAATATCATTTCTTTAGCTATGGCATTATAGCTTTACAGTAGACCAGTGCAGTGCAGGAAACATTGAACTGAAAGTTCATTTGTGTGAATTTTGGCATTCGGAGTGAAACATTTTAGCTTTTGTGAACTTGTTCTTATTAGAATACAGTGGTCGTTTCATGATTTAATGAAATAATGTACTGATTACACATTTTAATTGTTTCAGAGGTGTAATGGTGATCAAAACATACTCAGATTGCATGTTTCTCCCCCTCAGTGTGCTGGCAGCAGTGAATGGTTCAGCGGCAGCGGTGCCAACAGCCGTCGTCCCATGAGTTTTCTTTTGGCCTGAGCTGTCTGCTTTGGGCTCCGGCCTGGTTCGTCTGGATCTCTGTGCCTCCGGCGCCGCAGTCATGGATCACCCCAGAGAGAAGGAGGGTGAGAGGCCGGTGAGGAGCAGTAAAGTGGCCCAGGGCGCAGCGGGCACTCGCGGCCCTCCAGCTCCACATCCTCTGGGGTCCTCATGGTGGGACCAAACTTCAGAGTTGGAAAGAAGATTGGCTGTGGCAACTTTGGAGAGCTGAAGCTCGGTAAGGAAAGCCATTTATGTGTTGATTGTTCGCAAAAGTCTCTACGGAGCAACCTGGGGTGAAGTTCTTTGCTCAAAGGTGCCAAGCAGGAGTGGATCTCAGGAGCTATGGAGTCTCCTGGGTCACCATCATTAGCCAATCCATTGGGGAACATTGACTTGGGTCATGTGAAATGCCTTTAAATCCTAAGTGTGTAATTTGTGCACTAGTGTCAACAATTTGAATTGCAAAACTAATGTTTTCCAAGAGGATTCCTAGAACACACATCCCCGATCCATTAGTTGAACAAACTGATATCTCCGCCCTAAAATCATGCCATTGGTTGAGTTGAACTGGTTGGGGTTGGGAGGCTCAAACAAACAGAGGGAAAAAATTACACACTTCAGTTTTTAAGAAAGATTCAAGCCTGGCCTGCACAATATTTCATGAACATGGCAGTATTGGCCAATATTTTTTCTGTTCTATTGGGCATTTCACACTTAACTACTAGTTAACTAGTTAACCCTGGGTCATACTAAACCCGGATAAACAGAATCCTGGGTTATCTTGCTTCATGTTTCACATTGCTCATAATTTACCCGGGTTAACAATTAATCCTGGGTCTTCATAAGCTGTCGTTTCACACTGTACATTCCTAAACTCTGGGTTAACAAACTTATTTCCATATTTGCAATGTCAGTGTCACTGATTGGTTGAACGCTGCACATGAAAAGTTTATATAAAGGCTGTAGCATTGTTCATCCTCATATATCGCCAACTGTACAATCAAGTTTATCCTGAATGGACTTTTCAGACTATAAATGTAAGAATGAAACGGTCTCTTCTTCACTCCAATTGTTGCGTGTTCTGTCACCATTTGACATTTTTCCCCTTGAACTGTTTATACAACAAGCAGTTGAGGCACGCAATTGGCTGTCTGTTGGTAAGCATCCAGCTGTAACATTCTTACACAGCATCATTTCACACTGCACATATTTGGCACCGCAATGCAGGGTTAACACAAACAGTGGTACTAACCCTACTCCGGAGTAGAGTTTCATCATAACCCCTGGTAAATGTGGTGCTAAACCCACTTCTAAATTACCCGGGGTAAAAAGTGAGGTTTAGGAGTACGATAACCTAGGATTAAGTGCAGTATGAAAAGGCCTTATCAGGATGATCTTGGAAGCTGTTAATAACAGAACTTCAAATGTTATATTCCTTGTATGCTAGGGAATTTTGTTCTATCCATCTTTTCTTCTGTAATGTTTTAATACATGTAGAATCTTGGACTTTTTTTTTTTTTTTTTTTTTTTTAGGGTTAGGCATTGGCCATTATGTAATACCAAGGAATTGCAAAAATCGCTGACAATTAGTAAACCCTTCAAAGAAAGCATCTTGGAATGCTACTTGCTGGAAGGACCTTGTGAAGTATTTCCAGAAGGTGCTCTTTGGTTGGGTTTCAAACATGTACTTTTAGAAAAAATCCAAAAAAAAGTTAAAACGCCTTTACTCACATGTCGACACACTCTGAGGAAAGCTGAAGGCTGAAATGCTTCAGTGTGCAGTGTTTTAGCCGTTTTTAATATTTCTATTGTGATAGCCATTGTGTGAATAAAGGCGTTTTAGCTTTTTTGACTGGAAGAAGTGCCTTGGATTTTTTTTTTTTTTGTTTCTGAAAGAATTAAACCCTTTTTAAATATACTTATAGCATTGACAACAAAATTGGTAGATTTTGGAACTGACACAAAAGAGAACATAGCACTTCTGTTTATCGACCAATGACCTCATAATTGTTCTGGCTGTTGTTGTTGTCCTAATGGGTCCAGAGTTCAAAACCAACCTGGGTCATGTCCTATACCTGTCCCATCTCTCTATACCTATACTTTTCTGTCAATCTCCATTAGATTTCCTATCTAATAAAGGCAGAATTCCAATCATTAAAAACATTAGTATAGGCCGAAAAGTCCATATTGTTGCTTCCATGTTCAAAAAGCCTAATTTCAGTTGCAGTTGGTCACTCTTTGTTTGTTTGGTTTTTGTAGGAAAGAATCTCTATACCAATGAGTACGTTGCAATAAAGTTGGTAAGTACATTTTATATTTATTGTTTTCTACCAATCGATTATATCAGGTGAAGCAGACCTGGAATCAAAAGCTGAAGGTTGGGTTGTTCAAAGTCATTGTTATAAGCAAGAAAGCATAATGAATTTTAGACAGACATTTTAGGAATCTGAAACTAAAAGAATATTATAAGTGACAACTTGAACATGTTGCTCAGATGTGAGGAAATAAAGGTGTTTTGCTGGTTGGAGTGTTTGTTGTATATTGTGAATAGGGTTGGGTGTTGTTTGAATTCTAGCGATTCCGATTCTGCTTATCAATTCATTCCCAGTTTCGATTCCGATAAGGTAGAAAAAAAAATCAAACATTTAGATTCAAACATTTGTTTGCAGCTGAATACCATGTACTGTACTATTTACTGTATTGCTACTTGCTGTATTATGACTTAAATCTCGAAATGGCCTTAAGCAATTACTAAATAAAATGCAAAATGTTATGTTTTATAATACATTTAATTCATGCATTGTCTAATTCTGACAGTGCTGGACAAGTTTGCGGCACCATCTGCGGGACACCCTTAGCATGTTAGCCATGGTTCAAAGCACCAAATGCAACTAAAAATCTGCGTTGAAACTGTTACTTGCCAGATGATAAACATGTTTTTTTTTTTTTCCTCGACTGTTTACGCTCACTTAAGACATAAGACATTTAGCACGGAAAACAACGTGCAAGTGCCGAATTGAGTTCTTTCGCATCTACTTACGCTTGAATTGTTTAAAATCACATTAAAATGCACCCACAGAAATTGATAAGCGAAACCGAAATGTTAATTTTATAACAAGCTTCCATTTCCTGACCTCAAGTGTTTGATTCCAGAATTGCAATTGATTTTCAAATCCCAACCCTAATTTTGAATTAACTTAATGTAAACAAATAAAAGGGTTTTTATTGATTTTTTTTTTTTTTTCTCTCTGTTGTGCGTGTGACACTCCTGAAGGAACCTGTGAAATCGAGGGCCCCACAGCTTCATTTGGAGTACCGGTTCTACAAAACATTAGGCAGTGCAGGTAAGGTTATAATCAACACCATCACTGCTCTACCCTGTGTTTATCTCTCTTGTTTACCTGAATAATATTCATTTCGGGCATTTTCATCTGCTGTGTTTTATAGTTTTGCATTCAGTCAGTGTGTTTGCTCATTGTATCTCATCCACATTTAGCCTTAATCTTCATATCCAGGTGCATGACTTTGTTTATACTGCACTCAGGCTTTGTGACAGGGATTTACTGTTATTTTCCTTGCTTTGAAGTCTGCAGTTCCCGAGCAGACTTTCTGAGGATGTTTCCTTTGTATTGGATTGAGGATTTTCCCCTCTGGAGTATCTGACATGTTGAGTCATAGCTTCAGTTTTGATCTTACAGGGTGGTTAGTTTTACAACTGAGCCTAGGCGTATATATTAAACTGAAATGAAAATCTACACTCTTGTTACAAAATTCATGTTTTACCTCGCATACCAGTGGCTGATGAATTGAGAACTTGTCAGCAATGATCAGATCATGTTAAAATATATTTAGTGCCTGTTTTCCCTTGTATATTTGTCTCAGTAAAGTGCCGGCTCTCACAAAATGTCAAACCCATTGTGATTTTGTTCCTTATAATTGTCATGGCTTTTGTAAGCTATTCTTACCTCAGTTTTGCTGCTGTTTTTTTTTCCCTGCAACAATTTTCAAGTAGGTGTGATGCACAAATGGATAAGGTATGCTGACTAATCTTTTGGTGATTTAACATTTGTTAAGTTTCCATCCATGTCTGGTGACTGGAGATGGCAATCAGTTTTCCAAAACACACACACACACACACACACACACACACACACACCTCATTCATATGTGGAAATAAATCTGATATGAATCATTCTGGTATGCGTCTGCCATGTAAGTGGACAGATCGGATATTTCGTCTATGTCCATTGCAAATCGCGTCGTTTTTACTTCCTTTTCGGCCTAAGCTTTTCTGGGTCTACCTTTGGGTTATTTCGCGTAAATGCAGATATCGGACACTTTTAAAAGATGTAAGCTGCTTGTTAACAAAATCAGATTAACAGCAAATCGGAATTTGGCATCAAGACCTGCAATGTTAATGTGGCCTTAATTAACTAATATCAACTAATGAAACCTTATTATGAAGTGTTACTATAAATTCATAAATGTGCGTCATAAGTCATGGCTTTATAATATGCTTATATATTAAGAAAATATCATTGGACTATATGTATTATATGTATGTATTGTATAGCATCTCAAATTATTCTTGAATTACTAAGCATTTTGTCTACACACTCAAAATTGCAAGTTTATTTTCATTGAAATAAAGATAAACAACAGTAGTGCTACAATTTCCTTTATTTTTTCCTCAGTACCCCGAAATTGACTCTTGTTCTCTTAAGTACATAGGATGTAACCACTAAATTTTTCCCCAAAATTTAGAGCTTCATCCGTAACTTTAGTGTGTAAATTTTAGCGGCATCTAGCGGTGAGGTTGCGAATTGCAGCCAACGACTCAGTCCACCGCTCACCCCTCCCTTTTTCAAAGCACATAGAGACAGAGCGACACGCGTCATAATCTGAAAACCACACCCACCGGGGGGGACGATCCAACTGTCTCCATTGACTTTGTATTGCGTGAGGCTGCCTCCTTGTCTTTTCTGACTTATAACAAAAAACAGAACAATGTCTAAAAGCTGCTGTGTGACAAGGTGTACAGAAAACAAGCTAAAAAAAAAAACCCAGAACCAAAAACCCATTAGTTTTTATAAGCTGTCGACCCAAAAAAACGTGGACTAAAAAGTGGATACAGGCGATTGAGACAGAGCGCGACATGTCATATTACTATGAGAACTACGCCCACTGGAGGGTAACGTAATCAGCGACAGGAAATATAATATATAAAACTGACATTTGGACATTTGACTTAACAGTGACAAAATGTTTACTGCACACATAGGCTTACTGAGTGTCAGGATCCCAAAATTTACCCATTCTTCCTGCTGATGCTTCACGTCTTATTGCCTGTATCCACTTTTGTCTCCTTAAAGGCTGGCTTTTATGGTTCGGTAGCTTATAAAAACTTAGTTCTGGGTTTTTTAGCTTGTTTGCTGTATACCTTGTCACACAGCAGCTTTAAGGCATTGTTCTGTTTTTTGTTATAAGTCAGAAATGACAAGGAGGCAGCCTCACGCAATAAAATGTCAATGGAGACGGTTGGATTGCTTTCCCCCCCCCGGTGTGGGCGTGGCCTAAATGCGCTCTGTCTCTATAGAGAAGCTACGGTGGCCTACACAGGACAAAGATGTCGTCGTCTTTGACAGCAGAGAGTAGCCAGTCAAGCAGGTTTCTTTACAAAGATAAATTAAGAAATTATATTTACTTAATTATACAGTAAATTGATATGTTATTGCGAATATTATTGTTACTTGTGTCAGTGTTTTATTCGCTGGCTTTAGCAAGCTTTTTTGCATGCTAGTTAGTAGAAGAAAATAACAACATGGTGACGAAACGCGCTCTGTAGAGCAGCTTGTCCATTTAGGGCTACTGTAGAAACATGGCGGCACAAAATGGCGACTTACCATGTAAGGGTACCCGCGGTGTATGTAGATAGAAATGGCTCGTTCTGAGGTAATAAAAACATAGTTCATGATGTAAGGTCTTTATACACTACTGAAAACATAGTTATGTATATTGCATTTCTGTCAATAGATCCTCCTAAATATTACACACTGGACCTTGAAATGGAAACATAGCTGTTGCCATTGGGCAGTACAGTGTGTTTGTACAAGTGCTTGTCCAGTGTAGAATTATTGTTCTGTTTTAACAATTCATATTGTTCTTGACCTCTAAATTTGATGTTTTCATGCTGTTAATATGCAGGGACTAATAATTCTCTTTGCATCTGTATGATAATTTATCCTATTTAAACCTTTGTTTAAATCTAGACTGTGTTGTGGCACTCTTCTGCTATAGTTTAGAGATCACTCTGTGGTTTTGATAGTTTGGTTTTGCTTTGGCATTGGTCCTACTCACTCTCTTTTAGCTTTTTTATCAAGACACCACATCGAGGCAAGACTAGTAGTAAAACATAGCTGCTGGGTTTGATCACGTCGCCCTGCACTTTGATTCATGATGTGGCGGCTCAGGCATCACAGAACAGCGTGATGACGGTGTTGCCCTGGTGACAATGCAAATTCTCTGTTCAGTGTCTAGATGATGACAGGCCAGGAGGCGTGGCCTTGGACTCTCTTAAGATTCGCACACTGTCATCTTTATACTCTGTTTATTAGCATGATATATATCCTCAGCAGCAGCTGCTTCAGCAAGAAGGTGCCTTGTCATTTATACCCATTTTCTTGTGTTCGCATTTAATAGCTAGATCATCTGGAGGGGGAATTCAGAATTAAGTGCTGCGTAATTTTGCGTGTCAATCATTTCTCCGGGTCATGCTAGCAAGCACATTTTCTTTGATATCTTCCAGAGCTTTTTAAAATACAGATTTTGCTGCATATTGTCCTCAAATACTATATTTTTATTTATTTATTTATTTATTTATTTTTTCAAAAAATAGCATAAGAGACTTCTTTTCAGAAAAAAAGATAATTATTCCAAAAATTTGACCGGTAGTGGTAAAATGTTGTCATGCTAAATGCTAATCACTGATTGGATATTATTCTAATGTTGGCTAGAATTTTGAAATTGCAGAGCTTTTTAATCTGCTAAAGGAAATGTAATTATGCAGTGACATGATTAAAAAATGTGGAGACTGCAAATTAATATCAAGGCAAATGCTTCTCACAGTCAACTGAACTGAAAAAAAGCCTCATTTGTCAGCCATTACAGCTGATTACATTAGTGTCTGTGAAGAGAACTGTATTACAGTGAACTCCACTATCACCTCCATGAAGTCCTGAGCCAATACATACGTCGGCTTGGTGTATCACGGCCCTAAGACAGAACAAGGTGAATTAGGGCTGATAATGTTAAATACACTACCCATTCAAAAGTTTTGAACCTCTACCTACCCTACATACAGTGATGTCCAAAAGTCTGAGGCATTTACACAGTCATGGTTTGAGGGCAAGTAATTGATAATAGATTTTTCATTTTTAACCAGATCTGTCACTAGATATTAAGGATTTTTTTTTTTTTTTTTTTTTTTTTTTTTATATATATATCACCAACAAAATCATTATAAATATGTTGCTGAGCCCTACTTACATTTGAAGTAGAACTCAAGCGGATGTGTTTGTAATGATATGTGTAGCTGAATGTAGTTCAGTGGCTTGTTAGGCCAGAAAAGACAGGAAAAGGGTGGCAGCAGCAGCAGCTGATCAATAATTCAGCACACGGCACAGCTAGCATCTATATGAGCATCTCAGTAAACCTCTGTGTAAGCCTATAGGTCTGCCACTCTGCTGGTATATGCAGAGATGTGTGTGCATGTGGATGTCTTTTTGCTGTGTATAAGTTTTCTTCTTGTGCTGTATCTGGGACAGCATGCGGGCCGTCCTGCTCCTACATGTCTTCCAGCAGGGTTTGTGTCTCAGTGATGAATCAGCACTTCAGGAAAGGTGGCACTCTGACCACGAGCGTTTCCAGGATGTTCACTTAGCGCTGTTATCGTATGACGTCTGAAAAGCAGTCCGCTGATTAAACTGCCTGGCAGCCAAGCTTGTGTAACACTACACCGGTGCCTTGCTCAGCTCCTTGAGCACCACGCTGGAGTACCGAATCAGCAGGGTCCCACATAAACTCTGAAGTCCTGAGCCCTCAGAGAGGCTGCTGGGATACAACAGCGGACCTTGTTTTATAGAGATGGCTTTTAAAGCAACTTGAGTTCATATCCGAACTGTATGACTGCACCTTACTTCTGTTGTGCTTTGCCATTGGTTGATCTCAATCTCATGTGAGTGACAGGTTGCTTTTTCACCCAAAAATAAAATTTCTGTCATTAATTACTCACCCTCATGTCGTTTCAAACCCGTAAGACCTTTGTTGATCTTTAGAACACTAAGATATTTTTTGATGAAATCCGAGAGCTTTCTGACCTCCCTATACACAGCAACGTCATAACCAATTTCAGACCCATGTGACTACAGTGGTTCAACCTTGATATTATGAAGAGACAAGAATAATTTTCGTATGCAAAAACAAAACAAAAATAGTGACTGAACAATACAGAACAATAGTAATTTTATGATTAAATTAACTTTAGGATTAAAGTTAATCCTAATATATATATATATATATATATATATATATATATATATATATATATATATATATATATATATATATATATATATATATATATATATATATACACACACTCTCTCTCACACACACACACACACACACACACACACACACACACACACACTACCAGTCAAAAGTTTGGACATGGTAAGATTTTTAATGTTTTTAAAAGAAGTTTCGTCTGCTCACCAAGGCTGCATTTATTTAATTAAAAATACAGTAAAAATAGTGATATTGTGAAATATTATTACAGTTTAAAATAACTGTTTTCTGTTTGAATATATTTTATAAAGTAATTTATTCCTGTGATCAAAGCTGAATTTTCAGCATCATTACTCCAGTCTTCAGTGTCACATGATCCTTCAGAAATCATTCTAATATGCTGATCTGCTTCTCAAGAAACATTTTTAGAACAGCATTTATCTGAAATACAAAGCTTTTGTAACATTATACACTACCGTTCAAAAGTTTGGGGTCAGTAAGAATTTTTATTTTTATTTTTTTGAAAAGAAATTGAAGTAATATTTTTATTCAGCAAGGATGCATTAAATCGATCAAAAGTGACAGTAAAGATATTTATAATGTTACAAAAGATTATATTTCAAATAAATGCTGTTCTTTTGAACTTTCTATTCATCAAAGAATCCTGAGGGGAAAAAAAAAAAAAATATATTGTACACAACAGAAAACAGTTATTTTAAATTGTAATAATATTTCACAATATTACTGTTTTTACTGTATTTTTAATTGAATAAATGCAGCCTTGGTGAGAAATCTTACTGATTCCTAACTTTTGACCGTTAGTGTGTGTATGTGTGTGTGTGTGTATATGTGTGTATAATGTGTATGTGTGTGTGTGTGTATATATATATATATATATATATATATATATATATATATATATATATATATATATATATATATATATATAGTATAATATAATTTTTTTTTTTTTTTTTTTTTCTCATAAAAACAAGAATTGTCAATTTTGATTTCATGGTGACTTTAAATAGGAACTATGTGACACCCAAGCACATTTAATCTAGAATCAGGCTATTGTGTCTATTTCTTGGGGAGCATGTTTGTTTTCTAGACCCCGAAAAGAAAGGACCAAAGGAAGTGAGGCATGCTGGGTGGTCAGGTGAAGGAGATGCTATTGTGACTGTAGCGTGAAATCCTGAGGATGTGCTTCCCCTTACGTCCTCTACTGTGCAACCCGACCCCAGAGGTCTACCCTCCCCCAGGCACGACTGCAAGCTCTTACATACTGTCAGTCCTCTTATTTCTGCCCATCATGGCTACTGGGAGAAATTCTTCATATTCCAGGACTCTTGAAACTGGGTGTATGCCTTTTGTAAACCTTTTTTGTGTTTGTTGTTTTATTATAAAATTATTACAGTAATAAAGTAATTCCCAATGTGACAGGAGTGCCAGTGTTTTGACCTTCGCCCCTTATCAAAAAATGAGAATTAGGACTGCAATGACTAATTGGAAAAAAATCAATAATAAAAATAGTCAACGTTTCATTATCAATTATTCCAGTCTTCATGCTATGAATGACGAACCTCCATCAGTGAGAGCACATTTAAAAAAAATAGCATTGAACTTTTGCCTAGAAAAGTGATAGAAATGAATAAAATCTTATTTATGGACATTTCCATATCCGTATAAATAGTTTGTGTTATGCTCAGCTCAAAGTGCATTTGAGTTTAAAGCTATCATTATAGCTGTATGGCTTCATATACATGTGCACGTGTGTGTGTGTGTGTGTGTGTTGAAAATTAAAAAACTTAAATGTTTATTAAAACCTATACATTTCTTTCTGTTTGACATAGTCGCTAAATCGTATTTATTTTTTAACATTAACCTGGTGCCAAAGGGGAAGAAAATCCTTTTTGTGACTCTATAAAATAACTTAACAGCCCTTATCCAGTAATTCATTTATCCATGAACAACTGCAAAGTCATGCATTTATTACTCAAGGTGTGTGAAACCTGAATTTGATGTGGCTGATTGCCATTTATCTGTGATTGTATGATCCTGTTATGGTTTCAGTAGTGATTGAAAATCATTAAAATGATGCATTTTTCTGCTTTAATGCAGATCGATTTGGAAAAGCATCATGATGTCCCGGTGAATCAGATTTTCCCCCCTGCCATAGTATAAAGAGCATCTCACAGGCGTAGCCTCAGTGGAGGAGGTGCTGTATGTGTCTGCCTCTGCTGGGCCCACCTGCTGAGCTCTCAGCTCATGCTTTATGGATGGGGGGGATGGGGTGATGGAGGGGCGAGAGTCTCGGCCTCCTCTTTGTGATTCTCACCTTCCTCCTGCATAGCACAATTTAGTCTGGATTTAACGTTTGGTTCATGATGGCGAGTTACAAGATAATGTTAGTGCATTATTTAGGGCAGACTGATTTAGTCTCTATTTGTTCTTCGCTGTAGTGTTTTTTCTGTTGTTAGGAATCCTCATAATGCACAAACACAGCCCTGTATATGCAATAATGAAATCTATTTACATAACAGGCTTTGTCAGTTACCTTGATATTTTCCCTAGAGATTCAGATCTTGCTTTGAGCTTAAACCCAGGTACGTCTGTTTACGTGACGTTATGTTGTCTTCCATGAGCACGTTGTACCTGATAAATGAGATGCGGTTCATTCCTTGTCAGTCATAATCCTTAAAACCTTTGCTTTGTTTACCGTTTAGATTTAGTGATGTTTAATTCAAGAACCAAATATTCTTTTGAGTTAATTCTTTAAATTTATATTTCTGGACTTTTACATGCTTGATTCTGATCGGTTGACGAATCTGAGGTGAATTATCCATAGTTACTTTCAGAACAGCTACAAAGCTGAGAACACAAAATGATATTCAAACGGACATTAGATGCTTTTAACAATAAATAAAGTACGCATAAACAGTACTTGAGATTATCATTGCCATACTTTGTGGTGGTGTTCCTGCAGCAAAGAAAAATAGAAACCGTTTCTAAAATAAAATCATTGCGTGTTGATATCTTTTATCGCGTGTTGCAGTATTGCGTCTGGTTAGGATACGGTGTAAGAACGGTAGGGAATAGTTCCAGTTATATTTCCACTTGAGTGTGGTACGGCACGGCCCGATTACAATTACTCGGCCCGGAATTCTCAGCACGGTTGGCTAACCATTATTTTCCGATTAAAGGCACAGCTAAAGTAGTTCCAGGTGGGTCTTGACCACATTACAGTTCCACATCACTTTGGCAAATGATTTCAGTTATTTCAAATGTCCTTAACGCCTACAACAGCAAAAGAACCCACAAAGACATTGACCATGCAGATAGATATAACAAACAATATGAAAAAAATTACAAACTATTTCCATGTTTCCCCATTAACTACGCTTATCTATTGAAAGCACACTTTTTTCCCACTCTCTCTACTAATAACAGCATAAGTCTGCATATCAGTGGCTCAAGCCTCTGTTACTAGCTCTAAAATTACATTTTGGAATTAGCAACGGAGGCCTGGGATGAAATGCATAAGAAATTAGTCCTACACACAAGAGAGTTTTAATGATAAAAATCTGACAACTGACTCAACTCTCAAGCTTGAAGACAAGTAAACCGTCAGTGGTAAAGAACAGAAACTAATTAGTGCATTTCTAGCAATAGGACAAAGTATGCAATAGAACAAACACAAAAATGAAATAGACCTACCTGAAAAACTTCAAGCACTAGAAATGCATAAATTAAAAAAAAAAAAAAAAAAAAATGAAATGAAATGAAAAAAACACTGCATAGTCTTCACTGTGTATATTTACATATACATTTATTCTTATTAAAGTTACAAAAGTTATTCAGTCAAGAGCAGTGAGTGATTTTCTCTATCTTTTGTTGTTTGATCAACATTGACACAGATGGCAGCAGGTTTATTAGGCTGCTGTCACTTTAAGACCAAACGCATGGATCTAATATACTGTTCCACATTTACTTTCCCCACGGTTTACTGAATGTCTCCATGAAATTAAAATTGAAGTTTTTTGGCTTTTAGTATGAATATGTTAGCCTTACTTTTATCTGCAAGCTAGTGTGCTCCAAAACAATGACAAAATTCACATTTAGAAGATATAAACATTCAAACTTACTGTACAATAAACTTCCGCCCATATGGGTCAACGATTTTGATCACTCTGCACTTTGGTATGGAGGAGATTATGAGGAGAAACGTTTAGAGATTAAGAGGAAACTGCAGCTTTACCGAACTCTCTGGCTGAACTGTGATATAAACGTAACGCTATTGGCTAATTTAAAAAAAAAAAAAAAGGTGAGGAGCTGTTCGAAATGTCCCGCGCTGTCTTCCTGTTTCAGTGGAAATTACGTCAACACATTGAATATTGCTGCAAGTTTCAAGGCACTTCAGTGGGCGTTTAAGACAAACAACTGTTTACAAGGATACAAGCAAAGATGGGCATTTTGACACAAGTGTGTGTATTTGACCATTCAAGCCCAATACTTGTCTTGTTATTGTTAACTAAAACAAAATCATTTTCGTAATTTGAAATAAAGCTAAAATAAAATATAAACATTAGATGGAATGAAATGTAAATAAAAAATTTAAATGCAAATAAAAGTTAGAAATATTGCCTTGTCAAATAACTGAAATAAAAATAGTTTAAATGTATTTTTCTTATTACTATCATGGTTAGGTTTCGGGGTTTGACATAGTTTCGGTCATACATTTTTGTACAATTTCTTGTGATTCTGCAATCTCGTACAAAACATTACGTTTTCTTGTGAGGTTGCGTCAATGTAAAAATTTCATATGAACATACTAAAAGAACAGAAATGAGTTGGACATCACAACATTAGTCTGTCTGTGGCTCAGCAGGAGGCTGCTCTCCTGAAGGACGGAGACGGACATGCCCAGACATGATTCTCTGAGAGGTCGGCTTTCAGCAGCATCGCTCAGCTCAATATCATGCAGTGATGTCACGGCCCGCCAGCAGATGCTTATCCGTTCAGAGGACGTGTCACACAGGATTCTGAGCAGTCCTACATTCAGCCAGATTAAATGACCTTTCAGTGGATCTGTGATGATAAATGAGAAATAGTGAAACATCAGACTGAACAATAGACATTAAATGTAGCGGTCTATCAGGGCTCTCAGGAAACATTTCTTTCCCGTAAAGGTAAATGGAATACTCTCTAATGCAAGTTCGGGCACACAGTTGGTGACGAGTCTGTTAGTGATTACTCATCTTCTGCTGCGCCACTCCAAAGTGATGGTGTGATCAGTGCACTCTCTTTCTATTTCGCTCCTCATGCCTGGGCATGCAGCTCTTATCAATGAGGAGAGAAGTGACATCACTAGTCCAGAGATCACGGTCCATCCCATCTGTTCCGATTAGCGTGTTATGATTACACACACAAGCCTTAATATTCAAACCCATTTGTAATGCTCTTATAGATTTTCTGAATGTCAGGGCTGGTCGGTATGACGTATATACTGTGTGTAACCATGTCAGCTGACAGCCGGTAGTGATTATGCTGTGCTGTGGTATATCTGCACTGTGTTTTAGCAAATATAAATAATAATAAAAAATAGCCTACTTTTATTATCTCAGGCAGGCCTTTCCAGCATAGACAGTTTTGTTGATTTTAATGAAACCAAATTAGTTTTATGTCTAATGTAAACACTGTGTGACTGTAGGTTGTTTACAGCATTGAAACTTGCCTCAATGTAGAATTAAACTGATATGTGGTCACACGGTCACAGTTTTCCACGTGTAAGAATACACATTATTTTACTATCCGCTTGTTAAGTCGTGACGTAAGGAACGCCGTTTCTGTGTCCAAGCCCTGGCTTGTTTCACTTGAGAATGCCATCTCGACGGCCGATTATGAGCGCTGTTTATTCATATGAAACATTTAACATTTTAAACAGTTAAACATTTAAAATACTTACAGTCTACACAACAGTCTCCGTGCTCACAGCGTCACAGACATTAATATTTCTGTGACGCTGGCCATCTGGGATTTTGGTATGGAGATAAAGGTTATGATTATAATTTTTTTGTAGTATTACAACACATCATGTGTGTATATTAGCACCGTTTGTTGTTTTCTTGTGGTCTGAGATAGAGCGTTTGGACCCGGAACAACCAAATGGTTTCACACGTGACTTTATGCAGTCATATTTATGATGTATTACTCTTTTCTAGTCTTATTTATCTTTTAAAATGAAAATTACCCCAAGATTTACTCACCCTCAAGCCATCCTAGGTGTATATGACTTTCTTCTTAAAACACAGTCGGAATTATATTAATAAATATCCTGATGCTTCCAAACTTTATAATGGCAGTGAACGGGGGCAATGAGTTTGAAGCTCAAGAAAGTGCATTCATCCATCATAAACGTACTCCACACGGCTCCGAGGGGATAATAAAGACCTTGTGAAGCGAAGCGATGCGTTTGTGTAAGAAAAAGTCCATATTTGAACAAGTTATAAAGTAAAATATCTAGCTTAACTGATGTAACTGATGTCGTAAGTTGAATACGGAGGTGTAGGACGTAGTGTAAGCGCTTTGAACTGTGAGAGACATTACACTTTCTTTGTAAGTTGAAAATGGAAGGTGGTCTGGCAGAAGCTAGATATTTTACTTGTTAGATATGCATATTTTCTTACACAAATGCATCGCTTTGCTTCAGAAGGCCTTTATTAACCCTCCAGAGTCGTGTGGGGTACATTTAAGATGGATGGATGCACTTTCTTGAGCTTCATACTCGTTGGTCCCGTTCAGTGCCATTATAAAGCTTGGATGTGTCAGGATATTTATTAATATAACTCCGATTGTGTTCATCAGAAAGAAGAAAGTCATATACACCTAGGATGGCTTGATGGTGAAAAAATCTTGGGGTAATTTTCATTTTGAAGTGAACTAATCCTTTAAGACTAATTTCTTGCTTTAGTTTAGCATTTCTAAGGGTGTATTCACACCTCTGAACCGTGGCCGAGCATGTTTGACCCCCAAAGGCCCGGTTCGTTTGAGTAGTGTGATCGCTCCGTGCCGTGCCCGGGTGCAGTTCGTTTGGCCGGCCCTGGCCCGCTTGAGCACAGAACAGCTACTACTTTTGTGTGCGCTACTGTCATCATTACAACAGCAAACATCTTTATTACTACTTTGATAGTACACTTTTCAATTAATGTAATTAATTCAAGTGTATTTGGTTATATAACGGGTAGGGCTGAAACGATTAGTCGACATTATCGACAGCGTCGACAATAAAAAATTGTAGACAAATATTTTTGTTGTCGAATAGTCTTTTGATCTCATGCGAGGGCCTGCAATAACGCGGTTTGACCAGTGGGGCGCTGTAGCGCAGTAATGTAATGCAGCCCTCCCGGGTCCAATCCAATAAAAGACAGCGCTTTGGAGTGCATAGTGCAAATGAAGTCGAACCCGTAAAATGTGGGAGATTAACATAGCATAAAACATAACAAATATAACAAAGCATAACTACAAAAAAATACTGTCATGCAGGGCCACCAACTCTCATTCAAACTCGCTGTTCTCACGCCACACGTCCATTTTCTCACGCAGTGAAAGATACATAGAGCAAAGAAGACACAGACGACGCGCCGACAGATAAGACTGATCAGGTTACTTTTGATATAAAACAAACTCTCAGCTTTTAAATTCTGTCAATTTTTCTACGGGATTCAAACAATGCATGTGGTTTTGGCGCTCTTTAACATGGTGCGACAGATCGGTAAATGTTACATTTACCTCAGGAAAGCCAATGACCATAAACTCGATAGTTAGTCAGTTAATTAGTTAGTGTGTGTGTATATGTATGTATGTGTGTGTGTATATGTTTGTTTGTGTGTGTGTGTGTGTGTGTGTGTAAAAAAAAAAAAAAAAAAAAAAAAAAATATATATATATATATATGACATGTATAAAATCTAGAGAGGGGCATTTTTCAAAAAAATGCGCAATATTACATATTCATATTTTTACTGTTATTAAAAAGTTATTATTACAATTCCCAGACTTAAAAACACAGTACCAGTCATTGTAACAGTTGGACTATTGATGACTTCTGAGAAGGGAAAGAAAACCGGAAGGAGATTGGTCTATTCAGTTGGCTTGAAAATCATTAAAAATACACTTTCAGAAGCTGAAGTGATTTCCTTGTTTTATTTACTAGTTAAAGTACAGTATTACTCAATATTTTAACTAATTGCTAGAGTGGAATAATCGAACAAAGCCTACTGATTAATCAGTGTAATAATCGATTAATCGTTCTAATAATCGTTAGATTATTCGATTATCAAAATAATCGTTTGTTGCAGCCCTAATAACAGGTCTGAATCTCACCTTATTGATGAACAGGAATTGTAGTTTGCGAGTAAAGCTGCAAATTCCTCCATAAACGTCAGCTGCCTTCGTAAAATCGCTGCGCGGCATTAATGAAAAATCTATTAGGCAGCATCTTAGCGAAAGTGTATTTCTTCCTGTTTTCTTCCATACAAAAAATTTCATCGTATATGACGTAAGCGTGCTCTGGCCCGGAACGTTAAGTGCAGTGTGAGTGCAGGCCAGCGGGGGAGTGGGGAGTGGGGGCAATCGCGCTCGGGCTCGGTTCAAGGCAACCATGCCTAGTGTGACTACACCCTAACTCAAGTACTCAAGCTCAGAAGCTCAAAATCAACTGAAAGTCCCTTTCATTTTTAAAAGTATTGATGTCATTATATTATCTAATAAACTTTACTACATTGTTATGCAATATATAAAACATTTCAGGGCTGAATTGCCACCAAAACGATATCTATATCATATATAGATATCATATCTATAACTCCTAGTGAGGGATTTAGATCTATACTGTTTATTGTACTGTTAACTGTACACATTTGAGTGGGGCTTGCGATATTGATCAATAATTATACAATATGAAAACACTATGCTTTTTGCAGTTAAAATTAATCAACATTTTTATGCACTTTTATCTTGCTCTTGAGTCGGTCAGTTCCACCCCATTTTTGATGTGACTAAGGCTGCACGATTAGGAGAAAGTCTAATTATAATAATTGCAAAAATAGAGTATTTATGAAAAACAATATAATAAAAATAATAATAATAATAAATTTGACATTACAACTGAAAGTTACAATACTAATATTTATGACTGTCTTCATTTCTTAATTTTCAAACGTTAAATAATCTTGCTGAATTGTTAAATTGGTGCATACTGCTTTTTCCAAGTTAGTTTAAACATTGTGTATACGTCAGAACAATGGCTGTTTGGTTAAAAAGAGTTCTGAATTTAAAAAAAAATAAAAAATAAGCCATTACATTTGGTGCAAACACATAAACATAAAGATACCAAATCTTGTCTAATATTCTGGAAAATGTTTGAGATTTTATCTATTACCCAGTTGTAATGTTGAGTTTATAGTTTGATTGGAACAGCCCTTTCAGTGTAGTTTCTCTGAATTTTTTTTTTTCTTTTTTTTTTTCTTGCTGCTTATGAAGTCAACAGATTAAACAAACTGATTCGGCTGTAATGATTTCTTCTGTTTGCACTAGAGATCATCCCTTTTAATCCGATCCGCTCAGGTACAAAAGAGAGAGAGGGGACTCTTTCATGTGGGTACACATTCATGGACATCACAGCAGTTCAGGTCATGTTACAGCGACGAGGGCGACAGACAGGAAGAACAAATATCACAGCAAAGATTCCTGTGTCACAATGCTGGTTTGCTGTAGTTGCATTTCAGACAAGAGGCTTGTGGTATCTCTGCTTTAGATTGCAATAGAGGGTTTGCGTTTGATCCCGATGGCGCCACATTGTTTTTGACCCCACCCCCTGTCTTCTCATTGCATCAGGGTTGGCCGAAGGGAGCTGGCAGGAAGTCTGAGTTGTGGCCAGGTGCATTCCATGCACAGATACCACCTGCCCATAACTGTATACTGCCCCCATCTGCAAGAGTGACTGTCTGCACTCAACCTGTTCACCGGTTGTACCTTTTTCTCCCATTTTATGTTTTTCTGCTGTTCCAGGGATTCTCGTGGTGAATGTTTGTGCTTGAGCACTCCCAGCAAAGTGGGCAATTTGTTAATCACGCTGTCCTGACCGCTGCGTGTGTTGCGGAGGAGTGGTGCTGTTGAGGGCAGGATGTTCTGGTGGGAGGTAGAGTTTCTCTGTCTCTCCATCCTCAAGCGCAGCTTTGTGAATGACATAACACCGCCCATGGCGCTTATGTAATCCACGTCCATCCTCTCGGTTTTTATTTGTCTCCTCTCAGTCTCTCTCTATTTTTCAGGCTAGATGGAGACTTATGTTGTAATGCCTAGGGATTTGTGAACTTTTCTTGTATCATGAGTGAGCGCAGTCCACTTAAACGCAAAATGAACACTGAAGTTTTGCAGTGCACTGCTTTCAATAGTGACCCAGCATCCCTTACAGAAGTGTACTGTGGTACCAATGATGTTATCTATTAGGGCTGCCCCCTAATATTCGACTAGTTGTTAGTCGACTAGAAGAGGCTTAGTCAGTCAAAAATTTTATGTCTGTTAGTCGCACAAAGAAAGAGAACTTGTGGCGAAGTCACGCAGTCTGTGAGGGACCGATCATTAGCTTCGGGTCCAATTAAAGTATGTCGGACAGGAAATCATCCGTCAACATTAAATATGGCTTATCATTTGAAACATGCGAGTAGTAGCAACTTTACTTGGCTGCTCGTACTAACGTTAACCTAGATAAATGTGCGCTGTTATTAGGCGCATATTCAAGTGTTTTGTGAGTGTTGAAGCTGAAGTATAGTGTGCTTACTGCATGACACGATGTCGGCGCGATTACTTGCATTTTTCCCCGATAACAGCGTAAACATCTTAAAATTCTCTGTCATTTTTGGTCATACAGATAAGAGTAATGTATCATTCAAAACTGTAAAGGTCTACTTTTATTTGTGTAAACTCACAATAACAAGAAAATGTTGTGACTTTGTAAAATAAAGAAAAATCAGGATGCGCTTTCTGCTGTCTCGATCTCCCTGAGCTTGAGCGTGTCACAAAAATGAACCAAAACTCAGTGTATACTTGCCTCACAGACATGGGAAATATATCTATAGGAAGCTTAATGTCAAGTGGTTGTCAACCAATTTAAGTGGAAAACAAATATTCTCAGATTATGTAATCCGTATGAAACGTGCATATAGGCACGTGTACTACTGCAGCGATGACGACACCAAGAAAACAAATCGTTATCAGTAAATTATTAAAATGTTTAGACCGTCTCCTTGGTGTTTTCAACACATTCATTATCATTACTTTTGCCGGTGCGCTATGGCAAGCTTTCTGTGCGCTTGAGTGCTGATTAGGCTATATAGGCAATTAAGGCTCATTATTATGATTTATATGGCTTATTAATATACATGTGCGATTAGTCGACTAATTGCTTAAATGAACGACTACTAGTCGACTAGAAAAATCTTAAGTCGAGGTCAGCCCTATTATCTATCCAGTAAGCATTTGGCACAATAGTTGACTAACAAGAAAATATGTTCTCACTTAGTTTGCAACTATTTCAGAAATATTTTGCCAAAACTGAGAAAAAAAAAAAAATTCTGTACTGAATGATTTACCAAATGTATGCATTGTGGTCTTCACAAGATTTATGGTATTTGGTAATACTATGGTACTTTTGGATAACACTTTAGTATAGGGTTAGGGTTACACATATTCACTATTAACTACAACTTTTCCCTTAATAAACTCATAATTTACTGCTTATTAATAGTTAGTAAGTTAGTTGTTAAGTTTAGGTATTGGGTAGGATTAAGAATGTAGAATAAGGCATTAATATGTATTTAATAAGTACTAATAAATAGCCAATATTCTAGTAATATGCAAGCTAATAAGCAACTAGTTAAAAGACCCTAAAATAAAGTGTTGTCGTACTTTTTAGTAGGAGATGACTCATCAATATTAATCACTATCTTTATAAAAGATGACCCTTACTCTGACTTCCTTTTAGAAAATACTTCCTTATGAACCATTAATGTTTAACAAATTCTTGTACATATCATAATTTCCCGTCATGCTAGCAGAACACCACCAAACGAAGGTCACACTCCTGTCTCTTCCTCTAGAAAGAACAGTAGAGTTCTCTTTTGTGTGTGGTTAATGTTTAGCTGTATCGTGTTGAACTCTGATACACCTCCGGGCAGCCTTGGCATCGGGACTTGATTCTCGGAGTTTGGCTGGCAATGGCTTGGCTACTGATCAACCAACTCAGGCATGATAAAACCAGCTCACTGGACTCTCCCAGTCTTTGTCTTTGATTCTCCGGCTGAACTGGGGTTTGTTTATGTGTGCAGCGTGGCAGAAGTGAGCTGCGTCAGTGCAGGCTGGTGTATGTGAACTGGAGGCAGTTGAGTCACATGGTTTCTCCAGTCAGACATCCGTGTTTGAGCGGGCGTAGGTGGCCCTTCTCTCAAACAGGCTGCTGGCAGATGGCGTTTTATTGGAGCACTGAGGACTCCAGAGTGAGACTGCTCTGCACTTGGTTCAGTCAGGCCTAGTCCTCCATGGAAGGTTTTTTTTTTTTTTTTCCTCCCTGCAATGAATGCAACACACAATTCCCATTTAAATATAAGCAAGCTCTGATACCATGGTACCAGTGATACTAAATTAATACCATAATCAACCAAATAAACTGCCTTAAATGACTGATATGTAACCAAAATATTTAGCTTCTTTTTAGTTAATAAAATCTACTAAAACTTAGTGATTAATTTGGACAGTAGTTTAAAGGGGACCTATAATGCCCCTTTATAAGATGCAGTATAAGTCTCTGGTGTCTCCAGAATGTGTCTGTGAAGTTTCAGCTCAAAATACCCCACAGATCATTTATTATAGCTTGTCAAATTTCTCTCCTATTTGGGTGTGATCAGAAACATGCCATTTTTGTGTGTGTCCCTTTAAATGCAAAAGATCTGCTGCTCCCCACCCCCCTTTCCAGAAGAGCTGTAACAGCTCACGCTTCGGTTGCTCAACAACAACAAAGCTGGAGAATCTCACGCAGCCAAAATGAGGATTGTCAGTAATGGTTTTCAGCCTTACATTGTTCAAACCGGAGTCAGACACTGATGGAGAGACTCAGGAAGAAGTTACAACTTTAAGAAAGCAACTGTTTTTCTCTGAATGGTTAGTGGATAAATTTATGTAGTTGCTGTGAGTTGACTCAGCTCATCCACTAGCATGTGCCGTCATGTTAATCTTTTGTGCAAATCCAGCATTGAATTGATCTTCGTTTGTGAAGCAGTCTGGTGTAAAATGACGGAATGGCAACAACACTCTACTACAACAATTCTTACTCTTCTCTAAAGCAGCCCAACATGGCCTCACCCCATTTGTTGCGTGTTCCTGGGGGCGGGGTTTATGTAAATATTAGGGTTTGTGATGTCACCAACCCAGGAAGAAGCTTATTGTAGTCCCGACTAGTTGTTTGTTGTAGTTCTTAAAGTGATTTCTGTAAAAGAAAATATCTCCCTTTGCATTGAACTTTTAGCGTCGTAACTTTGCAGATGTTGTTTATGCTCAAAGAGCAACATTACACACTAACTGAAGTTAAAAAAAAAAAAAAAAAATGTGTTATGTGCAGTCTGAACACAAGATGAGTCATCGGCAGGCCAACACTTTTTAATAATAATGATATTTTTTAATTGAAGAACAAATCTCAAGGATTATAAATGGCATATAGGTAAACAATTGGTGACTGTTTTGAATTTGAGATGATCTATTCCTGGCAAACAACAGCAGCATGTTAAAGTTTGATACCAGCTTTTTCAGTACATATTGTATGCATGTTGTGCATTGCTACTCATATAAACTACATAAGCAGCCTCGATCATGGTTATTGGTAGCTGAAAACATGATCAAATTCTCCGAAATATATAATAAGCAAGGGAACTACACTTTGTGAATGACAGCCAATTCAAATTCTGTGGAAATCTTTGGAAGTGGATTCCCTGCAGCCCTAATCATTTTGACCACTTCTCAAATCAGTTTTTATGACTAATGCAAGAAAAAAGTACACATTTTTTATGTAATATGCCATTTTTTGAGAGAGGCATTACATTTCTATATGTATTACTATATGAGTTTCCTCCCACTCTTTGAATTCCCACTTGCACGTTCCAGCAGCATCTAGCTGTGGAGTGCCGATAGAAAGCTGGCGAAAGTGTTAATCAGCAGAGATAGATAGAAACCAACAACCGAATATGTGTTATGTGCAGTCTGAACACAAGATGAGTCATCGGCAGGCCAACAGTGCGCTCTATTCTCAGGGGTGTTACAACACCACCACACAATGAGCAGTGTAGGCTTTGCCTACAACTACCCACATCACACTCAGAAGATGCACACAGTTTAGAGACACATGTATTTGTTTTAGCTATTAATTATTGCGTTTTATAGCAGACACAGCATTTTTCTTCGAAATTTTGCCGCCGAAATCCAGTCATTCCAATAGGAATCCATGCGATCTGGACTTTGGCGTGAGGGCGAAATAATTCCCCCACGCAAATTTAGCTCTCGTTCAAGTTTGTCACTCGAATTTGCCACGCTGCTTGGGTCTGTGTCAACTATGCTTCATAGATCACTACATTGTTGACAACAGACACTTGGACCTGATTTTGCACAGTTTCACTGTTTTGCTAATTTTGATAATGCTGGTCTCTTAGCATAATCATGTGGGATCACAAGTGTTCAAAGAGACAAAGCCAGTTTACATATTCATCCATTTGCGTAGTTCTCACAGTGCTGCTATCTAGTTGTTGCATAAATATGTTGTTTAAATCCATAATATATAGACTAAATTATGTAGTCTAGTTAAATTTCATTTAAAAAAAAGTACACACTTGACCTTTAAAGAGAGAATGTCATTAATTAATGCTCTGTGTTGTGTTTTAATAGTAGAGGGTCTGCCTCAGGTCTACTATTTCGGGCCCTGTGGGAAATACAATGCCATGGTTCTGGAGCTGCTCGGCCCCAGTCTTGAGGATCTCTTTGACCTGTGTGACCGAACATTCTCCCTCAAGACCGTCCTGATGATCGCCATTCAGCTGGTGAGTGCCCAGGCAGTGTGTCACCTGGGTGAGAAGTGTATGCATATGGTCGTTCTGATGCTTTGCAGTGCAAGTGTGTAATTTGCATCCTTTGCTCAATTCCCCAGATTTCCCGCATGGAATATGTGCATTCTAAAAACCTCATCTATAGGGACGTGAAGCCAGAGAACTTTCTCATCGGTCGGCAAGGAAACAAGAAGGAGCACATCATTCACATCATAGACTTTGGCCTTGCGAAAGAATACATTGACCCAGAAACCAAAAAACACATTCCTTACCGGGAGCACAAGAGCCTTACGGGCACAGCTCGATACATGTCTATTAATACACATTTAGGAAAAGGTAAGTGTTAGAAACCTCCCTAGTCTGATCCTGAAATGGACTTAACATTAAATTTAGCATGTCACTATTTCCCCGCTTTATGTGGCTTCTTGATTGACTGTTTAATAGGGTTGGGAATCATGAACCAGTTCTTAAAGAACATGATTTTCATATTTGGTTCTTTTGATGTTGCATTGAATCTATAGTAGGGCAGGAACTAACGATTATTATTTTTATTTATTTTTTTCAATCAATTAATCTATTGATTTATTTTTCCAATTAATCGAATAATCTGACATTTTTTTTTCTCCAGGTTAATCTATTGATTATTGTCTGAATAGTTGATTAATCCTTTGGTTAATTTACCAATAAATAATATCTGTAACTAGTCTATGTATGAACCTAATGATATTATTTATCACAAAAGACAACGTTTATGCAGTGTAGGCCTAATTAGGAAAGGTGTTTAGGCTATGTTCACAGTCACTTTTTGGGATTTACAGCAGCAATCCTGAAATGTTTTGTTCATTCAGGAGATTAAAGTAGCTGCTTGAATATGTTCATTTAGATGTATGAACAAACAGCTAAAATCACAACTGCATTCTTTCTAACTAACCGTAGCGGTAATAGCGACAGTATCAAACATGGCGGTGTCCATAAAACGGTGAAGTTTTACCACGATTGACAGCTTGTAATTAAATAAAGGAGTTCAATCAATGCGCAAGTTCATCCGTGAGATATTTTAAATAACCAACAACACCTTTGAAACCTGTTGCAAAGAGTATGTTTGATCTCCATGTTTTGCAGCCTCGTACCCACGTCAGCTCGTAAAAACAGAATGCTGTATGAACTGCACAAAATATGAGACTGACAACCGTATTCTAGTGCTGTGTAAAACTTCACTGTAATAATCCAAATACTTGTGCTGCCGTCTCATTGTTTCGAGGTAGGAGAGCCGTGGGATGTTTCCTTTTCAGATGTTCCTGGATAGTTGTGCTGCTGTGTTATGCCATTTCAGTTTTACAGAGCTTGCAGAGCACTGTTTTTTTTTATTTGGTCTCTGTTTAAAAAATGTCCACACTTTAGAAAGGACTAGATATTTTCGTAATAATGGCTCATTTTCATCATGCCCGGGAGCTGCCATCATTGGGGAACGTAAACAGCGCGACGAATTGACACACTCAATGCTAATCGACTAATTTACGTTAGTCGATTTACGTTAGACCCGTCGTTTCAGTCTTAATCTATAGCATATCAGTCAAATGATGCTGAGTTGTGAGTGTGCCGTCTAAACTGAATGTGATGAGAGGAAAAATGGGCGGCCCAAGATTACAGTGAAAAAAATCACATTATCACATTGGTTATGCTGTCCTAAGTTTGATGAAATTTAGGGTCATAAGTTTTGAATACTTAAAAGTATTAATTATTTTAAAAGGTCTTAAATTTAGGGATGGAAATACAGGAATCGCAGTCCAACCTAATGTGTTTAATTAAATCTCAAACTTTTGAAATTTAATTATTAAAGGGTTCACCCAAAAATGAAAATGTTGTCATTAATTACTCACCCTCCTCGTGTCGTTCCAAAAGACTTTCGTTCATCTTCGGAACACAAATGAAGATATTTTTGATGAAATCTGAGAGCTTTCTGTCCTTCCATTGACTACCTTCAAAACTGGAAATTTGATGCTTCAAAAAGTTGTTTCATAAAGAGATAAGAAAACTAATCCATATGAATTGAGTGGTTTAGTCCAAATTTTCTGAAGAGACACAATCATTTTTTGAT
Source organism: Hypophthalmichthys nobilis (assembly GCA_037950665.1). Taxonomy (NCBI): domain Eukaryota; kingdom Metazoa; phylum Chordata; class Actinopteri; order Cypriniformes; family Xenocyprididae; genus Hypophthalmichthys; species Hypophthalmichthys nobilis. The sequence goes on from CM075470.1 coordinate 4,418,224, forward strand.
GAACAAATTTAATTTTCTTTTACTCACATATAAACATTGATCAGCGAACATAAATAGAAGCTCAACCGAATCTGAATGACGCACGAGATCTCAATTCATATGGGTTAGATTTACGATCTCTTTATGAACTTTCTGAAGCGTCAAAGTGTCAGTTGCATAGCTTTCTATGGAGGGACAGAAATCTCTCAGATTTCATCAAAAAAATCTTCATTTGTGTTCCGAAGATAAGCAAAAGTCTTACGGGTTTGGAACAACATGAGGGTGAGTACTTAATGACAACATTTTCATTTTTGGTTGAACTAACCCTTTAAATATAAGAACTGCCTGTGTCAGTTGCACTTTCCACAGGCTGAAATGTATTTTAGTTACCCTCACTCCACAACAAATCCTTTAAATGTAATGGTATTCAGAATGAGAATGAAAAATATAAGTTTAACAAACAAATTATAGTGGCATTCATCAGCGACATTTATATTCTGTTCACAAACCTCTCATTCAGCAGCACAAATCCTAATGTGTGCGCTTTTTGGGTTTCACATGCTTTGTTAATTGCAGTATAGAAGTCACTTTGGAATGTAAGCAGCATGTTTCAGATGATTAAAAAAAAACTTAAAATGCAACTTATATTCTGGAAAATATGGCACTCACCAAATCGTAAGTCATTACTTATCTGACTCAAAATAAAAAACAACTGTTACTGTTATGTTGTGTATGTTATGTTATGTAAATGATTTAAAGGAATACTTTACACCAAAAATTGAAATTCCATCATTTACTCACCCTCATGTCGTTCTAAACCCATAAGACTTTCATTCATCTTCGAAACACAAATTAAGATATTTTTAATGTAACCAGAGAGATTTTTGTCCATCCAATAAAAGTCACAACCGAAATTAAGCTTAAGTACATAAAGACAATGTAAAAGTAATCCATATGAATCGAGTGCCTTAATCCAAATTTTCTGAAGAGACATGATTGCTTTATATGATGAACAGATTTAAATTAGGCTTTTATTCATATATAAACACCAATCAATGCACATACATGGAGCTCATCAAATATGGTAAACGCAGAAGCTCAAACGTGCTTCATGCGCAAAGACAAACCTTATTGTTGTGGTTGAGCTTCATGGTTATAAGGACTTTCAGTGGATGAACAAAAAATTATTGTTCCATAGATGAATGCAAGTCTTATGGGTTTGAAACAAGATGTATGTTATTTATAGCACTTCCTCCAAGCACTGAATAGTTCCAAACCATAGTTGTTAAATTCCTTATGATTCCCAACCCTACTGTTCAAAAATGTAGTTATTTTGTACATAATTGAACTTTTTTTTGTTTTTCTTGCAGAGCAAAGTCGGAGGGATGACCTTGAGGCCTTGGGTCACATGTTCATGTATTTCCTCCGGGGTAGTCTCCCTTGGCAGGGACTAAAAGTATGTTGAACCAGCCTGTTAACTTCATTAAAACTGTTACTAATTTTGTTCTGGAAAATTAGCTGTTGTTGTTTTGTGCTTTACAGGCTGACACACTGAAAGAACGCTACCAGAAGATCGGGGACACAAAGCGAAACACTCCCATTGAAGTTCTCTGTGAGAACTTTCCTGGTGAGACCCCCTTAAAAGACATCACGTGCTTCACTTGGAGCAGATAATCTTAAAGTCAACATGAAATTAAAATTGACCCCATTTTCTTTTTTAATGCACGTTCCTGGTCTTGTGCACAATTCACAAGTGCACATTATTCCAAAGGAAATATTATGTTTGTCTTTTTGTAAAATATTTCAGCTGACGGTGACATTAAAGCAGTGAAATGGGATGTTTAAAGTTGCTTTATGTTGGCTTTAAAGTGTCCCTATCATGGTATTTTAAAGGTTGCCAATTTTGTTTTACAACAGGTTTTCATGCACCCAAGGTCAAAAAACACTTTTTCTCAACGTACATGCAGGATCACCTTTTTCTTAGTGTCTGAAACGGTTCAATATAGGATTGTCTCTCTAAACTCTTTCCACAAGCCTCTTCTGCTCTGATTGGTCAGATGGCCTAGTCTGCTGTGATTGGTCGACCGCTTACAGCACATTTCAGACACCAAACGACCATTATCATATCTGAATTTCAGCTCCAGATCTTCCTTAGCACTTGATGCACAGTGATACGAACAGTAATGATGGTGTTGGTTTTACCGTATCAATTCCAGCCCGAGTCCTTATCCTTCAGTAGTGCATGCCGAGTGGATTTGCTTTGGCGGCTGAAAACATCGTCTTCTCAACATGTCGACAACATGAACCAGACTCTTCCAGACCTCAGCTACAACTACAGTGTGACCCCCTTGTTTACACTGCACGCATGTGCGGCGCGTTACGGCTCCAGCGAGGTTTTGTTCCGTCCTCTACGCAGTGTCAACTCACACTAGAAGCATTTCAGAAGCGAAGCGGCTGGATTCGCAAGACCACGAGATTTGCCTGTCTGACGTTTTTTTTCCTTGATTTTTCGTGTTTTTTTTTTTTTATGGCTAAATGGTTATATTTTGTCCGAGCGGGAGTTTACACAGGGTGATTATTTTGACTTTATTTTGTATTTAAGCTGCGCGTCTTGGACGCGGCGTCCGTCAAAAATAGGCGAGGCACCCATCTTTAGCAAAACAGCGTGGCGAGCTGCTTCGGGGATGCTTCTAAAACCCACCGCGGCGCAGCTGGTGTAAACACGAGCATTGACTAGAGTGGCCGCATATCAGCTCCGGTAGCCGCGTTGCAGCCGTAACGCGCCGCACACGTGTGCAGTGGAAACAAGGGGTAAAAGTATATGTGGTTTGCGGGCAGCCAATGAATACCATAGGCTGGCATTATGCTAATTTGATACAAACCTACATAGGTTCGTGCAGGAAGTGACACTGGAATTACTGCCGACTCGTTTCAGGCAGTTCAGAATCGATTCTTTCTTTTGGGAGGAGACAGTTACTCCGTTTATCTGCACTTTCGATCTTTTGAAACTTTGCTGACCTTTTCACTAGGGCTGAGATAATAAATCGATGCATCAATCGATGCGCTCAAATGCTCATGAAGAAGAGTGCTGAAGAGAACTTGCTCGTTCGACTGAGTCTAAGAATGTACTTGCACCTCAGAATGCTTTTATGAAGCGAGATTAATGTAAACAGCCCACTGCAATCGCCCTTGTAATTCGCTTCAACCTTTTTGAAATTTATGAATGATTATTTTATAGAAGGTTCAAGTGGTGTGTGTAAGGAATTGGAAGCAAGCAGAGTATGGCTGTTACTAAAGCACGCAGCGCCATCTGCTGTGAAAAACTAAGCTCAGAATCGATTCAAGAGAGAATCGCGATGCATTCGGAAAATCTCAGAATCGATCCAGAACCATGTCTCCATTCACAATGCGTCGATTTATTGTCCCAGCCCTATCTTTTACATTCACAAACAGCTGTATTTCACACTACATGAAAGGTAAAATCTGAAAACACATAATAGGGACACTTTAAGACCAAACTTGCCTTTTCTCTTATTTATTATGATTATTGTCGTTGTAACTTTTGTCCTCATTTGTGCTTTCAGAGGAGATGGCCACCTATCTGCGCTATGTCCGGAGGTTGGATTTCTTTGAGAAGCCAGATTACGAATACTTGCGGACCTTGTTTACGGAGTTGTTTGAACGAAAAGGATATACCTTTGATTACTCTTATGACTGGGTTGGCAGACAGATTGTGAGTTAACATGTCATCTTTATAAAGAATTTCTGCATTCCACTCATGCTAGCTCTGTTCCAGCACTTCCCTACATAGGTTGCTTTTTTCAACATCATACAAAAAATGTAACTTGATTTGAAACTCTTTACTTGGGTAGCTTTGCAAACCACATAGTGCCTTCAACTGACTGTGATGTTAGCATGTTGCTAAGCTAATAATGCAATGCTTTTAGCATAAAAATACATGACTAAATTTTTAATCAGTGTTTTTCAGCATTGAATGTACAGTCTAATTGTACAGTCAGTCATAAAGTGGCACAGTTTACTCCTCCCTGGAATGTTGCTGCCTATATTCACTGTAGGGTTGTCAAAAGTACTGACTTTGGTACCAAGTCGGTACTGAAAATTTAAAAATGTGACGATACCAGCATTTCCCCCTAGCATTTTGAGCGCTGTTGAGTGGATTCTTAAACACCTCTGATTGGCCATTGTGTTGACGCGCTTAACAGATATGTCTGTGATTGGCTACAATGATCAACGCTTCAAAAACATGTTGTAAATAGACATCTTTGACGCTCTTCACTGAACGCTTACACAGATACACAAGGGAGCATTTGAAGCATTTGAGCATTGATCATTGTAGCTAATCACAGACATATCTGTTGAACGTGTGAACACAATGGCCAATCAGAGGTGTTTAAGAATCCGCTCAACAGTGCACAAAATGCTAGGGGGAAATGCTGGCATTGGCACATTTTTAAAATTTCAGTACTGACATGGTACCCAAGTCAGTACTTTTGACAACCTTAATTCACTGGGACACAGAGCTAGTTCATCTTGGCCTTAAAACTGATGTTGTGTGTCTTTTGGTGTGTCTTTCTCAGCCTACTCCAGTGGGGTCGGTCCACGTGGACTCGGGGGCATCTGCCATCACACGTGAGAGCCACGCACACAGAGACAGACCCTCTCAGCACCAGCCATTAAGGAATCAGGTAATCGTCCACTGTTCATTAAGGAAGGAAGCTTAAGGTTGGCAAACCTTGTCTTTATTACAGAAAGAGAAAATGTACTATGTTCAAGTTTTAGTCCATTTATTAGGTGTGGGTAATATTTACCCTGAACCAAATGGGTGAATCTCACAAAACAAGCCTGGGTTATATTTCACTTTTGTAGAATAATTTTCTTTTCTTTTTGGATTGTGATATTTTGTTTGACAGTTAAACGCCCCCACATTCTCATGGCTGTATTGCAAATATACACAATACTGTTCAATGTTTGAATGGAAAGTAATGCTTTTATTTAATAACGACACATTAAATTGTTCAAAAGTATCGGTAAACAATTTAACATTGTTATTAAAAAAAAAATGTAAATAAATGCTGTTCTTTTTAACTTCCTTATCGAAAAATTCTGAAGAAAATGTATCGCAATTTACACAAAAATATTAACTAGTGAGGACCAGTAAAGTATCCAAACCTTTATACACACACACACACACACACTCTCACTCACACACATACAGTATATATTACGTTTTGTATTGTAATGCAAATTATATGACAGTAATGAGAATCAGCAATGAGAATAGTAGAAATTATAAAAAAATATATATATATATCAAAATGCATTACAATAATAGGAAATAGGAAAAGCTTCTTGCTTGACATGAAAATATCACAATGCAAACAAAAATGGTTTTGGAGTGAAATAATGGCCTAGACATGTTTTCATGAGGTCTGCTCAAGCATTATCATTAGAGCTGGTGGAGGTGGAGTTGATTTTCAAGGGTTTCTGCAGCAGGACATGAAACTTTAAACAAAATCATTAGACCCGTCCACTCATCAGCTGGCTGCTGCAGCATGCACTGCTTTAGCATATCATGGCTCAGAGTGCATGCTGGGATTAGAAGTTCCTAAAACTATACATTTTTGCATATATATGTCACTGGAGACTGTTTTTATATTGATTAATTTGCCAGTTTTTGTAAATTGCTTATTCTGCCCCTCTCTTACATCTGCAAGAGCAAATCAGCTTTGCACATCTCATAAACTTGCCCTGTATCACACTCATCATGCTGAAGCATTAATTTTCACTCATAAAAGTTGTCTGAATTTGGGGTGCACTCAAATTAGTGCTTATAGTTCACTGTTGAAAGATTTAAGTCAAAGAAAGTCACATGGTTTTGCAATGACAGGTTGAGGGCGAGTTAATGAATTGATGATTGTTTTCATTTTTTGGCTGAACTTTTTTTTTTTTTTTTTTTTTTAAGACATCTTGACCTCATATATTTAAGGTCTTTCTAGTGATATGAATTCAGTGTAGGTTTTTATTCTTATGGTTCTTGTAAGGGAAGAGGAGTGCAGATATATTTAGAAATCCTTGGCTGAAAGACACAAGCACCCTGTAAACTGCCCCGTCATCAGTTTGATGGAGGTTCTGGTGTTTAACGAGTCCGCAGCACTAATTGGGGCACATAAAAACCTATTCACCGGAGCACAGATTTTCACCACAAAAGGCTTCATTAAATTTAAACGATACTATTCTATTGACTTGCCAATAAGATATAGGGTACAGTGTGGCTAAAGGTGCACCGGGGGAAGAAGGCGCATTTGACTTTATTCACCTTTAAACCACTAGATGGCACAAAAAGTCTCCATCACTTTCCTAAACATCTGTATTTCACTATGCACATGGAAATTTGACTGATCCTTGACATGATCACGGGCAGCAATGCAAAGTTTAATAAAATAAAAATGGACCAAAAAATAAATGGACCAACTTTATATTAAGTATCTTTGACTACTATGTACTAACATTTAAATTAATCATTTGATACAATGCACTTATTATGTATATACATGCATTTACGTTGTACTTATAATAAAAAAAAAAAAAAAAAAACACCTGCAATAATTAAATTTGTAATTTCTGTAAAAAAAAAAGAGAAATTATTTGCAGACAGCTTTCCTTGCGTGTAAAATTCCCCATATGCCATTTTAGGGTTACATTTTTTTTTGCCAAACATATAACATGCTAGAAACACAATAATCACTGTAATAATGAGCCATCCATAGACTCTTAAGTATTTGCCTATTAAAATCCAAACAGTGACTTTTTTTTTTTTGTCTCCACTTAAACGAAGTGTAACATTTAAGTTATATTTTAAAAAATTAATTTCGATCCTACGACTAAATGCAAAAGAAATTAAGTGAACTTTGACATCTTCCACACTACCTCACTATCACTCTCACAAAGCACTTTTAACATTTCACACGACTGATGCACCAGGGATTTGTACTGAAGCTGTATATACTGCACATCACAATTTCAGAAATTGAATTTATATTTTTGTGTACGTTTGTTTGTCCTTGTGTTTCATGTCTGACTCAGAATTTGTTGAGCTCTCTGTTAATGTCTTGTCTAGTTAAATGGCAGAATATGACCCATCAGTTTGAATTTATGTAATATGCAGCTATAGATAATTCTTTAGTTTTCTTAATGATTGAATTTATGCTGTCAGATATTCCTATCTGATCTTCGTGTTGGATGCCTGATTTGCTACATATAGTGTCCACTTGGCATTCAGCAGCTTTTCTAGAAAGTTTTCTCTTCAGTTTCTTCTGTTTTAATGTCTCTTTGTGTTATTTTGTGGTGTTTGCTTCTTGGTTTGATTGGACGATTGGTCCACAGTCACTAATGCCATTTCCTGGCTTTGACTGGCTCTTTTTGTTTCTTTGTTGATTTCCTTTCCTTCATTGTGCTGCATGCCACCTGGCCTCACTTCGCCCGCGCTCTCGCTCACTCACCACACCTCCCCCTGTCCTGCGCCTCCTCCCGCACCTCCTCCATCCACGCAGACGGCCATCTCCGACCGCAGAGGAGCTTGGGAGGTTCAGCCCAACCGCCAGACAAACTCCTCCTACCTGACCTCACACCTGGCAGCGGACAGGCACGGGGGCTCAGTGCAGGTACAGCTTCACCCCTCGCTCCACTCCTCCTCCTGTGTGCGCTCATGTGTATGGCCATCTGCAGCAGCGCCCCACCTGCTCTCACACCTGACTACAACACTTCCTCTATGGGTTCCCCTCTTCGGCTATTCTTGTTCTTATTGTAGAAATGCTGCGTTTCATTCAAAGTTGGACATGGGATAATCCTACTTGATATCTCTGAATTCCATACACATGACGTTCCAATGTCTAAGTTGGAAGTGTGTCAAAATTCTACTGGAATTTTCTAAGTAGAAGGTTGGAAATTTGGTATTCTTGTTCTATCACTTTGCAAGTAGGAGGATGTAAATTCCAACTTTCTGAATTGAATGAAATGCAGCATAAGATGTGATGCAGAGGCTGACTATGAGGGAAATATGTTGTGTTACTTTGGTACAGCTATTATTAGGAAATAGAATCGCCAACTATCTCTACAGTGTTTCACAATAGTGTGCAACAGTTGGGTTCCAGGAAGTAAAAACTCAATTTATTTTTTCCATAGGGAGAAACTTTTAAAGGTTGTTAATCAATGCTATTTGCAGCTGTTGAAGGCGTGAGCCCACGTTATTTCAATGTATTTTTGAAGTAATCATGTTTAACAGTGGAATTTGTGGTGAATAACTACATTATAACTACAAAATTCCACTAATCAGAGAGTTGAAACAACCTAAACGGACCAAAAGAGCTCTTTTGCTCTGCCCACTCCCATGAAGCACTGCGAATGATGCAATCAAGTCGATCTCCCTACACTCTAAAAATACATGTATGCATATTTTGTAATAGACTTAAAATATATTTATTTAATATATATTATATATTAAAGGGGACCTATAATGCCCCTTTTACAAGATGTAATACAAGTCTCTGGTGTCCCAGAATGTATCTGTGAAGTTTCAGCTCAAAATACCCCACAGATCATTTATTATAGCTTGTCAAATTTGCCCCATTTCGTTGTGAGCAAAAACACGCTGTTTTTGTGTGTGTCCCTTTAAATGCAAATGAGCTGCTGCTACTGGCTCCCTTTTCAGAAGAGGGCGGAGCTTTAACAGCTCACGCTTTGGTTGCTCAACAACAAGAAAGCTGGAGAATCTCACGCAGCCAAAATGAGGATTGTCATTAACGCTGTTCAGCCGTACATTGTTCAAACCGGAGTCGGACACTGAAAGAAGTTACAACTTTTAGAATGGAACTGGCTTGCCAGGGTCAACTTGCAGACTATCCAAGCTAACAAGACTCTAAATAGTGTTCTGTGCTCGTCTGTGCAGCCAACGACAGAACCGTTAGCATGCTTTGCTCAAACTTTTGCCATGGCCTTAGAACTGGTACACCGTTTTCGCTTGTGAAAACAAAATGACGGTGCTGTGGGTGGAAACATGCAGATTAAGGGGTGGTAATATTATAATAAGATCTCCTTTCTATGTCACAAGGGGAGAGAAATCTGAGCGGCTCAATTTTTCACATGCTTGCAGAGAAAAGCTTACCAAGTTACAGGGTTGTACTTTTTCACGTTTTCTGGGTTGGAAGATGCACCGGGGACCCGATTATAGCACTTAAACATGGAAAAAGTCAAATTTTCATGATATGTCCCCTTTAAATATATAGACTTATTATATATAATCAATAATAATTAAATGAGTAGTTTTATATTTCTCCATCGTTTTTAATTTGATTGTCATTCGCAATGCTTCATGGGATTGTAGTTCCCTCTCACTAAAGCCGGTAAGTTCACAGTCTTGTATTTTTGCTTCAAATCAAAGTTTGTAGTGTTGTGATTCAGCTCATAGCTGGTTGGCTTGGTGCATGGATTATACTGGTTTAACGAAGACTTTGTTTTAAATCCCTATGGGAGAAATGAATGGAAAAGATACTTCCGGAACCAACGCCGCTGAAAAAGTGGGCGGCCACTAATGCATTGTGATGCATCTTTATGATTGCAACTGCAGCGAATGTACATTCACCATCTTGCGCTTCTTGCTTTAGTTTTATAGAGTAGATGCCTCAGAAGCGACTGGTGACAGTCTTTTGAGCTTATTTAGATGGCTTCTTCATTCATTATATTGCAGAAAATAATATAAAATATATTAGATGTCAAAATATTAAAGCAAGTGGTATTTAAGTGTGACTTATTGTTTATTTTCACTATAGTTTGTTACAGTTTTAGTAATTTTTATTAGTTTAAATTGTTTTAGTATTTTAGTTCAACTAAATGAAAATTAGCAACTAGCTGAGATAACATGTTTAAGTTAATTTTAATTAAGTTGATGTTTATCGACATGTTTCAAGAAGCAAATGTTTTTATGGTTTTAGTTAATAACCCTGCTGTAGACTAAAAGTGAACTTTATGGTTAAAAGATATGGTGTAAATGAGCAGTATTTGTAGACACTTTATCAATGTACATTAGTGGATCTGGTCAATTCTAATCTGGCTTCATGAGTACATTTTTATTTGATTGACTGATGATTGCAAAGTTAAGCAACATTTAAATATTCTATCGACAGCATCTGTGGACTGGAAAAATTCAATGACTTTTCATTGTAAGAACGCATGAAGAAATTTGAATAATTTACTATGAGAAAATGCACAGCAATTACTATAAATGGCCCTATAGTTTTTTTCCTTTGCAAATGCATTACTGTAAACTTTTTACATGTTATATCTAATGTTCTATCTATTTATAATCTATTATGTCTTTTTATGTATTTAACCAGGAATATTTGATCAGTTCTCAGTTCTTCCATAAGGGTTAGGGTAGTTACTTGCACAGATACTCATATGGTCGGAACTATATAATTAAACTAACATTATTACAATGAGGCCACACAATAATTAGATTTTTCTTTTCTGCCACAGGTGGTGAGCTCAACTAATGGTGAACTGAATGCCGACGACCCGCTGGCGGCCCACTCAAACGCACCAATCACAGCACAGGCAGAGGTGGAGGTGGTGGATGAGGCCAAGTATGTGCACATGGTTGCTCACAGGTTTCTGTTGTCTTTGCCTTGTGTCTGATGGACACAAACTGTCCTTCAACACTCCTGGTCTTTACATGATTTCACCCTTGCTGGTCCATTCCCATCTGCTCCCCTGTAGCTCTCTGTGTACCGAAGGTGTGTTATGATACATTATATTGGGTAAAATCATCCTTTTTTGAATTACATCATTGTTTCTTTCTTTTTTTTTTTTTTTTTTTTTTAATTGGTTCTTTTCAGTTTTGAATTAAATGTGTAGTATACACTACTGGTCAAATGTTTGGCAAGATTTTTTTTTTGTTTGTTTGTTTTTGAAAGAAGTCTCTTCTGCTCACCAAGGCTGCATTTATTTGATCAAAATACAGTAAAAACAGTAATATTGTGAAATATTTCAGTGTAAAAAAGAACTGTTTTCTATTTGACCAGTAGTGTGTATTTTTAATATCAGCACTTTTCTAGACTCTTAGAGTTTGTCCAAAATGATATCTTAGAAACATGTCTGTGCCTTTCCATAAGAGTGAAAAAGGCAGTGTCCATAATGACTACGGCCAGTTAGTTTGTCTGTTAAAATTCAGAGGCGATTACACTGTTAAGTTTCCTTTTCTTCTAAAGCACCTGATATGCATTTGAGTTTGTCATATCAAACATCCTGTCTGATATAATTTGAAACACTTATTCTTGTCGTTCCTTGATATCTTAAAAAGCCTTCTGTCTTTGATTTATTGATGCAAAAGCTTGAAAGTGGTGCAGACAGCAGCGGTGTTTATCATTTAACAGGATGGCACAAACACACAAGGTCCTCATGGTTATTACACAGCATTACTGTTCACCGGAGGTCGGTCTTCTAGAGATCTCTCTGAAGTCTTTCTCTGCATTTCTTGAATATAGCAACCTGTCGACTGCTTTATCATTGTTACCTATGATTATTTAAAGATTGAGCATGTAATGGTGAAACACTGCCACTTGAACCAAAGCTTTTGCCTCTACGACTTTACATTAAATGGAACGTTAATCTAAGAAGGAGAATCATCAATCACAATTGTCAGATGAATGGAACAGGGGTTTCACATTCTTGGCTTTTGGCTAAAAGTGTCTGGATTCCAGATCAAGCATTGTTTAGCATAGAACTAGTGGAGGAAATGAGACCGTATGATACTCATTTTTATTTATAACAGTTGATGCTTTCTTCAGTTTGTTACACCATACAGTGAACTCATTTGTGAGCATAGGTATAACAGTTCTTGTTCCATTTTCTGTTCCAACACAAACGTTAAAATTGTTTTAATGAGATGGAAAATTGGATTATCGCTTTTCCAGTGAGATGCATTCAGCTGGGAAAATTTAAAATGGTGTATTAAACTGATCGCTTTGTTTTAAAATTCTGACTGGAGGTGCTGATACATATATTAGGGGTGTGACGTGGCACGAGATCTCGCGAGATTAAAATGTGACGAGAAACTGTTAGTTTTATTTATACTGTTTATTTCTAGGATCAATTTGTGGAAAGGAGTTAAGTTAGGAGGTCAAAAGTTGTAGAAGCTCATAAGTCTTTTACTGCATATGATAATTCATACTCAGAAAGTAGAACTAAAATGACATTCATTACAAGATGATTAGTTAAATCATTTCAAATGCACCTGCAGACTATTTTTCTAGTCATGCATTTCGTCAGAGGATTTCTGAAAAATACTGTATGAAGGTCTCGTCTTGTTCTCATGAACTCAATCTCATGTCTCATCTTGTGAGCGGTCTCGTCACACCCCTAATAACATACACACACACACACACAGCTAAAACATTATGACCACCTGCCTGCCAAACCAGTGCCGACCTGCTGAGGCATGAACTCTACAAGAGCTCTGAAGGTGTCCTTTGGTCTTAGACCAAAACGTCAGCAGCAGATCCTTCAAGTCCTCTAGGTTGTGAGGTGCAGCCGCTGTGGATTGAACATGTTGGTCTGGCAAAACCCACAGATGCTAAATTGGATTGAGATCTGGGGACTTTGGAAGCCAGGGCAACATCTTGAACTCTTCATGTTCCTCAAACCATTCCTGAACAGTGTGGAAGGGTGCATTATCCTGCTGAAAGAAGTCACTTCTACCATTGTTATGAAGGGTTGTACCTGGTTTTCAACAATGTTTTGTCAGATTGACGTCCACATGAATGGCCGGACTCAAGGTTTCCCAGCAGAACATTGCCCAGAGCTTCACACACCCTACATGCTTGTTGTCATCCCACAGCAGATCCTGGTGCATTACTTGTCCAGGTAAACGGCACACATGGGACTCATCGGATCAGGTGACCACTGTCCACTGCTCCAAGGACCAGTTCCAATCACATGCTCATTGTAGGCACTTTCAACGGTGAACAGGGGTCATCATAGACACTCTGATTGATCCACGGCTACACAACCCCATACACAGCAGAGTGTAATTCACTGTGTGTTAAAACTCATTCCTCCCATAACCATCATTGAAATTATGTGTGACTAAGTTGTGCCACAGTAGACCTTCTGTTGGCTCAAACCAGATGTGGGATAGCCTTCATTGTCCATGTGCATCAATGAGCCTTGGGCGCCCAACACCCTGTCATGGGTTTGTAGTTTGTTCCTTCTCGGATCACTGTTGGTAAATCCTCACCCCTGCTGACCTGGAGCAACACACAAGCTTTGCTCTTTCAGAGATACTCTGACTCAGTCGCCTTGCCATAACAATATAGTCCTTGTCAAAGTCGCTCAGATCTTTATTCCTGCCCATTTCTCCTGCATCCAACACAGTGATTATGAGAACTTGCTTTCCATCTAATCTACACTTGTTTTGGGATGATCAACGACATTCGCTTCACCTGTGACTGGTCATAATGTTTTGGCTCATCATCTGATTTACTAAATGTTTTTAATTATGCTTCATGTTTTTAATGTTTTTAATTAAGTCTTCAAAAAAATGTGATTTGTTTAAAAGTGACCGGGTTTTGTGGCTTTTCTTGTTGCTATGCTTGTAGACAACTTTTAAACCTGCAGCTTAACGAACTATACTGTATATATATATATAAAGCCACACCAGGCTGTGACTACACTGATTTTTATACCATGGTTGGAGTTTTAGGCACTTGGCTTCATGATCAAACTGAAGCATGCATATGTTGTACCACATTCACTAGTAAAGAGGTGGGCTGGTGAGCTGAGGACGACACTACATTTCTCCAATCCCCTTCTGTTCCTTTTCTTCTCTTCTCCTTTTTCTCCCATTATTTTTTTCTGTTGACCATCTGTTTTACAATTTTACATCAGGTATACCGAAAATGCCTATTATGATATTAGTTGATAAAAAGCAAACTTGAATTGAGTAGATGGTTTAGATGTACATTATCCCCTGAGTCTGTCTTTCTCTCTGTCTTCTTGTTGGTCTTTTGTTGCCGACATTAGGTTTGTCTCATCGTCTCACCTCTGTGTAATAATCTCTGTGTCTTTTCTCTTTTCACACTCTTCTGTAGCTGCGTGAAAATGCTCAACCTGTGGTGAGTCCCTCTCTCCAGTCCACATCAAACCCAAGGGGAGTGGACCAGCCTAGACTGTGGCCATAGAGATCGCGCTTACACCAAGATCTACTAACACAGTTGTAGGCTAATGTAGCTATTCATGCTCTGAGTTTGATAGAGAAAGAGGGAGATCTGTCCGCTCATAAAGTCTGATTTGAGAGGCTGAAATACCCTAAAGTTGATTGGAGGTCTTTAATAGCCCTTATTTACAGAAAACCAATGATAAAGTGAGAATGCAGAGGTCTCTACTTAAACGCACATGTTCAGTGCCTTACAGAAGTATGCAGACCCTTAACTAAATCTCAGCTTTATACTACAACATTATAAAATGTATTTGACCTGATTGTTTTTTTTTTTTCTTCTCAATTGCACTTGCACAGCCATGAAGTTCTTCCAGGTTTATTGACAGCATGTTGCTTCACAATTTTTTTTTCCTCAAAATTGTTAGATATTTCATATTAAGTCCTTGACATCCTGAAATTCTGAACAATGTTTCTGATGACTTATTTATTTATTTATTTATTTATTTTTTAATTTATATTATTTTAATTTATTTGTTTTTTAGTATGGTCATAATTAACAATCTCTTATTTAACTAATTTACTAACCCAATAATGGCATATTTAATCTTTTTTCCAGATATTTTATAACACTAAACAGTTTAATTTCTTTGATCTGATCAGTTAACACAATCAGAACTATTTTAAATTCTTAATTCTGATTCATTTTCTGAAATTGCTCAGCTATAAATTTGTTTGCGGGTTATTGACGGCATATCGCTTCACCATTTTTTTTTAAATTGTAAATTACATATTAATTTCATATTGTCTTTGACATCCTGAAATTATTTAAATAAGTTTCAGATGACTTATTTTTATTTTATTTATATAATGTATATTTAAATTTATTTTTAAAATTAAAAAACATTTTTGTTTTATTTTTAATTGACCATATTTCTTAATATGGACTTGATTAACAATCTCTTATTTTACTAATTACCATTTTACTAATTTTCATTTTCTGAAATTGCACGGCCATAAATTTGTTTGAGTTATTGATGGCATATCACTTCACTATTTTTATTTTTATTAAAAACAAAACAAAAAAATCCTGAAATTATCTGAACAATGTTTCAGATGACTTCAGATTATTCATTTGTTTTTGTTTTTGTTTTGTGTTTTATTTATTTATTTTTATTTTAATATAAAATTTAATTTAATTCATTTTATTTTATTTTAATATTAAATTTTATTTCAATATTGAATTTAATTTTTATTTTAATATTAAATTACATTTATTTATTTTATTTATTTACTTTTTAAATATGGTCATAAGGTTATAATCTACCAGACAAGCATAAGTATCACTTCTTTTTAAATTTCTCAGTGTTTGTGGACATAACTACTCGCATTCCCTTCCAAAAAAAATGTAAAAGTTAATTTCAACAGTCCATTATTAATTGTTTGTGACATCATTTTCAAAAATTGTTTGTGCTGACAACTAAACTACAACAGGGTATATAATTTCAGTGTAGTGTTAAGGATCTGCATGTATTTGCAGGGCACTGTATGCTTAGTTTGACTCCTCATTAATAACCGCAGCCAGCGACCGCTTGCGACCGACTGTCAGATTTGCTGGCTGTTTGGCAGCATCCTTTAGAAACATGTTTAGTGAAGTCTATCACTTTTCAGTGTGTCAGTCTGGAGCTGTTCTCTTCCACTGCATGTGCCTTGTTTCTCCTGACCCATTCTGTCGTGTTGTTGCTGTTTAACATTCTGTTGTCGATGCTTTTAACCAAATTTACGTAAATGTCGTTTTAAGTTTCATTTTAATTACCTTTGACCAGTTGTCATTCATATGCAGCATTTAGGTTGGTTACGAATACCCTAATGCACTGTTTTTATCAGCGCTGGCAATATGTAGCGTAATCCACATATCTGCTTGATGTTTAAGATTTAGTACTAAAGCAGCTACATACTGACGGCGCATGTGTAGCTAGAGGGCAGATGCTTCATTATTAGGTAGGAAGAATCAGCCAATCGGCTGCCTTCGTTAACACCGCTGACGTTAACCTGTTTTTCGTCCGCAGGTGCTGCTGTTTCTTCAAGAGGAAGAGGAAGAAGAACACACCACGGCACAAATGAGCCTCCGGCCTCTCCGCGCAGTCCGTTCCTTTGGTTGTTTTTAGAGCGTTCAAATAAAGACAACAGCGAGCCCTCCAAACGATGTATGAAAACCAAGAGGCATGCACACGTTGCCTCTGCGGGGATTGTCTTTTTGTTTTCGTTTCTTCCACGTCTTGATTTAGGCAGCGACGGGCCTCGTCCTTGGACTGTCTCTAGGATCTTCACACAAAAGCTAAGGATCTCAAAGCACTGGAACAGCGCTGCACTTTTCATTTGCTGTTTTGCTTCTTTTCGTTCTCGGCGGTGGACGTGCCAGGGAGGAAGTCTCTGAATGTGTCCTCTTTCTCAGTTCTAGCCCTTGGTGTGATACAGAGGGAGGGAGAGAGACAAATTAGCCCACGCTGGAGCTCAAACCGCAGACCTTTTCCTCCCCCTATAGCACCTCGCTGCCCACTTCCACTTCACACGAGACGAGACGGTGGTTTTTTGTTTTCACTTAACCCTTTTTAAATGTTTGTTTGTGTATTTGGTGGCTGATTGTTGGCTCTCACGCTGCCAGGAAGTGGTCGAAGCCTTAGAATATGACTAGCAGATTTCTTCGTCGTATCTATCGGAGTGAAGCGCAAAACAAATAACTGTCGTAATGATGCTAGCTGGCCTTTACACGTGAACTTTGTGAAAGTGTGACATAAGCAGCTGTTTTCAGTGGTAACGATGGGCGGCACTCGTCGCTCGCCTCCGTTCCACTGACTAGTATTTAAGCTGCTTGTTCTAAAGCACTCCTCCCACTTCAACCCACCAGCCAGTCATGCTGCTTTCTTCTCCTCTCTTATGATATCGTATCGCTTTGATGTACAGCTGGCTGCTTTTCTATTGGCTGAGGTGGCCAGTAAGACTTTCCTTCTGCGCTTTTGTATCTTTCTGTCCATATAGTCACTTATTATTCCCACAACCAGTTCCTGATAGATGTTGTTTTTTATGCCTGAAAACTGCTAAATATTCAGGATGAGAATTACCATTTCATGTGCCAGAGTGGCTCGCAAAGAATCGCCTCAACGTGTTCATATTAAGCGAAAGATGCCGCAAATAATGTGATTATTGGCCGTTCGGCCTTGTTTATGAGGCGTAACCTGGGAGGATGCAGACTGCCACTGCGAAACATCTCGATTTAATGCCTTAACACTGTTCGGCGGAGTCCACTCGTGCGGGCTTCTGCGATAGGACATGACGAAATTCCTCCCATGCCTTCATACTGACCTGAAACGTGTCTCATTCCCTTTAGGAACCTTGTTTGAGGGGGTTCGAGTCATCAAATCGTATATGAATCAGATTATGTGGCAGAAAACGACCCATTGAAGCGGCCCGTTTGTAAATTCTGGTGGGGTTGTTATAGTGGCCATACGCGCTTCTGAGACGGGGCAGCCCTTGACCTCTTGCATGGATGAGGCAGTCCTTTCCTGAGCGCAGGAATTACGTCAAATGGGGTTATATGTGAAATGATTACTGTAGTTCCGTTGTTGTCGCTGTTTTTTTTTTTTTTACTTCAGAAAATCGCTAATCTCAGTCGTGATGTTGCCTTGCTCATTTGTTTTTTTTTTGGGTTTCACCGTTCACCTATTCACAGCATTAAATCCGTGCTTTTAATTTGTGATCTTTCTAATGTATAGTAAATGTGAATTAATGTAAGATAAATTATATGACTATTATTTTATTTTATTTTGATCACCGTACAAAAGTTGAGAGAGAGAAGCCATAGGAGTGTGTGGACTGCACTGAAGTTTCGTTGGGCCCTTGTTTACTGAATCCTACTGACCTCATAAGGAACTGAGGTAAACGGGGCCGTTTGAAGAATCTACCGTGCCCGTTATGCGTTTTGGAAATCCTTCTCGATGGCCTACGGATGGATGGCGTGCTTTGAATGTTCCTACAAAAGCAGTGACGACTGTGTTGGACCAAATAGATACGCAAATGGCCACAGATTCTTTATTAGCATGTTTCCACCTCTTAACTCATCAGTTATCCAGCCATCTAGTTTATACATGTAAATAGTAACTTGAAAAGTGACCCATTCACCTTCTGGAACGATTTCCACCATCTAGGAACGATGTTGTCGAATTTCGCCCCAATATTGGTAGGTTTAGGAGTAGGTGTGAGGGAGGGGGGATTTGGGGTAGGTTAAGATTAGGCAATCAGGTAGCGACTTCAACGAGGGGGGTAATAATTTGGCAGGGAAGGGGAGGGAGAAATTCGCCACAACACCGGGAGTTGCGTTCAAATACGCGGGTTTCGACTAACCCAAAATTTTCCATGTATTTACGACGTGACGGTTATTTAATAGATTTTCCTTATGCTTATCCACTGTGATGCAAGTCACTTTGGGTCTAAATTATTCTGTGAAAAGTACTTGAATGATACTCTTGGAAATCCGCTTCTCGCACACGTGTCGGGCGACTTTTTATTTAACGTTCTTCTCTTAACGATATGTATTACGTGCCTAGAGTTGGAAGACGATTTAGTATTTCTGGATGTGCACTGCTTGCTATCTATCGCCAGGTGCTTCTGGCTTGAAGAAGTATGATTTTTGCAGGATTTAACCCCTTAATTGATGTCCAAAGTCAAAGTGGCTTGTTACGGAGCCACTCGGAATTGTTTTGTGGATATAAGCGGAATGTGAAATTAGCTTCGGATTTATGGTTTAGGAGGCACGCACTGGACTGTGCAGATGTACTTTGGGATTATGAGCGGACGGCAATTTGAGGCGCCATCTGCTGGTTGAAAATGACTCGTCCGTGTAAGACACTACACTAGACACTGAAATCACACTCTGATATGCTATTTGAAGTAGTTTGATGAGGGATGGCTAGAGCAGACATTATTCCGATCATAATGACTACTGGCTCTCTTGTCAGCTGCAAGGTGGTGATTAATTCAAACCATCTTTCATCTTTAATTTTCCCTTTTTTTAAGATATGTTTTTGTACCTTTTTTGTAGCTTTGGTTTTAAGATGGTATCCTTACAGTCATGGCATCTGAGGTTTAAATATAAAGTCAAGTCATTCAGGAAGCATTCTGGGTCCATTCCATTACCTTTTGCTTTTGCGTCACGGTTCTGGTCACTTTAATGTGCTGCAGATTTACACGCAGAGAGGTAAATAGAGTTATTCTCCTAAAGTTGAAGTTAGTGACATTAATGCAGATTTTATGTGCATGGCTTTTGATTCCGAAAGCAATGGAAACTACTTGTGTAAATGGGGCACTGAAGAACATTGTGGGCATGAAGTTGATACACTGTTATTCTGTGGCTGCATAATGCCTTAAACATGCTACTGCAAGTCTGACCCCTCTGTGCGCTTGAGTTCGGCAGGTAAACGTCCACTGCGTTCTGTTTTGCCGCTGTATACTGTATTGCCCTTCCATTGTGTCTGCTACAGAGTCATAGCTTTTTTTTTTTTCCTCTTGAAAAATGTAATCATTCTTGTCTCAAGATTTTAGTTAATGTGGGAGCCTGTTGTTGAATATTTTGTTTGTTTTTTAAGGACCACTCATTTTTAATGACCTCGGAATGATTATATTACAGGAGTCTGGTAGGAAAGCACTGCAATATTTGAATTCTCCTTTTCACATTTTTTGTAGTGTTTCTTTCAGTAAGGATGTTTCTGTAAACATTAAAGACTAAATTGTACAGTTCTGCAAGAGTCATTCTCTTGTTCTGGTCATACTTACAAAGATACTTTAAATTTCATTGTATTATGGATTTATTGTGTTGAAAAATGAATGTTACTTAAATGTACTTCAATGATTTTACTTTCTCAAGGGCTTCAACTGTGATGGACCCGTTTTGTTTTCTTCTCCTCCTCCTCTCTCTAAATATATTTTGTTTTTAAGTTGCAGAAAGATTAAGGCCTTAATCTTAATCTTATTTAAAATGCCTATTTTCCTGAGGAGTCGTATAAAGTTCCATACATAACCTTTCAAATTAAATTTTTATTCCCTCCACTCTTAAAGGGAAACTCAAGTTTGCACCCTTTTTTATGTAAAATAAAAGAAAATGTCTCTTAACCTCTGAGTGACTGTGTCTGTCTTTTTTAGAGCTGCTTTTTGAAGAGTTCACAGGAACAAAAATTACCATTGCAGCTTTATTAGAGTACCACCATTTTATTATCATTCATAATTACAATTACATGTACACACACATATACTGTATATAAGTAGCTATATAATTGCTAATTTTTATGAAATAATTACATGCATCAATTCTAGGAAATGTTTGTCAGTGTATATACACTACCAGTCAAAAGTTTGGAATTGGTAAGATTTTTAATGTTTTTAAAAAGTTTCGTCTGCTCACCAAGGCTGCTTTTATTTAATTAAAAATACAGTAAAAACAGTAATATTGTGAAATATTATTACAATTTAAAATAACTGTTTTCTGTTTGAATATATTTTATAAAGTAATTTATTCCTGTGATCAAAGCTCAATTTTCAGCATCATTACTCCAGTCTTCAGTGTCACATGATCCTTCAGAAATCATTCTAATATGCTGATTTGCTGCTCAAGAAACATTGATGATTATTATCATAATTTTTTTTTCAGGATTGCTTGATGAATAGAAAGTTCAAAATAACAGCATTTATCTGAAATACAAAGCTTTTGTAACATTAAAAGTATTAATTTCTTTAAAGAATATAATGTATATTCAGCAAGGATGCATTAAATCGATCAAAAGCGACAGTAAAGACATTTATAATGTTACAAAAGATTATATTTCAAATAAATGCTGTTCTTTTGAACTTTATTCATCAAGGAATCCAGTAAAAAAATATATATATATTGTACACAAATATTTTGTACAATTGTACACAATAATTGTTTCTTGATCAGCATATTAGAATGATTTCTGAAGGATCATGTGACACTGAAGACTGGAGTAATGATGCTGAAAATTCAGCTTTGATCACAGGAATAAATTACTTTAATATATTCAAACAGAAAACAGTTAATTTAAATTGTAATATTTCACAATGTTACTGTTTTTACTGTATTTTTAATCAAATAAATGCAGCCTTGGTGAGCAGACGAAACTTCTTTTAAAAACATTAAAAATCTTACCGATTCCAAACTTTTGACTGGTACTGTGTATATATATATATATATATATATATATATATATAATATGTCTGCTTTATTTTACTAGTCGGGTCACACTTTAGATTAGGGTCCAATTCTCAGTATTACCTACGACTTTTGCCTGAATAAACCCCTAATTACTGCTTATTAATAGTAAGGTCATTGTTATGTTTAGGTATTGATTAAGGGATTTAGAATATGGTCATTAATATGTGCTTTATAAGTATTAATAAACAGCCAATATCTTAGTAATATGTATGTTAATAAGCAACTATTTAATAGTGGAAACTAAAGTGTTACCCCTAGTCTTTATAGTATGAAGACAACACAATAATTTTAGGCTACTTTTAGTAGATGAGTCGACTATTCTATCTACTTAGACACTGTAGATAAAATATTCCAGCAAATACTGAAAAAGAAGCGCACTTTTCTAACAAAGGTACAAATGTAAGGTATCAAATCTCATAAAATGATAAATTTGGTAGTTGTTTCTAAAGAGCCCCTTATTCAACATATAACACATTTTTATATAACACCAACTTGTTTTTTGTAGCTTTTAAGTAATATGTTCGAGCTGTTAATAAAACTGCCCTTTTTTATGTTTGCCATTAATTTGAAGCAGGTGGCGGCTCTTATCCAGAGACTTTTATGTCACTTCCGGAAGAGTGTTATAAACTTCCGCTCCGGTCGGCTTTAAACTCTTTTCCTCTAGACCCGGTCAATATGGTGTGTATGTTTCACAGTGAATCCCTTGTCAATCCGCTCAAATCCAGTTTTTTAGCAACTCTCACTGTGTTTTAAAGCACTAGAGTGTTTTGTTAATATTCTCACGATTCGGATATACTGAGTATTTTGACATTTACTTTTATGTAGGATGTTGAAAAAATAATTCTGCGTCATCTCCCGGTTCACAACTTTGAATTTCACTGAAGCGCGTTCAGATGTTAAAGTCTGCTCGCGAGAGTCGGACAATATTATGTTGGATTGAATTGAACTATTGTGGTAATATAAACGTATTTGACGAGGTACAGTTGACACTTTTAAACGGCGTGTTTATGGGAAAGAGAACGCTGTTAAAAGTGATAGCTGGTATTCATGTGTTACTAGTTTCTGTGAACTTAAAGGGATAGTTCACCCCAAAATGAAAATTGTCATTTGCTAACCCTCAAGTTGTTTCAAGCCTGTATGAATTTCTTTATTCTGCTGAACACAAAAGAAGATATTTTGAAGAATGTTTGTAACCAAACAGTTTTGGGCCACCATTGACTATAGTATAAAAAAATACAGTATGGAAGTCAATGGGGACCATCAACTGTTTGGTTACAAACATTCTTCAAAATATCTTTTGTATTCAGCAGAAGACAACTTCATACAGGTTTGGAACAACTTCAGGGTGAGTAAATGACAATTTTATTTTTTGGGTGAACTCAACAACTATGATCTAAGTAAATATAAAGTAATCTTTTATTGTAGCATTGAAACAAGAATTTTCTGTAAAGCTGATTTGAGACAATATTGTGATAAAACGCTGTACAAATAAACTTGAAGTGGAATTGAAAGTACAAAGATGTCCCGTGATACCCTGACTGACCCTAGTGGATGTGCTGACAGGGGCGCGTCAGGACCAAGACGGTGAAGAAGGCCGCTCGGGTCGTCATCGAGAAGTACTACACCCGACTGGGCAATGACTTCCACATCAACAAGAGGGTGTGTGAGGAGATCGCCATCATCCCCAGCAAACCTCTGCGCAACAAGATCGCAGGGTGAGTAAAGTCAAGCAGATGGACACAAATAATATTACAATAACCGTTCTGGTTTTTAAAGTTATTCAGGATTGCCAGGGGAAAGCACATGGTAGGTTAGGGATCAACAATAAGGATTCTTTTTTTCCCTTTTTTTTTTACCAATGAAGAAAAAAAATAGTTGACATGTTTATAATATACAATTTGTGTATGATGCACAAAATTTAAAAATGATACACCCCATTGTCAACAGAATACTGAGGAAAAATGGTCACACTTTAGTTTTGGGTTCCACTATTAACTATGACTTTTGTCTCAAACTCCTAATTACTGCTTTTTAATAGTTAGTAAGGTAGTTAAGTTTAGGTATTGTGTAGGATTAAGGGATGTAGAATATAGTCATGCAGAATAAGGCATTAATATGTGCTTTATAAGTACTAATAAACAGCCAATATCCTAGTAATATGCATGCTAATAAGCAACTAGTTAATAGTGAGAATTGGACCCTAAACTTAAGTGTTACTGGAAAAATTAGTTAACAGTTTGACAGAAAGAGTTTGTGCAGTAAGAATTTATAATAAGAGTATACAAATTGAAGTCCTACTTGTTTGCTTTACTGGAGATGAAATGGTGTTAAATTGAGTTTTAAATTCTTGTTGTTGGTTAACTTGCATTTTTTGATATTTGCAAAGCAAGCAGAGTCAGATTAATGATGTCCTAAAATGTCTTTCAAAAAAATGATGGTTGCACTTTGCAGGATTTTAACATTAATAAATGTGCCAATACTTTTCCCATGTCGCTCAGAATAGTGACAGGCCTAAAATAAATGAGATTGTTTCTCCAGTAGCGGTTTTAGCAGTAAGTGACATCTGACTCACAGAAGCCAATGGCACATGTCGCTATGTTTAGTGACACATCCGGTCTTCATTGGCATGTGCCACTGACATTGTCACGAAACACTGACACTGAGTCGTGGGACATGTCACCCTATATTGTGACACCTCCAGTAGTGACTGACGGATGAGTTGAGCAGCTATACTGATGTAATTGTGACAATCCTAAATAAATATCCCAATTTAGTGATATTTTAAAATAAATATCAATTAAACGCATTCAAGTCGGTAATATTTTTTAAACATGTTGTCAGTTTGAGTGGCTTGTGCCACTGAACGTTTTGAAATACCAGTGCTACTGTATGTTATCATACAAAGTCGCAAATTGCCCATTCTAGGAAGGACACAAAATGGATCCATCACGGGTCACTACGAATAACACATTAAGTCACTTCCGATACTGTAAACCTTAATTTTTGCATAATGCTGCATGCACGCTGGTAGGTGTCAGTATAAGCAAGTGTAACATTGGCCAGCACAAGATTCTCATCTGGCTTTAATATTTCAAAAATATTTTATGGAATTATGTAATAAATAAAATCTATTTTTGTTGTACAAATTAACCCCGCAATGTAATAAATCATGTTTGACAGCATAAAGCGAATTAGTTCCATAACAAAGTCAGTGGCACATGACGCGATCCATTGGCACGTCACAAGTTTTGGTGACACATGCCACTAAATGCATGTTCCAGTGGATAGTGGCACGTGTCTCTGTTTTGGCACCTCCAGTAGTGACACCTGCAGTGGTCTGCTGGAGTATAGGCCTAATGTAGATTATGTAACACGTGAACTTAACTGCAGAACGATATTATAATTTTTGTACAACAAAAATGGATTTTATTACATAATTCCATAAAACTATTTTTGAAATATTAAAGCTGCACCCAAGGAAGGTCCTGCATGACCAAAACATTTTTTTTTTTTTTTTTTTTTTTTTTTTTTTTTTTTTTTTTTTAAATGCACTGAGCACTTTCTTGCACTTGTAAAAATTCACTTTATTGCATATTTACCAACAGGATACAGGAAAAGTGTTATTTTCTGAGCTTGGCCAAACCTTTGAATTCCCTTTTTATAGCTGTCTGTTGTCTCTCATCCATAATGGAAGATTATGTGAAGTATCTTACTAGCTATATTTCCATCCGTCTGCTCTCCAATCGCTCTCGCAAGAACACAACTAATGGCTCTTTATGAATGGGCCATTGAATCATTGGTTCACTCGATTGATTCGCTCAGAATGTGGATTCATTCAGAAATGAAACGCCACTGTGTGTTGCTCAGAGATGCACAACAGTTCTGATCTAGCTTTACAGGAAATATTTTTGTTGGAAAAGTTGAGCAAAAACGGACAATATTGTGTGTATAGTATATCGCAATATTAACAACTTTATTGAACTGTTGTATAAAATCAATATCACATTTACACTTGTGCTATTCGGGATAAAAACAGCACTTGTCGTGTGATATTGCGCTCATTACTCGTGATATTGCTTAACTATCATAATATAGGTTTATGAGACAAACTCATACAGGGGCATTTTTGCCCTGTTATCTTGAATTTTAGGGGCGTATAACTGCATTCAATAGGCTCCATCACACAGTGAGTTTTGTTGCCCTGCTTCAAGTTTGTCATCAGTCAACTGTATGAAATGTAAGATTAAGTAGGTCCGGGGTAGGTTGGGCCAGGTGCGTTAAATCATTTTATTTGCATTTTTTCCATAATTCTAATTATCGCTTTAAATCGACAGCTCTAGTGTGTATGAAATAATGTGTAAGTGCTTTCTCATTATATATAAATCTTGGATAGATATTTTGCTCATTTGGCGAGGCCACTGGAAATATTTGCAGGGCAAATACATAGGCATGAGAACCAAAATGAAGGCTTATTTTGGCGTCTCTCTGCAGGTATGTGACCCATCTGATGAAGCGCATCCAGAGGGGTCCTGTCAGGGGCATCTCCATCAAACTGCAGGAGGAGGAGAGAGAGAGAAGGGATAACTACGTCCCAGAGGTATATGACAGATTTTTTTGTAAAAGGAAAGAAAAACCATAAATGTTTTTCAACTTGCAAGTATGAGTTTTGGAATATGAGATTAGTTTAAAACAATCCACTGAATTGTTTTCCTCATAAAGAGCTCTTGTGTTCCTATAAACTGTAAACCCTTTATTTGCTCATGTAGTAGTAATATCATTTGTTGCATGATACCAAATTTCACAATTATCAACTTTGATACCTGAGTATGTTGGATATCACTACTGCAGTGTTAGTCCCTCATTTCATGTACTTGTTCACTTTGTTCTCAGGTCTCTGCTTTGGATCAGGAGATTATTGAGGTTGATCCAGATACAAAGGAAATGCTGAAGTCTTTCGTAAGTTGATTTACCTTAATTTGTGTAGATGAGCTGCAAATCTTCTATCTGGCTATATTTTACAGCAATGGTTAAAGGGAACCGTTCTCAGTGAATGCATTGAGATAAAATAGCTTTCAAATGTCCTGGGAATAACATGAGCTGTTGATGTGAAATGTCAGAACAGGACTTTGGCTTTTTAGTGTTCATTAGAGTTGAATTGATGAACCTACATTAACCCTTTCTTTCTGTCACTGCAGGACTTCGGCAACCTCCCCAACCTGCAGGTCACCCAGCCAAGCATCGGAATGAACTTCAAAACACCCAGAGGAGTCTAGATGTAATTTATCAGATGTCAATAAAGACTGCAAAAAAGAGCAACCTTGTGTTTGAACAAGTCATTTTTTTGATCATCTCCCTGATTATCCCTTAACACTGTAGATCTGGCCTGTCATAATACAATGCATTTAAGCCCTGTTGAAGCAAGTGTTAAAGGGTTAGTTCACCCCAAAAAATGAGTGTCATTTATTACTCACCCTCATGCCGTTCAACACCTGTAAGACCTTCATTCATCTTCGGAAGACAAATTGAGATATTTTTGTTGAAATCCGATGGCTCAGTGAGGCCTGCATAGTCAGCAATGACATTTCCTCTCAAGATCCATTAATGTACTAAAAACATATTTAAATCAGTTCATGTGAGTACAGTGGTTCAATATTCTAAAGCGAGAATATTTTTGGTGCGCCAAAAAAAACAAAATGACTTGTATAGTGATGGCCGATTTAAAAACACTGCTTCAGGAAGCTTCGGAGCATAATGAATCAGCATGTTGAATCATGATTCGGATCGCGTGTCAAACTGCTGAAATCACGTGACTTTGGCGCTCTGAACCGCTGATTTGACACGCTGATTCATAACGCTCCGAAGCTTCCTGAAGCAGTGTTTTGAAATCACTATATAAGTCATTATTTTGTTTTTTTTGGTGCACCAAAAATATTCTCGTTGCTTTATAATAATATTGAACCACTGTACTCACATGAACTGATTTAAATATGTTTTTAGTATATTAATGTATCTTGAGAGAGGAAATGTCATTGCTGGCTATGGAGGCCTCACTGAGCCATCGGATTTCAACAAAAATATTTTAATTTGTGTTCTGAAGATTAACGAAGGTCTTACGCGTGTGGAACGGCATGAGGGTGAGTAATAAATGACATTATTTTCATTTTTGGGTGAACTAACCCTTTAATTGTAAAGGCACAGTCTAGAAACGACAACAGAATGACTTAAAAATGCAAAACATGCTACATAGGTTTAGAAAAGCCTTTAGCATTGTACATGAAAATCAGCTTTGCCAATGGAAAAATGACATTGTGAAAATATATTTCTGATATTTGCTATTATGCCATATTTTAGCTACTACTAGCCAGTGTCTATAGATTTTTAGATTAAAATGTCCAAAAACCATAGAACAGTTATATTTTGACTTGTGTACTTAGATTATCCCAGATGATTCCAACTATGTTTAAAACCAGAGAAATCAGTTTTAACCAAGACACGGATCGTGTCGATTTTCAGTTTTTCTTTTGTAGAAACCATGGAAACACCAAAGACACTTTAATATATTATGTGTTTTATTAGACAGTAACTGTTTACATACATTTATCAACAAAAAAAATCTAGTTTTTATTAATATATTCCAATATCGATCTAGATTACTGCAAACTGCAACCAATGTCTCATACCAGCCAAAGAGCGAACGCACAGTAACGTTCTAACTTTCAACACACTAAAACGTATTTAGTATGGTTGTTTTAACCATATAAAACAGCTGCGTTACCCCAAATACACAACGAAAAGAGCAGGAGCCTAATTTATAAAGCGTGCGTACGCACAGATTTGATCTTAGAGTGTGTGTACGCTTAAATCCACGCCAACACTCATTTATAAAAACAGTCTTTGACGTGAAAAACTTAGCGCCACGTCAGGGTCGGATCAGTCGTACGCTCGCCATTCTAAATTAAGTTCAAGATCATTTGCGATTCATAGATTTCACATCTGAAAGAGGTGTATGTGCATTTTCAACATTTTATAAATGAGGCTCCAGAAGCAGCCGACTGCAGCAAAAGCATAATAAAAGGACTGGAGACTGGTGTGTATCGCAGGTCTCTCTTGTTAGCATTCGCTCCAGCGGTCTCAGCCTGCCCTGCTTCATACCACAGTAACGTTAATAAAAATACATTTACTTATCCGTGAAGATGATTTCTGTTGGATTGCTTTCCATCGGCTGTGGAGGTGAAGTCGACAACTCTCGTGATTCTCGCTCATTCACGCCTTCATCAAGCTACGCCTTTGTTTTGAATAAGCGACCCCTAGCGTTGATAATTACATATTGTGCCTTTAACTTTCCTCACCAGAGTTATTTTTGATCATTTTCACAAAATTTTCATGGCCTATGGAGTATTTTATTGTATGAATTTCTGAACATACAATATACCAAAAGAAAGAACAGAGCTTTAAAACAAAAAACATTTTATTCCATCTTCGCTTTTTTTTTTTTAAATGTGGGTATTTCATTAAAAAAAGAACATTTTGAACAAAAAGCTGAGAAAAATCTTGTTTTGGTCAAAGACTATGTCCAGGGGCCGTTTCAATAAGGAGGTTCAACCAACTCAGAGTTAAAACTCTGAGTTGACTTACCCTGAAATGGGAAACTGAGTTTTCAGTTTCAGAACAGCTGAATTGAGTTAGAGTCAACCTACTCAGAGTCAATTGAACTGAGTTAAGCAGGTGCACGACGACTATGAAAAGCCATCATCAATAGAGCTCCGATATTACGATTCACCATGGCAACAGCACGTGACAAAATGGCATCTGCATACTTCCGAGTCAATGCAAGTTTAATTCTTATCACTGTTATAATACCAAAGGTGAAAACTGGCAGAACTGTAAGTTAATGAACTAATATTCATATTCATGGTATCTCACGCAAAAAAAAAAATAATAATTTAAGTGGATTTTTTTAATTATTTTGCAAATTATGTTCTATTTACCATGTAGGCTAAAAGTAGTAGTTCTTTGCAATAAGTGTAAATAGAAATTAGATGCTATTTATATTTATACTGACAGATACATACTATTTGCACCTCAGTATTGTTGTAAATTAACAGGATGCAATAATATTAGGATGTAAATGATTTTATCATTATTAAACACTCGTTAGGCAATTTACTTCCACTTTTAGAACATTTTCTTCATTTTTATTGAAAATAAATGCCTTTCTGATGTGATGGGAAAAGGGAGAAGAGCGAGCTAGGCAGAAGGCGGACTCGAACCCAGTCAATCGCATCACAAATTAATTCTCCACGCCCATCACGCTACTGCCTACACATTAATTGCATGTATTATTTTAACCTTGTGTGACACTGATGGGCGGGGCTACTGTAAATTTGCACTTAGTAACAGACACTCCGAATAATCTTGTTTTCCGTTTGCATTAAGATTATTTTTATTACCACACTGGCAGATATTGATAATTTTACTTAAGTAAAATGCACTTAATGTAGATCCCCCCCAGGAAACAAGACTAAATATATCATTTTCTTATATAGAAAATCCATCTTGATTTAAGAATTTTTAGATATTTGTACTTGAAAAAGGACAAAAAAAAATATATATATATATATTAAGAAAAGCATTTTTTGCAGCATGAATGAATGAATGAACTATTTAAACATCACTTGCACTTTAAAAAGGAGGAGGAGACCGAAAGAGACTCTGGGTTGACCGAAGAAAACCTGCTCCTGACCAGGTTAGGTTCACAGAGTAAGTTACCATGGTAACTGACTCTGAGTATAAGTTACCTCTCTTTCAGAAATGGGCTTGACTTACCCTGCTTTCTCAGGTTTGACATACCTCCCATTCTGAAACGGAAAACCCAGGGTTTCCCTCATTTCAGGGCTAACATACTCAGAGTTTTAACTTAACCTCCTTTCTGAAATGGGCCCCAGATCTGGTTCAGAGCAAAGATCAAAACAGATGGAGTAGATTGAGTCCATCAACACCCCTAAAGTTACCTCTTCCTGGGTTGAATTTTCTTTTGGTAACATTGCCCAAATTGGATTTAAATGCTGTTGAAAGTTTGATGATCGTGAGCGTAAGCAATGTTTCTTCGCCTGTGTTTTGATCCGGAGATGCTGTACTATTTCAGAAGATGCGTAATAGCGCCCCCTACAGTGTAACAGTGAAAACATGGATTGTCAGAAAATTCTGTCAATGGCAGTGAAACAGTTAAAAGTACTCGTTCAGTAATCAGCGATGTGTCAGCGATATTTTAAATGGTGTGGAAATACTGGAAACAAAAGGAAATTGAAATATTTTAAGTGTATGCATGTAAATAAACAGCCAAAAGCAGCGTTTTTAGAATATTTTTTTAAAAAGCCACAGAGTATTTCTAGAGACAGCGAGAAGATCTTTGTACAGAAATAAGCAACAACAGAATTCTGCATATGCAACACAGTAAAACCTGCCGCTCAAATATTATTTCAGAGGCAAAAGAACAAATAAGACCAGCTGCCTATGCTAAACTATGACACTACATTACACAAATAGAGCTTTATATTCAAAACACAGGATATGTAAAAATGTTTTTTTTTTCTTTTCTTGAAATTGTTGAAAAAGTGCAATAAAGGTTTGACTGTCTACAACTTGATAGGTTATCCCCAAATAGGTTGTATTGTTTTTACCAAGCTTTTTAACATGTTCCTATAGTTACCCAGAATTTCTTAGTCAGAATGACATTCAAGGTGACATTAAATTCATAAAACAAAATTATGATTGCTGTTACATATTTTCTTTGGGTAAAAGTACAGAACAAAACCATATCCAGCAGGGTTGGAACAGTTGGTTGTTGTTTTTTTTTTTTTTGCCTCGCACATTGAGATTTTATACAAGTACTTCATATGAAACAAATACAAGAAATATAATGGAAAATAAAAAGATGAGCACTGGGAGTTCTGCATAAAAGTCTGTTGCATTTGCACTTCGTTGCATTAAGTGCCAAGAATGTGGCCTGTAAAATCTCACAGTGGATGTCGTTCGTTCATTGAGTTTGTGTAAGCTCTGATAAAAGAATTGCACCAATGCAGCAAGAGGAAATAAACCATATAAAGCACTTTCCAATGTACCAAATTCGTTCATTTATCAGTTACGTGTGTAGAACCTGAAGTTTTGAGTTTCAGCACCAAGTCCAGCATGTGTGATGGAGGTCTACGTTGTCTTATCGACAGACTGAGTAACCGGTTAACAGTTCAGCATTACAGAATAAATATCACAGTGTTGTGTGATAAACATTTTGAAAACATTTCCCAGTTGCACTGATTTCTGCCATTCCACACAAATTTAATAAGGCATTTCTGAAGGGAACTCCCATTTAAAACAGGCAAAATGCTGAAGGGGGAAGTGACACTGCAGACTGCAAAAATCCATTCTAACTGCAAAATGAAAAAGCAGCGTGTCTCTGACTTAACGGAAACGAGGTCAAAAACTTTGCTGTGGTGACAACATGAGTCCGTTTTAAAAATATATACAAACTGATAAGTCTATATGCATATAAAACAATACAAAACATGTTTAAGAAAATAATAAGACATGGCACATTATATGACATACAAAAGAGAGAGACATCAATCAAAATGCTTAATACAAAATGACTTGCAGAAATCAAAAGGACGATGTCCAACGTTCACCTCACTGGAACGGGGGCAATATATATATAGATACAAAAAACATACAAAAAAAAAAAAAAAAAAAAAGACACAAATGAAACACTGTAAATTGTGCCTTACAAGCACCAACACGTACACCAGCATATTGTACTTTTCCTTTTTTTGTAGGATAATAAAATGGTGTCTTTTCAAACGGTCTCCACTAAAATAAAAGGAAACATTTAGGATGCTGAGAGAAAAATCGCAATCGTCTCGTTGAAGTAACCACATGTCCTTTCTCAGAATGTCCACTGTCCTCGTTTGATGGGGTTCTCCTTCCTGAGAGTAAGTAAGGTATCCCGAACGTTATTGTTTATTTTTCAATCTCACTCTCCTTCTCCTTCCTATCTCTCCATTTAGCGAATGATTGAGAACTCCTCCGTGCTGTACGTCCCCCCCTGCGGCAGGTGAGGTCTAGTGTTATTGTGAGGATTGTGCTCAGGCTGTCGTGATGGCGTTTAGGTCCTTCATTAAGCCCTCCAGATGGGCCATTTCCTCCGTCAACTCGTCCGTCTCGTAATTCTGAAGGAGATGAAGAAGGTTACTGCGGGGGGTGGGGTTGGGGTGAGCTGGGGTTTGGGGGATTGGGTTTATAGGGGATGGTCAATGGTACTGCAGAAGAAAAGCAGGAAATCAAATAGCACAGCCACATGCGTGGTAATGGATGAAGGGGGTTCGGTAGTATGGTGCATTATGCAGGATAAACGAGAACCATTCAGCAGTTTTAATTCGTTTAAACAAGCAAAATTTCCAAAATTAAATGTAATGAGCAATAAATACAGCCGTTAAAAGGGGAGAGCAGGTAAAGGTTTGAGAGAAAAGAAAAAAGACATTAAAATGTTATCATCATCTTGTTGTAAATTTAAATATATATATATATATATATATATATAATCGATATGTAACAGTATCTATTGAACATTATAGTATGTAAAATAGTACATGACATTCTTGTTGGTCAAAGAGTGGAGCATGGCGCTATAAACTCTTATGTCTTAGGGTTTGATGCATTGCATAATGATGAAATGTATACTTGCCAAATGTAGCAAGTAAGTCATTTCTATTACGCAGTAAATTGTCATGTCCCTATCATAATAAATTGGATGAACCACATTTTTTGGAGCAGATGGCTAACTTTAGCTCTTTATTGCTAATATTTAAGATACATTTTAAAATTAGAGTTGAACTTTATTGTCATTTTCAGGAAATTTGTCTTGGACTCAGAGCTGCAATAGTACACAACATATAACACTGGCTTGACAAGAAATAATTATAACACAAGTATATTACTTTTTTGAGTGTTCAAAAGTTACTGCGTAACAGAAATGATTCAAGTGTGCATGGTTTTGTTGTAAAAATCACAAGAAATGTAAAGAGACAGAAGTTTGTACAGTCAGTGATATTCCTGATGTTTTCTAACCTCTCTGTAGTACAGAGCATTATAGGAACAAAAGTACTCACACTTCCTGCATCTTCGTGAAGTCTGCTGCCTTCCGAGACATCCGGTGCACTTGGAACTATGACAGGCATAGGAGTTCTTGTCCTTCCCAATGTACCGATTGAGGCTGTTTTAACTGAGTGAGGCCCTAAAACAATCACACCAGTCAGTGTCTTTCTTCTTTTTAACCATGAAACTTTGTACTTTGTTCTTTTTAAAGCATTTGGAGTGTGACAACTATTGCTGCTGGCAACTGTACAAGGTACTGGCATAAATTAGTTTTCTATTTAAAAGACAGAACCTTTTCCATCAGTATTGGGAATTTGCCTTCCTATTCAGCAACTCTAAACTGTGGCATCCCACAGCGTCTGACTAGGGTCGACACGTGGGGTGATGACATCATCGTTTCACAAAATATACGAATTGGCTGTCCACACGAAAACGCAAAGACGGCATTTTCAGATTTATCCACTCTGGGACTCGGTTTCAAAAAATAGCGGTTTCACCTTTCAAAAACGCCTGATCCGTGTGGATGAAACGCCTATCCGATACAAAATTTCACAAAAACACGTCTCCATGTGGACGGGGCCTGTGTTAAACATCTTTTAAATGTTAAAGGGTTAATTCACCCAAAAATGAACTTTTTACTGAGCCGCCGTTCGGCGTAAACACTGAAGTTCTGCAGTGAAAATAAAGTAGCAGTATGACAGGGGACAGACAAATTTGTAGAATAAAGTCATTATTTTAGTTTTGTTTTTGTGCACAAAAAGTATTCTCGTCACTTCATGATATTAATGTTGAACCGCTGTAGTCACGTTGCCGGTTTTAACAATGTCTTTAGTACCTTTCTGGACCTAAAAAGGTGCAATGTCGTTGCTGCCTATGTGTGGATCAGATACCCTTAGATTTCATCAAAAATATCTTAATTTGTGTTCCGAGGACAAACGAAGGTCTTATGGGTTTGGGACGACATGAGGGTGAGTACTTAATGACAGAAATTTCATTTTTGGGTGAACTAACCCTTTAAAATTTAGACACTCCAGATTGGATCACCCAAGATAGACGTACATATATGGTGTAAAGGGGAACTTACCTGTCTGAGACAGCAGTGGAGTGCTGGGCAATGCTGCTGAGTCATACATGGGGTGAGCTGGGATGGCAGGCACTGCAAAACTCTTGAGTGGGTGCGTGGGACGAACATGTGCTGTGGGCGTAGTGAACGCTGGCTCCTCCTCAGTGACTGAGCTGTGGTAGCTAATGTCGGTCTCTGAAAGGTCAGTGGTACAGGAGGGCTGCCCAGATGGAGGGAGCAGGTCAGCACTAGGGGTGTTCCTTACAGACTCTGTAATTACAACAGCATCTGGGTCAGAACATAGACTCTAGAGTAGGGGTGTCCAATCCTGCTCCTGCAAAGTTTAGCTCCAACCCCAATTAAACACACCTGAACCAGCTAATCAAGGGCATACTAGAAACTTCCAGACAGGTGTGTTGAGGCAAGCTGGAGCTAAACTCTGGAGGACAGTGGCCCTCCAGGACCGAGTTTGGACACCCTTGCTCTAAAGCAGGGGTAGGCAAGTTCGGTCCTAGAGAGCCGCTGTCCTGCAGAGTTTAGCTCCAACCCTGAAAAAAAAAACTTCAACTGCCTATAGCCTTAGTAATCCTGAAGAGCTTGATTAGCTTGTTCAGGTTTGTTTGATTAAGGTTGGAGCTAAACTCAGCAGGACAGCGGCTCTCTAGGACCGAACTTGCCTACCCCTGCTCTAGAGCATACTGCTAGGCATGCAGGTTTTGCATATGAGCAAGACTGAAATCTTGCAAATGCTGAAGAAGGAGGTATGTTCAAACAGAGAGATAAAGAGGGAAATGAAGTGAAGAGAAAGTTTAACTACAATCCCTTAGTCACCAACCAAGTGTACCTCCATTTTGAGAGGAAAAAAATAACATATTCCAGCTTCATATATGGAGTCTCAATGTGGACCAACACATTTGTATCCAGGGGTGATCAAGGCCTTCACGAAGCCCCACTAATGCACTCTCACCTGTGGACTCTGCCCTGTCTAGATGAGAGATGGGGGTGGCGATGGACCGTGTGCTGCTCTGGTGGTGGAGATAGCTGCGTGTCGGCGAGGCCAGGCTGCCCAAGTGATAATGATGGTGATGGTTATCGAGGGAATGGATGGGGTGAGCACTAATCACAGCTGCGAATGCACACAAATAATAGAGCGCCATGGTTTAGACCTCACACACAAGGCTATGAGATTATGGCGAGCATGGTGCATCTATAACATCTGCTCATGCAAACAAAGAACTACAAAGACTGAAAGACATGCTATGTTGCTAGGTTAAAGAATTATTGTAAGGCTAGGAACATACTCTAGACAAGTATACAAATGCAGACGCAAATGCTTGACCAGCTCGTTCTTTCATTGCTGTGGTGCTAGGAAACCTCTGTACTCAAGGGGGTGATAGTTACCGGTTTTATTTAGGTAGTTACCTATAAACATGTAGTTTAAATAACTAACTTATTTGCTGAGCAATAAACTTGCTCTGCCATGACTGGCGCATTTGGAAATGAAATGTGAAATTTTGCTTGTGTAGCTAGAGCTATTTGCATCCATGCACTTGAGTAGAGTATGTTTTTTGGCCTACAACTACAATAATGAACTCAGGGAACCTTATTTGAGGATTATATGTTATTCCAAAGAGCTTAATATCCAAATTTAGGGTGTCCGGTCCCTGATTCAGGATAACACACTTACGCTGAGGGGGTTGTGCATCAAAGGGCATCATCATTTTAGGTCTCATTCCCCGACGGCCTGCCAGTGTAGACATGCTGTCCTCTGATTCATGGCCTGCAAATCAGACAGCGACCAGCTAATCAGAATGAGACAGGCTCCCAATACAAGAGCCCTGTGAAGACTACCAGCTGACTTCCTAGAGTGAGTTGCCAAGATCATGTGATGTTTTCACTAATGCAGTGAGATTCTATTGTTTGTCCATTAGAGGGCAGTGTAAACACACATCAGGAGAGTTGTAGGAGTAGGCAGCAGCAGAAGGATATCACCATTCATGCCACAAAAACAAAAAAAAAACAAGGCTGCACGTTTTTCCATTTTAAGCAAGGAACATGCCAATCTCAAGCAATAACGACAAATAGACGCATGACTTTGAAGCATCCATCAAAAGCAGCAGCTGGAATGATGTCATGGATGATGCAACAGGTGAAGGTGGTTTAAAGACCCCATGAAATTGCTACAAATTTCTTTACTGTGCTGATGAATTTCCTAATGAAACCAGAAGTTGGGTCTGGACTTTTCTTTAAATAGCCAATGTCTTTAAGTTTACATCATAGCATGGCAAAACAATGATTTGCTACTTGGTATTGAGGGAGGAGTCTGGTCCATTTTCCCGAAAGAGAAATACTATAAATATGTCAAAAATCTCCATAAGTTTGGGAGTTTACTAGTGTAGACCTTATGTAGCCCTGCCCCTTTTCAGCGCTGCGCTCATTTTGTTCTATCTTCCAATTTGTATTTCCACAGCATGAAGGTAAGATCTTTCGGATTTATGAATGAACCACTCGTTTTAAAATGTTCCCGGTCTACAGACAGTTGTTATGACATCCGCTTCAAACATTACAATACTCACGATAACTTTTGTTAACACTACAATAAGTACTTCACTCACTCTTCGACAGCGATGCCATAGAAATCTACAGAGCTACCGCAAAAACATTCTAAAGATGGCTGCGTGCTTGTTTCTCTGGTGCATAAGGTCTATATTCGTAGATGACCTTGACAGACAAAACTTTTTGATTTCATGGGGTCTTTAAATCAAAATTCTTACCACGGTAGGAGTTACGTCTCTGGAGCATAGGATCCATGGAGCCGTCCACTGGGGTGATGTCTTGGGAGGTTCGGGGGATTGGCGTGTCGGTCATAACTGGATTGGGTTCGGGCGATTTGTCAATAGGTTTTAGCTCCAAGCGTTCGTGGTGGATCCAGAGGTCTGGTGGCTTCAGATCTTTGGAGTTGCCCTTATACTTGTGGGATCCATTGGCGGACTTGCAGGCTGCACGTTTCCTGGAGATCATATCAAACAGTTTGAGGGAAGGTTGTGACAAACACATTTACCCTTATGCCAGGACTGAGGATTTGGACTGCTCATCATTAGGAGATCTGAACTTTGTAGGAACTTACTTCTTCTGCTGTGTTGTGGTACGGCGTGTACACAGGAAAGCGCCAACCACCACCACAATGATGGTAAATGCACCCACGGACACAATGATGACAATAACCAGGATGTGGTTATCACCAGTGCCAGACATATCTGGTTTCCCTGAAACATGGAAAATCTATGGTCATAACGTTATAAGAAAAGGAAAATTTATCAAGACCAACTGTTGTTTGACAGAAGAGGGAGTTGGTTGAGTACTGCTATGTGGTTTCTAGGGCGTTGCTAAGCAATCGCTACATGTTTACAAGGGTGTTAAAATGTAGTCGATAAGGCATTTCTAGGTGGTTGCAAGGTACTGCTAAGGTGTTGCTAGGTTATTGGAGTTGTTGTTAGGGACTACTGGGTGGTTGCTATGGAATTGCAAAGCCGTTGCTTGGTGTTTTCTAGTTTAATATATTGTATTGTTGATGAGTGTTGCTAGGTGGTTATAAGGCGCTGCTAAGATGTTAATATGTTGCTGATAAGGTGTTGCTAGATGATTGCAAGATGCTGCTAGGGTGTTGCCAAGTGGTTGCTAGGTCACTATTAAGGTGTTGCTACGTTGTTTTGGGTGTTTTACAAGGGAGTTGAAATGTAGTTGATAAGGCATTGCTAGGTGGTTGCAAGACACTGCTAAGATGTTGCTAAGTGGTTGCTAGGTTGTTATGAGGGTGTTGTTAGGTTGCTAGGGACTGGGGGTTGCTATGGCATTGCGAAGCTGTTGCAAGGTGTTTATATATTGTTAACAGGGCATAGCTAGGTGGTTGAAATGTACTGCTAAGGTGTTGTTAGGTGTTGATAAAGGGTTGCTCTGTTGTTATTAAGGTGTTGCTAAGTAGTTGTGGGTGGTTACTAGGGACTACTAGGCAGGTGTTATTGCATTGGTAGGTGTTTGCTCGGGTGTTACTAGGTGTTATTAAGATGTTGCTAGGTTGTTGCGGGTGGTTGCTAAAGACTGTGGGGTGGTTTCTATGGCATTGCTAAGCTGTTGCAAGGTGTTTGATAGGGCTATGTGGTTGCTACCCTGTTATGAAGGTGTTGCAAGATTATTAGTTTGGTTGCTAGGGTCTTCCGGGAAGTTTCTATGGCATTTTCTGGGTGATTGGTGGAGCACTGCTAAGCTGGAGCTGGGCGTTTAATGAGCATTGGTACTTGTTGATAAGTTGTTGCTAGATGATTGCAAGGTGCCGCTAGGATGTTGCAAAGTGGTTGCTAGTACATCATTAAGGTGTTGCTAGGAACTGGGGCATTGCTATGGTGTTGCTAAGCTGTTGAAAGTTGTTTTATATGTTGCTGATAGGGCATCGCTAGCTCATTGAAAGGTACTGCTAAGGTGTTAGGGTGTTAATAAAGGTTTGCTTGGTTGTTATTAAGGTGTTGCCAAGTCGTTGTGGGTGGCTGCTAGGGATTACTAGGCAGGCGTTAAGGCATTGGTCGGTGGTTGCACGGCCGTTAATATGATGTTGCTAGGTAGCACTGCAAGGGCATTGCTAAGTGGTTACTGGGTGGTTGTTTTGGAATTACTAGGTGATACTAGGTACAGTAATAGGGTGTGTTCTTGATTGTTGTTGTGCTACATCATTGCTAAGCCATTGCTTGGTTACTTCCAGGGTTTGTTTTTGGGAACATAAAAACAGCAATTACCGACTGATCCAAAGCCTTGTTCTGGCGCAGAGGGTCTTCCTTGTTTCACTGGACCAGAAGCTACAAGAGGTCAAATAAGAAAAATTAGCAAGTGGCACATTGGAATCTACAGCTCTCATGTAAAATTCACATCAAGACATCTTTCATCCATTGGTAAAATAACATGCAGTTTAAACAGATCAGCCACCAGCTGTACTTCAGAGAAGAGCATGACGCTCAACTTTTGAGAAAAAATTGCTTGGGGAAAACTGTTAGTAGTATGAAGTTGTAGCCACATCTGCATTCCACTGATAAACTCTTAGTAAATGGCAGTCAGGCAAGCAAATTTACTATACACCAACTGGATCTTTCCTGCTGATGGATTTCAGCTGCTCACTTCAATTTGAGGACATTAGAGGAATAAGAGAAGAGAGAGCAATTACCTTGGTCATTAGCCATTTTGTCAGAGGATTCAGCTAGCAAGACAAAGCAGAAGGAGAGGAGACAAGTTAGAGGGAGAGAGGCGTGCAGTCAGAGCTAAGCAGGAGCCCTATGGGTGGCTTGTGCATGAGCCCGCATGAAAGATCAGTGAGGTCAGGCTAACGCAAAGGGTTAAGCTTTAGATTGGGTTAAAAATAGCAGATGTGTATATGTTAATATAATTTAGCAACCAAACCCTGCTGAAAAGAACAGCATGAATTTCCATGTTGGTACACCTTGGTTTAAGCTAGTTCATTGTGGTTTGCTACTGATCTAGTTGGTCTCTTCTGGTTGGTCAAGGACATCTTGATGGTTAAGCCACATAAGAAGCCTGGTGGTTACACCAGTATCCCATTGTATCTTGAGATTCATATCCCTACATATGCTGGTCTTTTCATCAGGCAGCAGTGATTGTTCTCATTCATCAGATGAAAACGGTCTCCATGAATCAGCTGGTTTACCTTTAGGAGTGCGAAACTGGACAGCTTCAGACATGGGACCCATCCCCTTGGAGTTACGTGCCTGGATCTTGAAGTAGTAGGTGGTATCAAGGGTCAGCTCCTGAATTTGATGGGTTAGCCTGTTTCCCACTACTGGTTCAATGACCCAATCATGAACCTCTGCATTCACATCAGTGCTATAGTAAATGATGTAACCTGGGAAGGCAGAGAAAGTGATACAGAGGCACGTTATAGATGATTATAAGTGGAGTATTATGATGTATTATATGTTGAATAATGGTTTCAAAAGAGACATCGCAGTCATAATATAACCGTTGCAGTGTCCATAGAAATTGTGTGTATTCAAAGTGTAGTATGATCATGGTTTAAGGCAAAATAAACTGTCACTGTCTATAACTGGTTCTATATTTTTAATATAACATTGTCACCTGTGATCTTGCCATTGGCTTCTGAAGGTGGCTGCCAGTTGACGATGATGGTTCGTGGTCGTCCCTCTTTGCTCACTACAGTCACATCTTTAGGTGCAGAACTTGGGACTGGGGAGAAAGACAAAATTAATCAACACTACAAATGCAGAAATTCCCTCACACTTGATGTTTAATGCATATTAAGTCCATTTACATGTACAACAAAACTGCCAAAAAGCAGCTTATTGTTATTACTTTTTACTTGACGGGTTATTAAACTGAATATTTTCTTGAAAAATGGCATACAAGTTTTTCAAATCTAACATGAACGCAAAGAGTTAATTTCTAAAGCCCAAAGTATACTTCAGCCATCCGCGTTTCGCAATGGTTTGCGTAAAAAAAGTCACATGACCAAAACGATTGCCACGTTGAGGTCGCATGTAGAGTACTTACTTGTTTCAAAAGTTGTTCCATGTGCAGTCATGCTCCAGGTGCTGGTCCTCCGGCCCTTGGTCACCATGACAGAGAACTCGTACAAGGTGTTGGGCTTAAGACCCGTTACAGTGTGAGTTAGTGTGGTGGTATTAGCCACCTAAAATGAATAAATCAATGTCAGTGGTGTTACTACTAAAAATTATCCACCTTTCGCCACCTTATTCTACGGGCAGATGCTGTGAACAGCATAGATTCTGGTAACCGTACCTTAAACTTTGTGTTTGCAGGTATGTTGGTCTTCCAGCGCACTGTGTAGTAGCGTGCATCTGTGATCTTCTGGTTCTTGGGCAGTGAGTTGTCCGCCCAGGTGACTTTGATGGTGTCGTGGCTCAGAACGGACGCCTGAACGCCCACAGGAGGCAGCATGGGTAAAGGGTCTGGTACTGGAGTGTATGGAGCATGGAAAAGTTCGTACAAATCAACATCAGGGTCTATGGGGTCTGCAAGCAAATTACAAAATGTCCCATGGCAAAAATAAAAAGGTGAAAGGCGAAAAAAGTGAGCACGATTACACGTAAAAGGGCAAGGTTTTAGGACGGGAGGC
The DNA here is from genome assembly GCA_037950665.1 of Hypophthalmichthys nobilis. Lineage (NCBI taxonomy): Eukaryota > Metazoa > Chordata > Actinopteri > Cypriniformes > Xenocyprididae > Hypophthalmichthys > Hypophthalmichthys nobilis. The sequence continues at coordinate 4,460,075 of CM075470.1, forward strand.
ACGTAACGAAGGGGGAGAACGGGTTAATGGGTTAAAATGGGAGTGAGGAGGGGAGGAATGTGGAGGTGGGATTGGGAAAGGAGAAAGAGAGAAAATATTGTATTAGAACAGGATATCATGAGACCATCCAGAGCTACAGAGAACTACATCTACAATGAGTCAAGGAACTATATCAGCTCGGTTCACTAGCAGCTACATTACAAATAAAGAAGGGAAATGAACTGCAAGACAGTGAGTGTTCATATACACAAAGCCTGGAATACAGAGCACAGCCAATGAATTGTGAGCAAAACAGTTATAACCTTGCTGATAAACCTTAGTTAGGCTAGTCCTCATCATTTCCCCAGGAGCTAGGGACTTTGGGGTGGTACTCGGTGCAGGAACCAGGGTCTAAATGAAGTTCTGGGTAAAAATTTCCCCCTCATAAAGTCCCTGCTCACGAGGTAGTACTTTTTCAAAGTTCAGGAACTTTCGAGGGTGGGACTTGGAGTTTAAAAATACGACCGATGGACCAACACTGAGGTTCAGGTTTTATTAAGCTTATATACGGAGGACGAAATCCAGTGGGAACTGAAAAGTCGCACGGAGGAAGAAATCCAGCAGGAACTGGAAAGTCGCACACAGGCCTACGTCACCAGACTAATTTGCCTAAATTTCAAGGTACTTTAGACCGCGATGGAAATGCAGACCGCAACAGGTCTGGGGGAAAAAAATTTCCTGGGACAAATTGTTCCAGGTAATTTCGGGAGAAATGCGGCTTTAGTGTTTGGATAAAGGTCCTAGAACACATGTAACTTTCAAAACTGTTTAATGGAGTTTTTGTCTACTGAAAGTAGTTTTTCACCCTCATGTCATTTTAAACCTGTACAATTTCCTTTTTTCCAAGAAATTTTAGTTCCTTTTGGTCTGTTCTTCACATAAACCCATTGTTTAGATAATTACATTTATTACACCTTATATTTCCTGTAAGGTTGGAAAATCTATTAAATTATTAGGATTACATCAAACTCATAATGCAGATCCGTTGCTCTAATGAATAATACTTATACTGAAATGTAATCAAATGTGTTCACAGGAAGAAGCAAAAGAAAAGGTTTTCATTTTTCTTTCGTGTCTATTAATTTTTATTCGAGCTGTGGAAACCATGACCTCGTCTAGGTCAAGGCATTAGAGATGCACTTTTTTATTTTTCTCCACAGCTTTATATCAAACTAAATCATTCAAGTAATTTCAATGTACCATGCAGCTCGGGTTTGCTGATATGATAGTGTCAAATACAAGCACAGGAAATAAGTGTGAAAGTCTGATCCTTTTATAGATTTAAAGCTGTTTGCCTGCCTTAAATCACCTGTTTTCCTAAATGCTCCCTCCAAGAATAACAATTTGGAGTGGGAAAATATGCTCACTGCCTTTTATATGTGTGAAAATGAGAGCACTTTTTTTCTGGCTGTTTTCAAATGGAAAAGTGGAAAGAAAAAAAAAAAAAAACAGGTTATTTTGCAGCGATGAAGCAGACCTCTTTCACACAGCCCCTTAGTGAGCACTAAGTGAGGTTGAGCTTTGATTTATTCCCTGGAATTCTGGTAAAAAGCCGAATGTAAACGGACTCACTGTCCAACTAGCATGCAATGCCTAACAAAACAATACACCTATAAAGCAAAGTAATGCACTCTTTAGCATACAGTAGTTCACTTATTGAGCACACATACATCTTTACGTGCAGTAATAAAATCTCTTTTTCTATGCTAAACATGTCTGTATATCCTGGTAGAGGCAAAACTGTCACCTTTGCCTGTTACTAAATATTACAACATTCTCTGTAATGGTGGAAGAGATGCTTATGTATGAAGGAATGGGTAAGCGAGTAAGGAGATCAAAGCCTTGCAGCAGGCTCCCTTGAGTTCAGTTAAAGGTAAACCAGGAGAAATGAGAAATACCATGTACCACATTGCATGCTGGGAGGTAATAAGAGTGTACCATTTATCAAAACGGTAGGTGAGAAATCATCTGGTGCTGTGAAAGTGACCAGCTTCAGTTTTTCCCCATTTCATTTCTTGTGTATCAAGTTCTCTTGATATTTTTATTATTATATACCAACATATGTAATATATTATATGATATATAATCACAAAATGTTGGCCAAATTGTGCAGCCCTACAAACAAGCACAACAAACCTGGAATTTATGTTTTTAAATCACTATCACAATATCAGACAAACTGCAACTTAATAAATACATTTTAAAAAAGGAAAACTGCAATTTTTCACGAAATAATGCAGCCCTACTACGTTGTCTATCATAGTAGTCAAAACATCTAAATGTGTATTTCCAAAAACATTTCCAAAGGGAAAAAACAATTAAATATGTCCAAAACCTTTCAATTAGAATTTTTTTTTAAAAAGTATGTTGATAAAATACTGGTTAAGATGGCACTTAACCCTTAACTGTCACCTAGGGCTGGGCAATATGGCCAAAAAAAATATTATCACAATATTTTTTTTTCCATATCATACAGTATCGATATTTATCACAATATTCATTTTCCATTAATGCGGAAGGAAATGCTTTCCACATATTTGTTAGACCTTGAGAATGAATGTGAACTTGTTTGTTCACAATTAAACTCCACAGAGCAGCTTCCACTTAATTTAGGGCCCCATGAAATCCATCTTATTTCTTACTTTTAAATTGCTATAAAATCAAAGCTATATGTCTAACCAAGTTGTGTCCCAAATTTGAAGTTGATATCACAAAAATTGAAGTTCCTATGAGATTTTGTTTTAGCGCTATACCAAAAATAGCCACCGGGTGACACCCACACATTCTATTTAATTTTTTTGATGCGTTCTCCTGTAACAAATTAATAAATTTGAAATTAAAAAATGAAGCAGTGTTTTGAAATTGGCAATCATTAGATATTGTTGAATAAGTATTCTCGTTGCTTCATAACATTAAGGTTGAACCACTGTAGTCACATGAACTGTTTTAAATACGTCTTTACTAGCTTTCTGGGCATCTGAAAGTGTTAATTATCTTGCTGGCAATAGAGGCCTCACTGAGCCATTGGATTTTATCAAAAATATCTTAATTTGTGTTCCGAAGATGAAGAAGGTCTTACGGGTGTGGAACGACATGAGGGTGAGCTATTAATGACAGAATTTTCATTTTTGGGTGAACTAACCCTTTAAAGCAGTGTTTCCACTTGCGCGACTTTTAGGGTCAACCCTAATTTTGCACAAAAATGTTTCTAGTTGCTCAAGAAAATCTTTACTTGCAGGATGAGGAAAACATTTAACCCTGCATATGATAAAATGGCTATTTCCCCATGAACAATAATGACATCACCAGTGTTTTAAATTGTTAATTGCCAATGCTACTGAGCCATGTCAACATGCTCTTCAGTGGTGGAGTGACTCATTTCCTGTCATGTTAAGATGTTCCTGTATGTCAGATAAGAGCAGTGTTTAATCAAAGCTCTGCATCTCCATCATGTGCAGCGCTATTAAGCAGCGCTTCAGTTGTGAAGTGCAGATGGCTTTATCTGCATCTCATAATCATGAGAATTCCTCTGGTTGTTAGGAAGAAAAGCATTAGAGACCACCGGGGTCTACTGGAGAACTCTTATGATGATGAGAGAACAACACTCAACCACTATGCATAACCGTAGCATGAATATGATTACCTAGAAAGAACAGAAATGCAACAGAAACTTAAAGAGACACGGCTTAGAATCCATCAAGTTTCTTGAGTTCTTATTAAAATCCCTTGTTCAACAGACAGGCAGGTGCAACGTTATTTTACAGTAAATGTGGCATCATCCTCCATATTAGGAATGCAACAATGCCAAACATATTTGATGAGGAAATCCAGGACGAGTATGTTGGAGCTGTAGTTATAAGGCTGAGTGGTGCTGGCCGTGACCTACCTGATTGGGGTCGTGTGATGGCGCTCTCGTACACAGGGATTCCCTCCCCCACGTTGTTGAAGGCCTTCAGTGTGATAACGTAATGCGAGCTGGGATCTGGCAGGGAGAAAGCCAATCATTTAGCTAATCAAGCCTGCAGCTCCACTGAGAGCTTCAACCATATTCATCATCCTAGCAGGGGTGCATATTTAAACACCATTATTGATTCTCGCTCTTGTGTAATTAGACGAATTACGAAAACTTAAATTATGCCGTTTCTTCAGATGATTATTTTTCTCGTTCCTTCAAATGTAATTACAATGGGGTGGAGAGAGGGGTAAATCTCCCACTCTGGATTACGCACAATCCATTTACCCAGTTCTGTTTCTTTTAATTCACTTTCACAGGCAACAGAGCTACTTAATGGGTGCTACAGTACTTCATGTTTGTCTGATGAAGGTGTGAATGAATGTTAATTAAACATTACCAACGTTTCCAAAACATGCCATGGTATTAGAGCAGGTTTTAGGATATTGCAATATAGGGAAAACTATGTTTGTACATGTACCGTTACAATAATATGTTTTTATTTTGTTCGTTTGTTTTTTGGAAATGTAATAACATGGTATTCATAGCCATCTTTTATGCATATGACAATAATTCAATATCATAGACATCAAAATAGCACAGTATTGCAAATCATTACCATGGTACTGTCATAGTATATTTGCATAATCATTTACATTGAGATATTTACATTTCCTGTGCTTCAGAACACTACATATTGTCAGGTAATCTATGTGCTTCATATAGTTACATCTAAACTATTTTTGTTTGTTTGGTTGATTTCTTTAATCTGACTAAATCAACCTGACCTTATTATGCTATACCAAATGAAATTATTTCCACACCACTTTTTATAGTCCTACATGGCAAAAAGTATTTAAAAAAATTAAATTGTGTCAAAAAAAAAAAAAAAAATATATATATAAAAAAATTAATGTAATAAGTTTTGTTTTAATATGAGTTTTTAATATAAACTTAATATGAGTTACTTATATTTCTTTATTTATTTTTGACCTTTTTATACTCAATTTTTACTCAAATTATTTTCAGTTCATATGTTCATATATATTTATATTTTCCAAAAAGTACTTTAAAAATGATTTTGAATGAAAATGTTTTTGAAGACTGTATTGTATTTGAATGTATTGAATGTATTTTCTTGCCCCATTTTGTATTATATTTATTCATAAACAAAAATATTTTTAATCTGAAAAAAAAAAATATATATATATATATATATATATATAATTCCTCAATATGTGCTTTTTACAATATATTTTGCATTTATTTGAAATATATTTTGGCCAGAATTCTATTGGGTGCAAAGCAGCATTATTATAATGGGTCTTACTCAAGTTCTCAATGGTGTAGTATCTCTGTTTGTAGTCCACTTTAATGGTCTGGGCGTGAGGGCTGCCGATCCCGTACCCAATTGTGTAACCCCTCACCACGATGTCCTGGTTCTCCGGGGGCGTCCAACTCACTACAATGCTGTTCACAAGCGGCCGTACATGTAAGGAGCTGGGGACGTCTGGCACACTTGTCTCTGAAACCAAAGAACACGCCAAATTACACTTTGTCATCCTAATCGAGCACCAGTATTCACAGGATGTCTGCCTGTTTTTACCGTCCAGATCGCTCTCAAAAGTCTCAGCAGCGATCCAATCTGTGGCTGGACCCGTGCCGTTGACCGTAATGGCCGACACTCGCAACATGTATTCAGTGCCTCGCTGCAGACCTGAAAAATACAAGAACCACCTCAATACAGGCCTACAAATACGTATAAGCTTTGTGAAATAAAGGACAACTTTTTGGCTAAAACGACACAAATTAAAGGGATAGTTCACCCAAAAATGAAAATTACCCCATTATTTACTCACCCTAAAACCATCTAATGACTTTCTTCTTTCAGACAAACACAATCTGAGATATATTTAAAAACATCCTGGCTTGCTCAAGCTATATAAATGGCAGTGAATGGGGGGCTCGATTTTGAAGCCAAAAAAAAGTGCAACTAGATTTGTACAGTTTTTCACATTGCTATGGGCTTCCTATGATGTTCTGGGTGGTTTCTAGAGAGCTGCTCACCACAAGTATTAGCAATAGTAGAAGTAAAGTACTACGTCTCAATCAACCAGTCAATTCATTTCTCTGGAAGCAAACCGAAAGACTCTTTACTCATGTGTGTTTCTCAAGCCATTTACTGAGACAAAATCGATAACCACCCCCACATCATCATCATCACTGGCTCTGCTGTACAACATACTGACCTACACGCTACAGCATTGCCTAGAGTGCTGATTTATAAAGATCTGCTTCTAGAATTGTCTATCACACTAGACTGACGCAATATGAGAACACACTGATTCCAGAGCGGGAAATGCCTGCTGTCTTTAAATAAGCCAGAGGTTGTAATTGCTTTAAAATGTTAATAAGCGTCTGCTTAGAGCATCGAATGAAAAGGCAGAGCTGTTTCTGTGGCCTTGTGGGATATAGCAACCCACGTCTTTTTATAACACTCCACTTCAAGCCTTTGAACTGACAAATATCTCCTCATCTCAACTCAACTGGAACAGAAAACAACCATTATGCTCTTTGATGCCAACCACAGCATGACACCCATGAAGCTGTTGAAATCTATTTTGGATTTAATTTAATTTTCACTTTTGTTTCATTAATGGATAGAGTTTGTCACTTGAGGTTGTATTTTTGCAGACTCATCCATTTTGGAATATGCCTGAGAAATTACTTTTTCTAGAGCCGATACATGGGTAAGGACAAAATTTACTGGTGTCATCTAAAAAAACATTGCTCAGCTAATATGGGCTATTCAATGGTTGACGCTATTGTCAGCATCTAGAGTAAGGTGGGGCTGTTAGATTAGATTAGATTAACAAAATTAACCAAATTAATTACATGACACTAATTAATTATTCAAATAGGATCAGGGCGCATGAATAAATGTGCCATTTTTTTTATACTAAATTAAGTCAAAGTAACTAAACTGACATGCTAATAACGTATTGTGAAGTCCGTCAGCAGACTTTGGAACTGAGTTGTTCATTGGCACAAGTAGCAAAGTTTTTGGCTGAGGTCGATGATAACTTCTGAGTTTGACCTATTGTTCAGCTTACCATCTATGAGCTGATACAGCTGTGATCCTGAAGTAATCTCCGCCACCTCGCTCTTCCTCGTACCCTTCCTGTAGCGGATCTTGTAGCCAATGATCTCACCGTTCTGAGCATCCGCCGGTGGAGGCTGCCATCTGATCATGATGCTCTACAAAGTTAACAGTTGGGAAAACCAAAACATATCCTCAGTATCAAACATTCTGATTTCCTTTCTATAGCAATAAACACAGTCGCGGCATCCAAAATCAGTACTTCCTGACTATATAGTAACATAACGCTAACTCAAACACTCACATGATCTCATTCCTAAATGACAACAATTCAACCATGTCTATTAAACCATTGACAAAATCACAGCGGAACATTAAAATCTGCGTTGGTGCTGCCGCTGACCTAGAGAAAGCAGTTATCAGGTATAGGTATGAAACAGCTTCACAAACAGTGTTTTCAACCACACAGCGTCATTATTTCTCTGTTAGAAATAGTAAAATGATCAATGAAGTACTGGGATAACAGTTTATATTTCAGATATAAACACTGATGTCTACAGTAGCGATCAAAATAGAGCAAAGCACCTTTTGAAAGTAACGTGGCGCTTCAAATAATGACTGTAATGATTACATTGTTACTAGGGTTGTTGAAACTAATCGTTTCTACGATGGATCGCGATGCGGACGTGGACGATTCTGCATCAATGCAGTAATAGACCATAATCTATTATAGCCTACTGACATTTCTCTGACGTCATTTGTCGCATACGCGCTTCTCGTGCTAGCGTAAAATGGTGGAAGGAGGTGAAACACAAAGCAAGTAATAAAAAAATGCACCCACTATTTTAACATTTACAGCGTGTGAGTGTGCGCGCGCGAGCGTATGTGAGTCAGGGTTGCCAGGTTTGCACAACAAAACCTGCCCAAATCGGGGGGGGTTGGGGTGGTGGTAAAAAGTGCATTCCAGGGGGTAAAATCTGTGTTTTTTGGCAGGGTCCTCCTGGTAAAATTCACATTCCAGGGGCTAAATATCACGTTACTGAGGTCGCTTCATCCTGAGGACATGAAAAACAACCTGCGGCAACACTGTTAAAGTAGCCCGATTCCACAGGAAAACCATGGACTTGGCAACACTGGTGCAAGTGTGTGTGAGTGTTATTGTAACTTATGGAGCCTATGCTACTTGACAGTTTCATGTGCTTTTAGTATTTACTAGTGTTTATTATTCTAAATGCTCCTGTCGTATGCTGTGTTCAGACTTAAGTTTGGTTGATGTTTGCTACATTCAGGGAGTGTACTTTCTCGGAGCAGAAAAAATAAAAAGGGAGTTCTTATATCTGACTGCTTGTATTCATTGACAAAAATGTAGCCATGTGCAGTAATATTGAAAATTGAGGATGCAACGTGATGCATTGTGGAATCAAATCGTTGACATGATAATCGTAATCGAATTGAATCGTGAGACCCGTGATGATTCACACCCCTAATTGTTACACCAGTAGGTGGCGACAAGTGACTGTTAAAAAAAGTATTTGTCATTGAATCATTCATTCAAGAGATTTGTTCAGAAATGCTGATCCATCCAGTAATGAAACAAGTGAAGTATTTACGAGTGAGTCATTGAATCATTCACTCACAGTTTTTTTTTTTTTTAAATAACTCATTTAAGTTAATTAAACGTTTTAAGTAGACTGCAGCAATTAACATTTTGTCAGAACCTCTAGTAAATTACATGTTATTGTTTAGTTGTCTGTTCAGAGTCGTGATCTCCATTTGATACTGAATACATAGTATTCGAAAAACAGTAGGTGAAAAGTGACCTTCTACTTCCGGCGAAATTCTGAAGTGCGCATTCAATGGACACTTACTATCCCATGAGGCCACGAAAGAGGAGCTGCAAATGGCGGTGAAGCGATGCAACTGACAGCGTAGGTCACATGACAACGACAACATGGCGAATGTAGTAATTTCATTCATACTACCCATATTCATACTCTATAGAAGTGGTTTCGCAAAGTGATTTCTGATTCTGACGCAATAAGTATATTAGCGCTGCCATTTATTCAGCAGCTCCTCCGGGCACCTACATGCAAAGCCACCATAATATCAAGCCTGAGCGCAGGCATCTAACCTAAGTCATTGTCTCCCCGAGGCATCCATTAGAGAACGTGATCGTCTTCCACATAAAGCATGTGCAAGTATATCAGTCCTGCAGCAGAGGGCATTGGGAGAGCAGCAGAGGCTGGCCTGCACCGAACCCATGAATAATAGATAAAGCTGTGAAGTGTAGAGGAGCCTGCGGGAATGCAGCTCAGGATAGATGGAGGAGGTTTGCTGTAGGGCCTGCGGTGCCTGCTGGGATAATGAAGGCAGGGAGAGGGGCCGCCCAGCGTGGGTGGGGAATTAATTAATAGTATCCACAGTTGCCGTGTTCACGGGCCATGAGGGAATAAACCGAATTAAATCTGCACCAATTACTGTATTTCAATTTCCTACAAATTCCAGTTTACCTCGCTAACTACTGCTTGTGTTTTCAGCCAAACAAACTTGTTTTAATTGACTTATGGGTCACAGGGGTGCACGGTGGTACCAGTGTGGGCCTCATATATAAGTCAGTGTGTTCATTATACACACCCAGATTGAATTCCCCCTGTCTGTTGCGTAGCACCCCAGAGCCACGCGAGGGGACCCGATACAGTCCGTAGGAGCCCACTAATTAACCATCTTCTCATGCAATATACAAAACTGAAAAAAAGCTTCTGCCTGGGACATAAAGCCTTCATTATTATTCAGTGCTAATTACTGAGCCATAAAACCCATTACAGGTTTGAAAGTGTGTGGATCTGTGTACACCCACAATGCCTATTGATGGGCTCTTTAAAGTCTTTGTTGAAGGTTTTTTTTTTATTTTTTATTTATTTAATAGTGTGTTCATTTCTATCACCCAGATACATACAGTACATTCACAGCATGTACTATATAGCAAATCACACTTTATTGTACTGTCCTGTTCCACATGTACATACTATGTGCTTATTATAGTGATTACAATTACTGGGTAATAACTATAGGTACTAACCCTGAACCTACCCCTTAAACCTAACCTTAAAGGGATAGTTTAACCAGAAATGAATCATTTACTCACCCTCAAGTTGTTTCAAACCTGTAAGAGTTAAAAATATATATATTTTAAAGAATGTTGGTAACCAGACAGTTGCCATTGACTTCCATAGTATTTTTTTCCTATGGAAGTCAACGGCTACCGTCAACTGTCTGATTACCAACATTCTTTAAAATATCTTTTTTGTGTTCAACAGAAGAAAGAAACTCATACAGGTTTGGAACTACTTGTGGGTTAGTAAATGATGACAAATTTTTCATTTTTGGTTTAATAATCCCTTTACCGCATGTAGTTGCTATATACGGCATTACCCAATACTTTTTCTTATGCAAGTATGCTGTAAGTGCATAAAGTCTCTCAAATCTCAACTGCTTGATTGTTATATTGTCAAAAAAATTTAAACTATAATATCAGCCGCTGACATATTAACTCTTTCCCTGCCAATGACAGAATTTTCCAGCAATCCATGTTTTCACTGTTATATGGTGGGGGGGCGCTATTACGCATCTTCTGAAAGAGTACAGATACGTATCAAAACACAGGTGAAAAAGAAGCAGAAACAAGCGATAGAAGCATTGCTTATGCACGTGTGGTCTTTGACAAAAACATGATTTTCTCAGCTTTTTGTTCAAAATGTTGCTTTTTTGTATTAAACTTACCAACATTCAAGTGTTGATTAAAAAAAAAGAATGCATGAAGCTAGAATAAAAGTTTTTTTTTTGTTGTTTAAAAGCAGAGGCTCTGTTCTTTCTTTTGGTATATTGCTTGATCAGATATTCATACAACAAAATATTCTAGGGGCCATGAAATTTTTGCGAAAATGATCAAAAATGCTGGCACCTGCTGGCCACTGGGCAAAACACTGGTGAGGAAAGAGTTAAAAATTGTGTGTACATACACCCCTCCGAATCATTGAATTCAGGTGTTCCAGTCACTTCCATGGCCACAGGTGTATAAAATCAAGCACCTAGGCATGCAGACTGCTTCTACAAACATTTGTGAAAGAATGGGTTGCTCTCAGGAGCTCAGTGAATTCAAGCGTGGTACCGTGATAGGTTGCCACCTGTGCAATAAGTCCATTCTTGAAATTTCCTCACTACTAAATATTCCACGGTCAACTGTTAGTGGTATTATAACAAAGTGGAAGTAATTGGGAACAACAGGAACTCAGCCACGAAGTGGTAGACCACGTAAAATCACAGAGCGGGTTCAGCGCATGCTGAGGCACACAGTGCACAGAAATCGGCAACTTTCTGCAGAGTCAATAGCTACAGACCTCCAAACTTCGTGTGGTCTTCAGATTAGCTCAAGAACAGTGTGTAGAGAGCTTCATGGAATGGGTTTCAGTGGCCGAGCAGCTGCATCCAAGCCTTACATCACCAAGTGCAACGCATGCAGTGGTGTAAAGCACGCCGCCACTGGACTCTAGAGCAGTGGAGACGTGTTCTCTGGAGTGAGAAATCACGCTTCTCTGTCTGACAATCCGATGGACGAGTCTGGGTTTGGCGGTTGCCAGGAGAACAGTACTTGCCTGACTGCATTGTGCCAAGTGTAAAGTTTGGTGGAGGGGGGATTTGGGGATGGCCCCTTCCTGTTCCAACATGACTGCGCACCAGTGCACAAAGCAAGGTCCATAAAGACATGGATGAGCAAGTTTGGTGTGGAGGATCTTGACTGGCCTGACAGAGTCCTGACCTCAACCTGATAGAACACCTTTAGGATGAATTAGAGCGGAGACTGTGAGCCAGGCCTTCTCACCAACATCACTGCCTGACCTCACAAATGTGCTTCTAGAGGAATGGTCAAAAATTCCCATAAACACACTTAATTAAGAAAGGGATTAAGAAAGGGATGTCATTAAAGTTCATGTGCACGTAAAGGCAGGCGTCCCAAAACTTTTGGCAATATAGTGTATGTATATATATATATATATATATATATATAAACTATATTATCACCCAGCTCTAATATGCTAAATGAGACTACTATAAGGCATGAAGACATTATAAACATAAACATCACAATTTTTTATTATTAATAATATACTATTCCTATAATTAATATAAATACTAATATGACTTTTTTTAGTAGTTACTTGTAAAACAGTCACACAAATTTTATTTAAATGTATTCTTTATCACTGGCATCTTTTGTCCAACGCTGTTTTTTGTTTTGTTTAATTTATTTATTTATGATTAATTTGTGAGATAATAATAATAATAATAATTATTATTATTATTATTAGTTATCTGTATTGATGCTCTGTATTTATGTTGTTTCTAAAATAGTCATGGCAATTAATAAATTAAAAAAAATTATGATGTTGTGGTCCTTTTTAGGCTCTTTGAGAAATGAGGTGATCTGCAATGTATATTATGAGAAAATCAGTGTTTTCTGACCTAGGATGCATAAAAGTCTATTGTAAAATAGCCTTTTAAAATAGCATAATAGGCGCACTTTAATACTTAGGGGTTTATTTAAACTCTAAAGAAATGCAAAAGGCCTTCTTGCCTTAGCAAACACCATGAGATAATAGTGCTAAATGCATCATCACAGCCCAAGACGCTTGTCTATATACGACTAGAACAATAAACACACTCATGAATAAAAACAACAGGAGGAAGACTCATATTCCCCAGCAGCTAGACAAATATAAATTGTATCTTGAGAAAGAGGGGGAGGTGAACACAGAGGAAGAATAAATGCGGATGTAAAGCTTTGTGACAGTGCACAGATGTGCTGCTCATTGCAGTTAAACAGTCTTCATCGGAGCTACTGTACACTTCACCACACCGTCATACAGCCTTACCTTAGAGTTCAGCACTTCAACCGTCATGTTCTGTGGCGGAGCACTGGGGACTGAGCAGAAGAGGAGAGCTTTAGTTCACAGCTGAGATGTCTTATCCACATTTATTACATGGCTCTCTGCTGTACTGCATTCTGATTGGTTAATGGCAGTACTGAGCAGTCAAATAGTTTTTATAACCACTAAACTGTATATTTCACCATTGTCAATGACAATGTTTCTCACAGCACTCCACTATGGCATCTATTTTCATACCAACACAATTTAGAAAAGGTAGTTGATGCCACCTTGCCACAACCATAAGAAAAATGGCTTAATTTTACAGTGAAACATTTAACAGATGGCTAGAAGCTCATGAGTCCCAGCTGAAGTATATAGTAATAACTACAAAATACAGTTTCATGGGTGGTAACAAATCTTTATGCCCAGTAATATATATATTTTTTTCAATTCACTCACCATTGACAGGTATGGCATAAAGTTAATTTTGGACCCTGCTGATATTGATCTGTTGTTGCAACTACAGCAGGGATATAGATGATAGTTGGTTTATTGCCTAGTAGAGTGATACCCCCTTAATATGGTTATTTTGAGGAGCTAAAAGAACGACTTCATTTGGAGCAGAGTGGTGAAAACTGACTAGCAAGACAAAGCAAAAAGAGAAGATTTACTGCAAGTACCATCAGAGTACGTGCGCACGGTTATGTCTTCAGTGGAGACTCCAGGTCCATGTTTGTTATAGGCCACCACTCTGAAACTGTACTCGGTGAACTTCTTCAGTCCGGTCATGGTGTAGGACAGTGTGTTCACATCCAGATCCTGATGACAGAAGACAGATATTACAGATATAGGCTGCTAATGGCTGAGTTATTATACACTGACACCGAGTAGATAAAGAAATTTAAATATTTTGACATATACTGATAATTAGAGAAATTTTATTATATAAATATGAAATATATGTGTATATAATATGAATATATATTTGTCTAATATTTGTATAATTTATGTATTATTAATTACATATATATAATTTTATTACAGACCGTTTTAAATAAATTATTTAAAACAACTTATTAATTTCATTAACAATTAATACATTTTATTTTGTATTAATAGTTAATATTTACATATTTATTTATCTTAATCTATGATTCATCATTTATTATTATTATCACTATTTTTTGCATATAATTGTATACTGCACTGCAACGCATTAGATAAGAACATAAAAATATTATTTTATTACAGATTAGTAATAAATTATTTACAATATTGGATAAATTTCATTAAAAATTAATTCATAATTAATTTGATTTTTATTCTTAGAAATAAGATATATTTACAAATTTATTTATTTATCTTGATCTATTATTCATTATTATTATTATTATCATTGTTTTACAATTAATTGTATACGCTGCAATGCTTTGGATAAAAACAAAATAAAATGTTAATTATTACAGATTAGTAATACATTTAAAATATTTGATTAATTTAATTAAAAATAATTTATAATTAATTAGATTTTATTAATAATTAACATTTATTTATTCATGTATCTTTTTTTGATCCATTACTTATTTATTTTTTATAAATATTATTTTATATTAAATATTATATTTATATACTCTATGCTTCTTTACCTACTATACATACTATACTATATATGCTTTAAATAAAAATCTGCTAAATGAAAAAAATTAAAATGTCTCCAAATACTATAAAAAATACATTCTTATACAACATTTACATGAATATTTATATTTAGAATTGGACAAGAATTTGTTTCCGCTAGAGTAGAAATAATCAAAATATGACTTCGGGGACACTTAATATTCTGTAATATTATTTATTTGTCTGCATTGACACTATTGGACGAGAACTGAACTGATCTGGATGATGACATCACTGTTTTCTCCAGCACTGCTTTATAGCTGAATTGAACTGATGGACTTTACACAGTTATTGAACAGAACTGAATCAACACTGAACTGACTTCAGCTGAACAAATACACTATTGTCTGTTTAGAGCTGCTTTACAGCAAAGTTGAATTCTTTTTGCATCACTGAATCATTATTTTCCTGTTTATACCTGCAAAACTGCTTAAAAACAATCTATATTGTTTAAAGCAGTATATAAATAAGAGTTATGTGACTTGGACTGTATTAAAAGTTGTTAGCAATAATAAAACAGATCCACAGCTTGTGCTCTGGATATCAAACAGACCCCAGAGTTCCACCTGCTCAAACATCACAGTCCTTTATACATGCATGATATTACAGAGGCTGGGTGAAGATGATGGAGGTGGGGTCTGCTTTTACCTGCTCATTGTCCATGCCCTTCTCCATGAAGTAGATTTTGTAGTTTTGGATCTCGCCATTGCCTATGAGGGGCATGTCCCATCTGAGACTCACTGTGGTGGGGGACATGACCACTGCATGTAGGTTTGGAGCAGGACCAGGAACCTGGACTGTTAAATAGAAAGAATGGAGAAAAATTAGAAAAACAACATTATGCATTTTATTCATTTATTTTTATAGATTTTTATTTAATTTTATTTTATTTATATATATATATTTTTATTTCTTTTCTTTTCTTTAATTTCTGGTACCTTTTGTCTGTCCCTGTTGTTCTCTGACATGTCCATTGATGCTGTGGCAATATGGTTTGTAAAACAGTCACGCCAATAAAGCACTTTGAAATTGACTTGAACAGAGAGAGTGATATCTCTTCTCAGCTGAGCATATGTCAGTGGCGTGTGTCGGCAGACACCTCTGGCAGAAAGCAGACTAACACATGCCAGCTCAGGCTGCAGGATTGACGTGATTTAATTTGCTCAGCAGAGCGGAGAGAATGGAAATGAGATTGTATGTTGCTTAACTTTTGTTTACTTGCTAGGGTCATGAATCATTACATTCAATTATAGGCTCCGATGAGTGTCCGTTATATCTGTTGTTTTCCAACATGCTCACAACTGACATGCCTTCAGGGACTCATCATGTAGGGCCAATCTAAACTGAGCTCTACATTAAATGAAATATAATTTAAATAGCATCGACACAAAAAAACCTGGCCAGTTTATAAGTTGGCCAAACTCATTTAGCCGACACGTTTAACCAAAGCAACCCACAATACACTTATTAAAGGGAAAAAGTCTGAATAGTTCACCAAAAATTTAATATTCTGTCATAATTTACTACCCATGTGACTTTACTTCTTCCATATAACCCAACAGGAGAAATTATGAATAATGTTCACGCTGCTCTTTTCCATAAAAACAAAGCACAGAGTGACCACCGTTTTGAAAAAGAAGTACACTGTGGCATATTTTTAAAACGAGTACTTATTATGGAAATAATATACTTTAAAAGAATATAATTAAGTGCAAACTAAATGTAATGTTTTTGAATTGCTATTAACTGTACTATAGAGTACTTTTTGGTCCACTTAAGTACATCTTTACATGTAATTTCATAACTACCTTCCAGATGTACTGACAAGCATTAATTGTAAACTATAACATACTTGATATAAATATAATTTCTATTAAAACTTGTAAGCTTTACGAATCTTTTGTTTTGAATCAGTGGTTGGAGCGTGTATCAAAATGCCAAAGTCATGTGATTTCAGTAAACGAGGCTTCGTTACGTCGTAAGTGTTTTGAAATTTCAATGGTTCACGTGACTTTGGCAGTTTGATACACACTCTGAACCACTGATTCAAAAAAGATTCGTAAATCTTCGAAGCTTCATGAAGCAGTGTTTTGACATCACCCATCACTAGATATTGTTGAATAAAGTCGTTATTTTGTTTTTTGGTGCACAAAAAGTATTCTTGTCACTTCATTACCTTAAGGTTGAACCACTGTAGTCACATGAACTGTTTTAAATATGTCTTTAGTAGCTTTCTGGGCATCTGAAAGTGTAAATTATCTTGCTGTCAATGCAGGCCTCACTGAGCCATCGGATTTTATCAAAAATCTTTTTTAATTTTAATTTGTGCTCTGAAGATGAACGAAGGTCTTACGGGTGTTGAACGACATGAGGGTGAGTAATAAATGACATAATGAACAACATTTTTGGGTGAACTAACCCTTTAAGCACACTTTTTTTTCTTCTTTTTTTCTTTTTTACAAGTACAGGGACCGTCAAGCCCCAAAAATGACAAAAAAGAATCATAAAAATGGTTCATATGATTCACGCACTACAGTTGCAAGAATAAGTATGTGAACCACTTGCAGAATCTGTGAAAATGTGCAAAATTTTAACAAAATAAGAGAGATCATACAAAATGCATGTTATTTTTTATTTAGTACTGTCCAGAGTAAGATATTTTACAAAAAAGATGTTTACATATAACCCATAAGACAAAAAAATAGCTGAATTTATTAAAATGACCCAGTTCAAAAGTTTGTGAACCATTGATTCTTAATACTGTGTGTCATTACCTGGATGATCTACGACTGTTTTTTTGTTGTGTGATGGTTGTTCAAGAGTCCCTTGTTTATTCTGAGCAGTTAAACTGAGCTCTGTTCTTCAGAAAAAATCTCCAGGTCCTGCAGATTCTTCAGTTTTCCAGCATATTTTGCATATTTGAACCCTTTACAACAGTGACTGAATGATTTTGAGATCCGTCTTTTCACATGGAGGACAACTGAGGGACTCAAACACAACTATTAAAAAAAGGTTCAAACATTCACTGATGCTTCAGAAGGAAACACGATGGATTAAGAGTCGGGGGGTGAAAACTTTTGAACAGGATGAAAAGGTCCAAATTTTTCTTATTTCGCTTGAATATCATTTTTTTCATTTAGTACTGCCCTTCGGAAGCAACAGAAGATACTTGCATGTTTCCCGGAAGACAAATTAAATACAATTTACCTTGATCTTCAAATTCCAAATGTTTTCACCCCCCATCTGTTAATGCATCATGTTTTTTTCTGAAGCATAAGTGAATGTTTGAACCTTTTTTAATAGTTGTGTTTGAGTCCCTCAGTTGTCCTCAGTGTGAAAAGACAGATCTCAAAATCATTCAGTCACTGTTGTAAAGGCTTCAAATATGCAAAAAATGCTGGAAAACTGAAGAATCTGCAGGACCTGGAGATTTTTTCTGAAGAACAGAGCTCAGTTTAACTGCTCAGGACAAACAAGGGACTCATGAACAACCATCACAAAACAAAAAAACAGTCGTAGATCATCCAGGTAACCACACACAATATTAAGAATCAATGGCTCACATACTTATGAATGGGGTTATTTTAATAAATTCAGCTATTTTTTTGTCTTATGGATTATATGTAAACATCTTTTATGTAAAATATCTTACTCAGGACAGTACTAAATAAAAAATAACATGCATTTTGTATTATCTCCCTTATTTTGTTAAAATTATTAACATTTTCACAGATTCTGCAAGTGGTTCACATACTTGTTCTTGCAACTGTATATTACAAGTCTTCTAAAGTCATACAATGTCTTTATGTGAGGAAAAGACTTAAATATAGGTCATTTTTTGCTGAAAATCACCACAAATTGACCATATGGCTTTTGTAGACTTGAAATATAGCCCACAAATAGTATGGACTACTTTTTTGGTGCTTTTATGTCCATACATACTTTCACTGTATGGGGAAGAGCAACATGAACGGTCCTCAAAATATCTCCTTTTGGGGCTTCGCCACACGTCTGCAACAACTGTTTGACTATATTCATCCAGTTATGTTTACACTGGACTATCTTTCATATTCAAGCTCTAATATAAACTGCATTCATTGTCTCACATGAATCATTTTGCAAACTTTGATCACACATTTCTGGCATCTGAGTGAGAAATCGCTTTATCTCAGTTCCACAGACATTCGTTCTGTCCAACATCAACGCCTGCTTTTGATACCGATGTCTTACAGGATGGGATGAGGCGCCTACACTGGATTAAGCACGTTCTACGAGTGTGTGTAGATGACTTGTGTTCAGATTCATTCATAATGTTCGCAGTTATATGTGTGTCGGCCTCAGAGGCTGATCTCCACGCAGCAGGATTCCCGAGAGCGCCAGAATCCCGCTAACACACATTATAAAGTGCTTATAGCAGTCACAGCCAAGGACGCACAGAGGAGCAGGTCTGACCCAGAAACAGCTTCTCCTGCGCTGTGTTTGGGCTGATAATGTTTCATGTTGATGGAGTCAGGCCATATACCTTCAGCCCTGTTCAAGAGGTGTGTTTGCTTAAAAGTCAGCAGGTGTTTGTTTACTTGTGTTTACCTCTGTAATGAGCTGGCATTGGAGAGGTTTTGGGAAAGAAAACCTCCAGAGAAAATGTTCAGAATAATCTCTTAGGCCCAAAACATACTCCAGCAAGTACGTGAGCATAAACACTAGCTGTGTAAGCTTGGTTTCATGCATTGCTGCCCACAGAAATTTGTCAGACGTAATTTGTCTAAGATTTTAATTACTCCACAAATCTCATTTGAACATATTCTGATTGGATAAGTATGTTAAAACTACACTATGTGTAACTTTTGGCCCTCTAGCAGTTAAAAAAATAAAACGGCATGCGTACTGCTGAGAACATTGTTTTGGTTGTGCTTCAGCTCTGCTCCTCTGCGCGGATGAATGTGGTTTGAGACATCTACACATAGACATCTTATAAGAGCGGATAGACTAATAAATAACAGTTTGGGTTAATTTTTCTCATTCAAGCTTTCAAGCTACTCCCACACCATACTCTGTGTATGGAAATGACGTGTCACACACAGGTGAATGATGTGTATGCAATTTCCCTCAAAATCCATTCCGAAAGCACTTAAATATACATTCACTGGGCACTTTATTAGGTACACCTTGCTAGTATAAGGTTGAACCCCTTTTGCCTTCAGAACTGCTTTAATTCTTCAACAATATGCACATCCAAAACATGCGCACAGAAAGCCGCCTCTCATACTGAATAGTGCGTGATACTGAACTTGAGTTCTCTTCCGAGTCTTTTTGTACCTGAACTGACAAATACACACACAAATACCTCAAAATATCTTCGCAAAGACAGTCGGTTATGTCTTAAGTAAATGTAAACAGTTGAGAAAGAAAACGCACATGTATCAGTATATTGGATCTGTGCAGCTCTTAAAGAGACAGCAGCCTAATATTCCTGCTGCCGTCTCTATAATAATGTAAATCAAACAACAAAAAACATGGTTTGGAAGAAGGATTTTAACTGTGAAGATCAATTAACAGGGCAGGTTAAATGGTGACAGGTTGCACGTAACAAAGCGACAGAACGGTTGGTTAAAGATGCAATGATGACGAAATAGACCCTCAAAAGCATGTACTTTTTCTTCACAAAAACAGTATACACTTTTAGGGCATAGTATGCAAACTAGAAGTGTAGATCTTACCTTCAGGCTGGGTGGCTACCCTCAGAGGCACTGAACTCTCTCCAAGGCCGTTTCTGTTGTGGGCCACCACGCGGAAGGCATACTTGGTGTCTGGCATGAGGTTCTGAATAGTGACTTGCATTTCTCCTGGACGACTGGTGTTCACTATCCTCTCCCTATACAGATCAGAGAAACGTCATATGAGACTGAAACAGGAGCTGACTGCTGATTTGTTGGTTCAAAGCTTCTCTTATTTTTCTGCAGTCAAAAGCAGCTCATACAGAACTGCATTATAAATATTAATAAGAACAACATGCGACTTAAAATAATAGCAACAAATGAACAGAATACAATAATCAATATTATCCATAATTAAATGCTTCTTGGAGGATGAATGTCACAAAAACATGTCTGGGTCACATCTCAGTACATAGTCAAAATTTAAATAAAATGTATTATATAATATTTATTAGTTATATTTTATTTTATTTTACATATATTTAATAATATATTTATTTATAAAAATTAAGCCTCTTTTGCATTTATGATATTCTTTAATGACAAGAAAGCACAAAAAATTTCATTACATTATGCATCTGGATGTTTTACTTTTTTTTAGTGAAGTATAATTAGATTTATCATTTCATTATTTTTAAAGTAAAAGTAAATAAATTTTAAATGGTAAAAAATAAATACTAATACAATTATTTATTTAAATAATCATTAATTAAAGGCAGTACAACAAATACTGTTTTGATGAACAAATACTTTACAAGTTAAATACTATATCTACAGTACCGGTCAAAAGTTTGGACACATTACTATTTTTGAAAGAAGTCTCTTCTGCTCATCAAGGTTGCATTTATTTGACTAAAAATATAGAAAAAAAACCCAGTAATATTGTGAAATATTCTTACAATTTAAAATATATATATATTTTTTAATTATTTTAATATACTTAAAATGCAATTTATTCCTGTGATCAAAGCTGAATTTTCAGCATCATTACTCCAGTCTTCAGTGTCACATGATCCTTCAGAAATCATTCTAATATGATGATCTGCTGCTCAAGAAACATTGATGATTATTATCAATGTTGAAAACAGGTGTGCTGCTGAATGTGTTTGTGGAAACTATATATATTTTTTGCAACATTACAAAAGTTTACTGTAACTTTTGATTAATTTCATGAATCCTTGCTGAATAAAAGTATACATTTTAAGATTCCAAAAAAAAAAAAAAAAAAAAACACTACAGTAGTGAATGTATAACACAAAAATGCCCTGCCTGTTGTTGCCCTCCAGGCTGTAGTAGACTGAGTAGGTGACATCATCTCCATGTGGTTCAGCAGGAAGGCGCCAGGTCAGCTTGATGAAGCGGGTGGAGACCAGGGAGGCCACGACGTCACGGGGGGCGGAGGGTGTGGGACCAGCGCCGCCTCTGGAGCCTGGCATTAGATGGTCAGTAGTGGCACGGGTCAGTGAGGTGGGAGGGGGTGAGGGGATGGCTACATCTTTGAGCGCAGACAGTGGGGTGGTGTGAGTGGACGGGGTGAGTGAAAGCAGAAATAAAGGGTGGAGAGGGGCGGATAGTGAAGTCAGAAAATTCAGGGAGGGAGGGATGGAAAGCAAAACAAAGGAGAACAGAACAGCGGGAACACATAAAAAGAAAACAAACAAACAAAAAAACCATAACACAATGGCTTCCATGACAGGAAATCAACAAAACCATGAAATAATCACAAAGAAACATGAAAAATGCAATCATAATGGAAAAATGTCAAGCATGTAGTTGGAGAAAAACAGCTGAAGTGGAAAAAATGATGGAAAGCTGAATTGCAGGAAGCATATTTTTCACTTTTAAAATAGTTCACCTCAAAATTAGAACAAAAAATGTATATTGGTGTTCACAAAAATATTAAAATACACCAAATCTATCACACGTGCATTCGTAACCTTGCTGTGTCCAAAGACTTTAGATATACAAAGACACTCGTATTACTTATGAATGGTAATATTGCAGAATAAGTCACGCCTAAATAAAATAGCCAATCGCGATTGGTAGTCATTGCAGCACTGCAGCTGCCTTTAGAAGCGCTGGTTGCAATAGAAACAGTCAGTGTTCAACGTTTGATGTCAATGCCAAATGCACTTGATTACAAGCCAGAGTTGAACATACATATGCAGAAATGAGATTTCAGCATCGGCATAATGTCAAACACCTGGTATGGCACTTTTTCTTGCAGTATATTTGATTGTCTGAAAGAAAAATACTTTCTGTGAATGTCATATGGGTTTGGTTGTAGGTGAGTAAATGAATAAAAACTATTCCTTTAAGTGAAGTTCCAGAGAACACTGAGGCACAATGATCTTCACACAGATACAGCATGTAGAAGATTTCATGATTAGGCTTCTGTTGTTAAATCTAAGGACGTCTGACTCTTGTTTTCTTCAGGAGAGTGAAACTCGAGACACAGAAAAACAGCTCTAAAAATGTGTCAAGATGATTTGCTTTTGTGGACTGCAAGTTGTGTTTTTGGCAACAGCAACTCTTTGAATTAAACAAACTGTGTTTCATTTGTATATGTTGAAAGAAGCATCTGTGGAAGGACTGAACATTAATCAAACATCGAATGTATGATTGATGTACTGTGTCATCCTAATGTTATTTGTTGAGTGTGGTTCACAACCCGAGTAGGTAATAAAACATTTAAAACCAGTAACACTATGGGTTTTTTTTTTCTATTCTAACCAGATTAATCTCGATCACCACGCAGCACCAGAGACAATATCTTAAAACAAATAGTTTCTTCTAGAGTTTCAGAAGAGATCTCAACAATGTCTTAAACTGGAAATCAGAAAATCAGAGATTTCAAACTCAAAGAACAAATTGTCTGAACTGTTTATCCACATTAGCCCCTTTCACAAGTATAGTCTTTAGCGGTAAATTACCAGTAAATTAGTGTTAAGTGATTATATGTGAACAGGACCTTTTCAAAAATACCAGTAAATCAGTTCTGGAAACCGAAGTCTGAACACGTAAGAAGTCTGCTTTGGGCCATACATAAAGCAACTATGGTTCTGCGTATTGCTGCTTTTTCAGCGTTAAAGGGTTAGTTCACCCAAAACTGTAAGTTATCCCATGATTTACTCACCCTCAGGCCATCCTAGGTGTATATGACTATCTTCTTTCAGATGAATACAGATGAAAGTAATCCACATGGCTCCGGGGAGTGCAGGCTGTTGCTGCAAGTCAGTTATTATAGTTCAAAAAGTTCTAAATATGTACATTTTTTCTTACAAAAACCCATCGCTTCACTTCAGGTTTTTATTCACCCCCCGGTGCCGTGTGGATTACTTTTATGATGAATGCATGCACTTTTTTGGGCTTCAAAACATTGGGTCCATTTCACTACCATAACAAAGCTTGGAAGAGCCAGGATATTTTTTAATACATCTCCGATTGTATTCATCTGAAAGAAGATATGAATCTACACCTCGGATGGCCTGAGGGTGAGTAAATCATGGGATAATTTTCATTTTTGGGTGAACTAACCCTTTAAGACTTGCTGTGAATATGCAGCTGAGGTCTTCATTAAGTCTCTTGGGCTGTGAAAGAGCAACCTCTGAAAGTTTAAAAGTACCTTATAATGGTGTTGAGAAAAGAAAAACAAGAGGTATTGTGTTCAAATGTGCTCTTCATGTCTTATTCTGAGCCGCATTCAGCTCTGAACAGACAGTGGGAGAGGAGACTGATAATGCAGAGCTGTATAATACACTAATAGCGGCACTCATTAGCTTATAGCTTCCCCTAAATGACAAGATCCATTAGACGGAGAACAAATTAAACATTAGTTATAGCAATTACAGTTTTCCACAAAGACAAGCCATCAATGTTCATCTGTCTAGCTGCAGGAAAAAAAAAAATGATATCACTCAGCATTTATATCTGGTTCGGCTTTGTGTGGCGCGTGACATTCTCTCTGTAGCTCTTCTTCTGGCTCAGTCTGTTCATATGGCAGCCATTTTGCTAATGCCCCTGCACAGCTATTTTCTAGTCATGCAAGTCTAGTTTTTATGAACTTGATTAGGGAAATCAAACATGTCAAATCATCAAAAAATAAATTGTATCATAAATGTTGCTCAAATCAGGCTCCAGCTAATCTGCATTTGTATTCTAGATCGGGCATTGTCTGTTTTGAGACTTCTTTTCCTACATTCTTTTTCTCTGGCTACAGTATGTTCATAATTAAATGCTAGCGTAATGCTTAATACATACTGTCCAGTATAGAGACAAAGCGCATTTAGGCCACGCCCACACCGTGGGGGGGGGGACAATCCAACCGTCTCCATTGACTTTGTATTGCGTGAGGCTGCCTCCTTGTCATTTCTGACTTATAACAAAAAACAGAACAATGCCTTAAAGCTGCTGTGTGACAAGGTGTACAGCATTTAACAAGCTAAAAAACCCAGAACTAAGTTTTTATAAGCTACCGAACCGTAAAAGCCAGCCTTTAAGGAGACAAAAGTGGATACATGCAATAAGACGTGAAGCATCAGCAGGAAGAATGGGTAAATTTTGGGATCCTGACACTCAGTAAGCCTATGTGTGCAATAAACATTTTGTCACTGTTAAGTCAAATATCCAAATGTCAGTTTTATATATTATATTTTCTGTCGCTGATTACGTTACCCTCCAGTGGGTGTAGTTCTCATAGTAATATGACGTCGCGCTCTGTCTCAATCGCCTGTATCCACTTTTTAGTCCTTAAACGCTCGTTTTTTGGGTCGACAGCTTATAAAAACTTCTGGGTTTTTGGTTCTGTGTTTTTTAGCTTGTTTTCTGTACACCTTGTCACACAGCAGCTTTTAGACATTGTTCTGTTTTTTTGTTATAAGTCAGAAACAACAAGGAGGCAGCCTCACGCAATACAAAGTCAATGGAGACTGTTGGATTGTTTTCCCCTGCGGTGGGTGTGGTTTTCAGATTATGACGCGTGTCGCTCTGTCTCTATACACTAAATACTGTATTTGAAGGTTCTCACAATGTTTAGGTCTATTTATGCCAACACGAATGTTTGACACGAAAACTTGCATGCATGTTCTTTGTCCCGTTCACATACAACACACTCAAAAACAGTGATATGTGGTGAAAAGTTAAAAAAAATGTCCATTTAACATATATCTACAATGACAAACTATTTAAAAACACACCAAGCTGAAGTTTTAACGTCCTCAAGACCAAAATGGAATATCTGGACAACATGAATTTGTCAGCTAGGATGTTATCAGGGTCATCAGCTTCAGCAGTCATCCTCAGCGTCTGTCTGATGGTGAATGCAGTCATGTGATGTACGGTGGTTAGCAGCAGAAGATTAATACCGATTCTATTCATAGCAGAGAGCAATAGCTGGTGCCACTGAAACAGATGGTGACTTCGCCTTATTAATGATATACACTAAAGCTAAGCAAAAAGGTCACAAGGCCTTTGGAATTGTAAAAATTATTCTTAACTCCACTTTTGCTGTAAATCGGTGTAATTATGTGTTCGGGAGTATGCAAATTAGTTTCTCCTTTCAAACAGAAAAGTTTGCTAAGAGCAATGATGACTATATACTATGTAGGTCACCAAGAATTATACTAATATCCTAAATAGGTAATTGTACAACATGAGGACATGGGGAAAACATAAATGTAGGAAAAATTGCCTCATTCACCTCAATGTACTTATGATGTCGCTGTCGGAGAGAGGGAGTGCAGTGCACTGCTAATGACCACTTAGTGAGCTCCTCCTTTCATCTTACACAGATGGGTATAGACTGAAATGGCCACGGTACAGGAGATGTGACAGTTCCTGCTGCACACATAAAGACTTCATCCATTGACATTAAATCTAACACCTCTCTACTATTGATCTGAGGGAACATGCTATTATCTTGAGGGGTCTGGAAGGGGTTGAAGACTTTCTCATATTGTGTGGAGGCATAAAAAGTGGGTTATATCATTTATTCTTGCTAGGGTTCATGTCACCTGTACTCATGTTATGAAATCAGACAGGTCTGACTGATGCTGAAATGTGGAGCAGCTCTTGATCTATAGACACTAGCTAAAAGCCCCAGAGAAGAAGAAGAGAAATGGGCAGATAAATCACATATCTCTAGGTTTTACTCTCTTAGTTATATTTCTCTTGTATCACTATATCTTCCCTTATTAAAAAAGGTAATTTCGACTTTATATCTCACAATTCTGACTTTTTCTTGCAAATGCAGGTTTTTAATCAGACAATTTGGACTTTATAACTCACAATTGTGAGTTTATATCCCACAATTCTGTGAAAAAAGTCAGAATTGCAAGTTATAAACTCAGAATTGCAAGAAATAAAGTCAGAATTGCAAGTTATAAACTCGGAATTGCAAGAAATAAGGTCATAACTGCAAATATAAACTCACAATTGTAAGGGAAAAAAGTCAGAATTTATATCTGAATTTAATTCTGACTTTATTTCTCGCAATTCTGACTTTTTTCTCAGAATTTTGACATTTAAGACTCAAAATTGCAAGTTATAAAGTCAGAATAGTGAGATGAATTTTGAGATTCAATTACCGCTTTTATTTTTTTATCTTTTTTTTAATTTAATTTTTTATTTTTTTATTCCATAGCAGAAACAAGCTTCCATACAACTCCATGTCAGTCAAGGTTTCTTATACCAAAAAGATATACTTTTACCGTCACCAATTTTTTACAAATCTGTGTTTTTATAGTTTACATGGAGACGATAATGGTATCATTTTCAAAAACTTGCACTTTGAAACCCGTTTTCAAAAGTTTGTGTTTTAAGCCGCTGTTGTCGCGATGAACGGCCAAAAGGCATAAAAAGCTTTCTATTTTTAGTTGAAAAATGATTGTTTTTTCTTTCTTTTTTGATTCATTAGATATTTTATGAGATGGGCCCTTAAAATATCATCAGTCTTTTCCTGCCAATTTAATCCATTTTGCTGTAGCAAATAAAGACAAAGCGAGGGAAGGAGACAAAAAGAAGCATTTTTTTTTTTTTTAAATAAGCAGAGTTACTATGATATTCAAGTAGCCAAGTACACAATAGTCTTTGTCATTTTTCATTGGAGATACGGCTGGCCCGCAGCGATTTTGCATTGGATCTGAAGCGTGCACCACTGCAGCGGTGACAGCAGTCTATCTCTTCAAAGTAAACATCATGAATATGAGAGGATGATGGATTAAAGACCATCAACACCCCTGTTGAGATTAAACAGGTCTCTCACGTGATGCTGAGCAGCGCATCGTCTCCTGAGACATCTTGCTTCCATAGTCTGAGAGATGAAAGCCAGAGCAGCAGGGCAAATCTAGGGGGAGGAACGGGCACCTCGGCGGGACGCACCGCCCAGCACGAAAGCACAGGATTATGGGTCGCAGCGTGATGCTGGCAGGGGACTTCCTCTGTGTTCGCTGGGAAGGCAGACGCCCATCTGGCATGTCATTACTGTATGTCTATACCCAGTTACTGGCCCTCGGGGTCAGCAAGCAGCGGCCCCATTCCCTCCTGCACCTGCTAAACCTCCGCCTGCTTCATCAAAGAGCTCCAGGCCCTCATGCTCGAGTCCGTCAGCTAAATAATTTATTTTCTGACATGCACTTCAGTCCCATTTGTCATGCTCAGTCCCAATACCAAAAATATCACTGTGCTCCTTTGAGAAGCTTGGGCTCAGGATATTTGTAGACACAAAAGTACCCGCAACAGCACTTTGTTTCAATGGCAAGCAAACATGAGATTATTAACACTGAATCACGGGGAGTTCAGGATAAGAATTCATGCAAAATTGTTTGGTGTGGTGAAAATGATCCCACAACTGCAGGACAATTTTGGGAAAAATGATATAAATTATTTTCACACAATAATTATTGAAATGGTTTAAGTCACTTTTTCTTTAGATTGTCATAGTTTATAATCATAGTTTACCCAAAAATGAAAGATATCCCATGATTTACTCACCCTCAAGCCAGCTAAGGTGTATACGACTTTCTTCTTTCAGACGAATACAGTCAGAGATATATTTAAAAATATCCTGGCTCTTCCAAGCTTTATAACGGCAGTGAATGGGGGCCCGATTTTGAAGCCAAAAAAATGCATTTAAAAATAAAAAAAATGCATCCAAAATGCAAAAAAAGTGCATCTATCCATCGTAAAAGTACTCCACATGGCTCCAGGGGGTTAACAAAGGCCTTCTGAAGCGAAACGATGGGTTTTGTAAGAAAAATATCCATACTTAAAACTTTATAATCTAAAATAACTAGATTCCGGCAGACGACCATATGCATACTGCGCAAGTCGACTTGCACTAAATGAGTAACCCCTGACTAGATGTATGACGCAGGATGTAGGAGTATCGTAAGCTTAGACGCCTCTCCCGTTTAAACAAATAGAGCTGGGCAACAAACTCAAGCTATTCTTCTCTTATATCGAAATCCTCCGACATTTCTCTTAAAATTTTCTTGTTTTAGACTTCTAATTCATAACCGGTGTTTTGTTTTGCTCTATCCACTGCGCTTCCGTGTTCATAATTACATCATGCGTCGGGTCAGGGGTCTTCTGCCACAAATCGATGCGTACGGTCATCTGCCAGAAGCTAGTTAATGTAGTTAGTAATGTTTTAAATATGGATATATAAATCATTGGATAATTTTCATTTTTGGGTGAACTATCCCTTTAACCTGTAACAATTAAAATTTTAATGATGGATTTTCAAATTCATGACTGCAAGTTTGTGTCTGGGACATGTATACAACAATAAAGTCTACATGAAGCCATTTTAAAAGTAGCAAAGAAAAAAAAAAGAGTGTGATCTATAACAAAAAGAAACAGTAGAAATGTTAGTTTTAATAAAAATCTACCGCTGGGACATGTCTGAAGTTGAAGAAACCTGATTCAGTAATCTAGTATTGCATTTCAAACACGGTCATCTGGTGCATCATAAAACTAGTTTATTTTTTATTTTGGTGAAATGTAATTTCAGTATGCGTACAGCTACAGGCTTTGTATTGTCAACTAAATCACATCAATATTCCAACCATTGAGTGATGAATCTTGTAAACAAAGCAGAGATGTTGGAAAGCAGCTTGAGGGCTCTTTCTGTGGCCATAAATAAGTGAAGCATATTTGCTCTGCTGTTAGCTGTGTCTGGCACACAGGCCTAGTTAAAGTGTCATATGAACACAGTGAGAGGCCTCGGCGGAGACATACTATTTATGTTTTATGGCTCCACAGGCTCCTCAGCTGAGATATAAACACAAATATAGCCCAAATCAGGATTGTATGCTCTCAGATCCATCACCTTGTCTGCCATTGTGCTCAGACACTCATCAAATCATTTTTCTACACGGATACCTGGAACTGAATCCCACTTGCAAAGTCCAGTAACTACAGTCAAGCAACCACCAACCCCCATGAGTGACATCTACAGTGTGTCCAAGCTCTGGTACGGCTTTTCTTCACTCCATCACCCTTCACACTGCTGGAGTGCCTGCTACACACACAACCTGCAGATTATCACCCCTCTGAAAAATGCAGCTCTGTCTAGAAACAGATGCGGAGAATTTTTGCGGGGTGTTTGTGCCATACGAGGTTTTTGGAAGAGAAAGAAAAGAGAGCTAAGGAATGAAAAATTGAGGATTTTTCCAGTTGCCATGAATCCTTAATAATAATAAGTCACTGCCAGGAAACACAAGCATTCACATGCAAATATGGAATTAAAATTAATCTATGGAAAGTAAACAAGCTCAAACAGTGAGACCGCATCAAACTGTCAGGTCACGTCCTGATCTCATACCAGCTATATGACTAACACGTCTTTTAAAGCTTGTGGTGACCCAAATTTCTTCTCAGTGCTGCTCTGCTACTGCGCAAAGTCTCTTCAAAGATTCAAATTGATGAGTTTGTCGATTACAATGTAGTTTCCAGTAAAAGAGTATTCTACTTACGGAAAAAACGGAACTGGCGCCGCGTTCGTTCCATAAGTTGAATAGGGAAGGCGTAGGACATACAGCATAAGCTTTTTGAACAATATGGAAGGTGGAAGCACTTGCAAGGTGTGTTTATAAAGCATATACATTTGTATTTTTTTAGAAAATGACCGATCGTTTCACTAGATAAGACCCTTATTCCTCGTCTGGTATCGTTTAAAGCTGCACTGAAACTGTAATTTTGACCTTCAACAGTGGAGGCCATTGAAGTCCACTATAAGGAGAATAATCCTGGAATGTTTTCATCAAAAACCTTAATTTCTTTTCGACTGAAGAAAGAAGGACATGGACATCTTGGATGACATGGGGGTGAGTAAATTATCAGGAAAATTTTATTTGAAAGTGGACTAATCCTTTAATAGTCTTTAGTGCATTGTTCCTAGGGTGTTATGGGCGGTCACCAGGGTGTTGCTATGCAGTTACTAGGGTGTTCCGGGTAGTCTTTAGCACATTGTTCTGTGGTTGTTAGAAGTTTATATGGGTGGTTCCCATGCCAGGGTGTTGCAATGTGGTTGCTAAGGCGTTCTTAATAGTCTTTAGTGCATTGTTCCTAGGGTGTAATGGGCGGTCACCAGGGTGTTGCTATACAGTTGCTAGGTTGTTCCGTGTAGTCTTTAGCACATTGTTCTGTGGTTGCTAGTAGTTTATATGGGTGGTTCCCATGCCAGGGTGTTGCAATGTGGTTGCTAAGGCGTTCTTAATAGTCTTTAGTGCATTGTTCCTAGGGTGTAATGGGCGGTCACCAGGGTGTTGCTATACAGTTGCTAGGTTGTTCCGTGTAGTCTTTAGCACATTGTTCTGTGGTTGCTAGTAGTTTATGGGTGGTTCCCATGCCAGGGTGTTGCAATGTGGTTGCTAAGACGTTCTTAATAGTCTTTAGTGCATTGTTGCAAGCGTGTGGTCACCAGGGAGTTGCTATGCAGTTGCTGGGTTGTTCCGGGTAGTCTTTAGCACATTGTTCTGTGGTTGCTATTTGTTTATGGGTGGTTCCCATGCCAGGGTGTTGCAATGTGGTTGCGAAGACGTTCTTAATAGTCTTTTGTTGCTAGGGTGTTATGGATGGTCACCAGAGTGTTGCTATGCAGCTGCTAGTGTGTTCCGATTAGTTTTTAGCACATTGTTCCATTGTTGCAAGATTTCATGGGTGGTTGCCATACCAGGGTGTTGCAATGTGGTTGCTAAGACATTCTGAATAGTCTTGTTAAGAGGTTGTCAGAGTGCAGTTGTTAAGGCATTTAATTGCCATTGTGTTGCTGTGCAGTTGCTACAATGTTCAGAGTAGTCTTTAGAGCAGTTGCTAAGGTGTAATGGGTGGTTGCTAGGACATTGCTAGGTCTCTTTCTGTTGTCATTCACAAATTCCTTGTTTCCAACCAGACCAAAATAACTTTTCTGTGCTTTTTAATCTGAAGATCATGAGCAAATATACATAAAAATCTCTGCAACTACTGTTGCGTTTAAGGTAATCACAGCATGTCAAATCTAGAGCTAAGGGGAAAAACAATGCTGCATTACACTAATGAGTATGGGAGCATATATTCCCTTATAAAAAATTATAATGGGCAAGTTTCACAGACTGTGCCACAAACTCCCTGCCTGTAACTTAATAAACTCAGCAATCAGCTCTAACAATAAGTGAAGATAAGCAACCGTGTTTTCCTATTCACCATGTGCTAGTCCAGATGGCAGCGAGAAGTGAGGCTTCAAAAAAGCCTCCAATCAGACCCTTCTAGCAGCTTTAACTAGAATACGCCGAGAAGCTTGCCAAAATAAAGTGTTTACAGGCCATTTTCATACAAGAGGAGCAAAGACTACATCAAAAGCCCAGAGAGAATTCAGAGAGACACTGGCTTTATCTCAGAAAGATACTAATTTCACAAAAACAGATTGACAATCTGACAACAAATTTGTGAATTCAGTGTTACTCTCGTAGATGGTTGGATTTAAATTTTTAGAGTTGCTTGCTAAGGCAATCATCACTAATTCTACTGCTCATACTTAGGGACCAAGGGTTGAACAAAGCCCTGTTTTATTAACTATAATGTGTTGTCCTTCACAGTTATGAATGTACAGGAATGATATCTCAAATCATGCTATACAATTTCGCCTGGCAGAACTATGGACCAGAATATCATAGAGACTTCTGACCGGGTAAGTAATACCCAGCAACCACCCAGAACACCATTGCAACCTCACATTTAACATTAAACTCCAGTTCTGGCACACACATGGCCATGAGCGCACACACATACACTGAACAGGTGGCACTGCCAGAGAGGAAGCTGCAGCAGATGGCATCATGCACCTGACTTACACCAACACTAGATTCAACCACTATACTTTCAATTAGTATTAAAGAAAGATCATCTACATAGACAAATCCTCCAGTTTCTCTGAGATGTTTAGGTTCTTTTTTTAACAAAACACTAAAATAGTTGTGATATTGTTGTAAAACTAAATGGACCACTATTTAAGGGTGCTCCGACTGATTGGGCACCAATCGTTATTGGCCGATAACAGCTTTATATAGTTTGATCAGTGGTCTCTTTAAAGGCTGATCAGAAGAACCAATCAGATGACACAAAACTCACAAGAATTTTTCTATGCGCAGCTAAAATTGCTTCACTAAATTCACTGGTCTGGCAGTTCTACCAGGTGACTGTAAAGGACAATAAATTTGCAACGTCTTTGCAGAGAGCAGAGACATTGTAACGACAGCAATACAGAAAAGAAACTAGGGCTGTGCCATTTTAGTGCATTTCTTTCCTTGTTAGTGCGCTTTCGTTCCTCCCTAAAAGCCCAAACTTAACGGCCAAATCAGCTAGATCAGTTATTGTTGTAAAATACAGTCTACTGTTGCTAAACTGCAGGACGTGCTCGATAATAATAAAAAAAAAACTGTTATTAAAACTGCATTAAGATACTGTTTAGCTCCAAGGCGGTGTGAAACACGGACAAGCAAAGTGAACTTTAAGCTTTGGGTTTGCACCTATATAGTTAAAAAAAACACAGGAATATGTCAAAATGCCCGGCTTTATGAGTATTTGCTTAAATAAAGTATATTGGATCCGTGCATTTGGTCTTAAAGTGACAGCAGCCTAATATTCCTGCTGCTGTCTGTTTCATTATGTGTCATAAACAATAAAAGAGAAAAATCACTCACTGCTCTTTAGTAGATTTAGTAGGATTATTCTATATTTGATTTATACAGTGAAGACTATGCAGTGTTGTTTTGCATTTGATTACTTTCCGATAAAGAATGTTCTGTTATTTATTAATTATTTCACAGGGAAAGCTATATTTGTTAAGCTCTAAGCTGTATCTAATCACCTCTAAGAGAGGAAATGGAATATGTTGCACATGCTGTTTGCCAATAAATAAGATTTTTCAATTCATGATACTTTCTCATCTCTCTTTTTTTTTTTATATACTTAAAATTAGGGGTGTAACGGTACATGTATTCATCCCGAATCGCACAGTACAGATGTCACGTTTTGGTTCATGCAGTAAGACGACAAATACAGTCAGTCACAGGCAATTCACACTCCAGTCCAGAAGGGCACGTGCATGGTAATGCAACACTGTTTGCGAAAGTTAAACTAAACTTTTTAGTTTTCTCCCCTCTGCTGCACCGAACCCGTACCAAACTGTGACTTCAATACCGAGGTGCGTACCGAACCGTCATGTTTGCGTACTGTTACACCCCTACTTAAAATACACTGGTGTTAAGAATAGCTAAATAAGCCCAGTGGGTCTATTTGAAGCCTTCCGTTTATCATGTAGTATAATTTAACAAGACTATAGTGAGATGTTATGAACATTCTGAGATTGAGAGGAGATTGAAAAAAATCAGAGTGTACTAAAACTAATATAAGAACTTCCCTGCAGGAAGAACCAGGTGATACCAACTTAAGATGGTCAAGCTGATTTTTGGAACATACTAACTGGTCTGGTCCAGGTCTGACAGCTCTGACCAGCTTTATTAAGAACCATATCTCAACCACAGTAGTTACATTCCCACTGATCGACTATCTAAACCAGCTACTGATCATAAATGTCCAGCTTAGAGAAGCCAGGAACTATTTAAACCAGCTAAACCACCTAAAGCTGGTTTTAGCTGGATTTTCCAGTAGGGTTTACAAAGGGAAAACAAACGTTTCAAAAATATTAATTCTTAGACGTACCTTGATCCAGTATGATGAGCTGAGCACTCGACTGCACATTACCAGCGTCATTCTCAGCTAAACACTGATAGAAACCTTCATCTGACTTGACCAGTCCCAGCACCTGCAAGTTCTGCTCCTTCTATAAAGAGGCAAACAAGAACATTGCTGTCATCTAGAAGAAATATTCATCTGCAATCACAGTTGTAGTGCATTCTGTATCACCATTTTTTTATGACAAAAGGTCAACAAGCATTTCCTCACTCAAGTAGAGCTAGCTGGCAACTTACAATGATCTTGAAATAGTCACTGGGAATGACGGCATCTCCGTTCTTCACCCATTTGATGGTGGGAGCGGGCGAGCCGGTGACCTCACACTCGAAGATGATGTCTGTGGCTTCATGAGCATATATGTTAGCAGGTTTCTTCAGGAACTGTGGGGAAGCTGAGAAGAGAAGCAAAAAACAACAAAATAAATCACATTGCTTCTTGGGTGAAACAACACTCCAAATGTATGATTTTGTGCCATTAATCACTTCGTAAAACTATATGATTTGATTATGAACAGAAAATGCTGCTTTTGACATTTGTCAACCTCTAAAAATACCCTAAACACCAGGATGTAGCTAAAACATGTAGCTCCTAATAGCCAGACGAGAATGCAAAACCTCCAAAGGCTTCCCATTAGTAAATTAGGTTATTTGATCTTGAAGAAGATAAACATGACATAGATCATCTCAATAACAAGGTAGTGTGCACCAGAATGATTCAGGCCTGTCTTCTGGGATGTAATTGGATTGTAGCTCTGTGTTGTGCCCGATTCGCTACCACACAACCACAACTCTCTGTTGATGGATATTTATTAAGCATTTCACTTTTTTTTTCATGTGCAAAACATTACACATCACATGCATGATTCATACCCTTAAATTGCACAAAATGCATAAATAAAATTGAGTGATTGATGTTTCTGATATAAATAAAGTGATAAAATATATTGAAGTGCTACAGTTTGTAAGTGTCAATTAGGAGACCACAGTACATACATATTTGCATATGACATGAGAACAGAAAGAATGTTTAAATAAGACTAAGGAAAAATAAATAAATAAAATTATATATATATATATATATATATATATATATATATATATGCTGCTTGAAAGTTTAATAGTTGTGTTTGAGTCCCTCAGTTGTCCTCAGTGTGAAAAGATGGATCTCAAAATCATTCAGTCACTGCTGGAAAGGCTTCAAATATGAAAAAGATGCTGGAAAACTGAAGAATCTGCAGGACCTGGAGGATTTTTCTGAAGAACAGAGCTCAGTTTAACTGCTCAGGACAAACAAGTGATTCAAGAACAACCATCACAAAACAAAAAAAGCAGTCGTGTATCATCCAGGTAACCACACACAGTATTAAGACCCAATGGTTCACAAACTTTTGAACAGGGCCATTTTAATAAATTCAGCTATTTTTTTGTCTTTATATGTAATTATATGTAAACATCTTTTATGTAAAATATCTTAGGATATTAAGGATACTAAACAAAAAATAACATGCTTTTTGTATGATCTCTCTTATTTTGTTAAAATTGTTCACATATTCACAGATTCTGCAAGGGGTTCACAGACTTTCAAGCAGCACTGTATATATACACTACCAGTCAAAAGTTTGGAATCTGTAAGATTTTTAATGTTTTTAAAAGAAGTTTCGTCTGCTCACCAAGGCTGCATTTATTTAATTAAAAATACATTAAAAACAGTAATATTGTGAAATATTATTACAATTTAAAATAACTGTTTTCTGTTTGAATATATTTTATAAAGTAATTTATTCCTGTGATCAAAGCTGAATTCTCAGCATCATTACTCCAGTCTTCAGTGTCACATGATCCTTCAGAAATCATTCTAATATGCTGATTTGCTGCTCAAGAAACATTTATGATTATTATCAATGTTGAAAACAGTTGTGTACTTTTTTTTCAGGATTCCTTGATGAATAGAAAGTTCAAAAGAACAGCATTTATCTGAAATACAAAGCTTTGTAACATTATACACTACCGTTCAAAAGTTTGGGGTCAGTAAGAATTTTTTTTTTTTTAAGAAATTAAAGAAATTAATACTTTTATTCAGCAAGGATGCATTAAATCGATCAAAAGTGACAGTAAAGACATTTATAATGTTACAAAAGATATTTCAAATAAATGCTGTTCTTTTGAACTTTCTATTCATCAAAAAAATATTGTACACAAATATTTTGTACATTTGTACACAATAAATGTTTCTTGAGCAGCAGATCAGCATATTAGAATGATTTCTGAAGGATCATGTGACACTGAAGACTGGAGTAATGATGCTGAAAATTCAGCTTTGATCACAGGAATAAATTACTTTATAAAATATATTCAAACAGAAAACAGTTATTTTAAATTGTAATAATATTTCACAATATTACTGTTTTTACTGTATTTTTAATTAAATAAATGCAGCCTTGGTGAGCAGATGAAACTTCTTTTAACAACATTAAAAATCTTACCGTGTCCAAACTTTTGACTGGTAGTGTGTGTGTATATATATATATATATATATATATATATATAGTCTAATAATATTTATATACAATTATATATATAAAACAGGACAACAACATTTATGTTGAAATATAAATATAACTGTATTTGTAATAAACATATCTAAAAATAGCACAACTTGTATATGCTATTTTTACATATTTAAATGTGTCCCCATGCTTTTGTTGTACTTGTTCTTGATTTCATAAATACTGTATATCAATAAAAAAGACCACAAAAAGGTTTAGAATAATACAACAATGAATTGAAGTGAATGGAAAAACCACAATAAGCAAAGGGGACAAACAGTAAATAAAGATTGTGGATTTTCATGAACAAAA
The DNA here is from genome assembly GCA_037950665.1 of Hypophthalmichthys nobilis. NCBI lineage: Eukaryota > Metazoa > Chordata > Actinopteri > Cypriniformes > Xenocyprididae > Hypophthalmichthys > Hypophthalmichthys nobilis. The sequence continues at coordinate 4,497,573 of CM075470.1, forward strand.
ATATTTCTGATTGTCAGTACACAATCTCAAAATCACCATCCAAAGCCAGAACGGCTACATAAAGTTGAGCTAAAATGCAGATTATCGGATGTTCTAGAATATCTGGCTCTAGCATATGTAACATAAGTTGCAGCATCAGGGCCAAACTGACGTTGGTAAGGTGATGAATGGCTGTTACTATGTGCTCCTGCAGCTTGCTGAGGCCTGCACACACAACCTGCTGAAAAACACTTGTCACACACTGCTGGGTTCCTGCTCAAGCCAGTTCCACATGGGACAGATGGTTCATGTTTCAATCACACAGTATATCTCAAGCCCAGGAGCACATACACATAGAAAGGGTATCTTCATATCAGGGGCTAGAGGCTGTAAAAATGTTGCATCAGCTGCAAATGTACAGATAAAAGCTATACTGATGTGTGATTGTACACACTTTTGCATTATAGATGCACAACAGAACCAGTCAGTTTTCATATTAAAGTCAACACGAAACAGACTTCATAACCTATTTTACTTTCATAAGCTGATGTACTTCCTAGTGTGAAATACGATACAGCAAATCATGATTTTATTATCAGGAACTTGCCGGATTGTGAAAAGTGGGCATTCTAAACCAAAATGGAGTCAGACCTGAACGCTTGTTTGCAGTTGATTGTGGAAGACTGCTAACGTTGCATTAACGTTACATTAACATTCTGCATTAACTATTGTCAAGATTTTAGAAAGGCTGTATTACCTACAGTAGGTGGCCTAAGCTTTTTGGCTACTGGTTAACATTATTATCCATGTTCGCATAAGTTGATTAATGAAGATAATCTTTTAGAATGATAGTGATTCATGCACAATAAGAAAAGGAATGTGTATTGCTGGCTTTAAGAAATGATTGTGAGAAAGGGGTGGTGAGACAACGAAAGAAGAAACACTAAAGATGAAGCCAGAGCATTTGTTTCATGGTCATAGACTGGTTACGTTCCCTATACATTCTACATGGAGATCATAGTGATGATAAAACCATCTCAAATGACCACACAGCTCTTATCACTGCCTCACTTGCATTCATGAGCATGTCTCAGGTTTCCCGCTATATTACATACAATGTCAAAGCTCAACACACACTCTTGTTTCTATTCATCTACCCTGCATTTCAGAGTAGGCTGAGAAACAACAGCACCCTGCAAGCTACTCGCTTATGTTCTGTGCAGCACAGAAAAGACAGTCTATCAAAGTTTAATAAGATTCTGGGCATTTCACCTACAGTATAACAAAATAGAGAGCACAGATCAATCTGACCCACTCACACTAGCACACACGCCTGCATGTTGACTAGTTACGTATGGTTGACATTTAAAATCTGAGCAAACAAGACATGAATGTTTTATTTCATATTTGAAATAGGAACACAATAATATTCTAGACTCAGTACAACCTACTCTATCAATAGCATTATGTTGATTACCATAGAAAATGTTTCTGATTTGTATAAAAAATAAATAAATAAATAAATAAACAGTCATTGTAATAACCTGCAATAGGAGTAAATGCCAGCATTCCAGAGGTACTACAAGCAGAAGTGTGAATCTCACATTTTTGTTAAAGCACTTGATGAATTATTCAGCACAACCTTCTTTTTCTAGGCAAATTAACTTCTGGTTGCGAGTTTCCAATGTAATTTCTGTGAGTGAACATGATACCTTTTTGGTCTCTTTGCAAGTATTATGCAAAACTAACCAGGTTTACTGGCTTGACATGACACTGAAGTTTAAAAAAAAAAAAAAAAAGACTGGATATAGAGCTATAAATATTACACATAATGTGTCTTGTGGTTATACTTTTTTGTATTTTTGCTTTTATAGACAGTCCTTATGTACTTCTCCTTGTGAAAAAGAGCACACTTAATCATATTTATATATAAAAATAAAAAAATAAAAACTTATGGAAATAATATACTTTAGAAGTGTGAACTGAATGTAATGTTTTCGGATAATTAATTGCACGTTAATTGAAATTAAATGAAAATGTATTAAATTTATATTAACTGCAATTAATTTAATTTAAAAGGTTAGTTCACTCAAAAATGAAATTTCTGTCATTAATTACTCACCATCATGCCGTTCCACACCCGTAAGACCTTCGTTCATCTTTGGAACACAAATTAAGATATTTTTGATGAAATCCGATGGCTTTCTGACATCCCTATAGACAGCAACGTCATAACCAATTTCAAGGTCCAGAAAAGTATTAAAGACATTGTTAAAATAGTCCATGTGACTACTGTGGTTCAAGCTTAATGTTATGAAGCGACGAGAATACTTTTGTGCACAAAAACAAAACAAAAATAATGATTTTATTCAACAATTTCTTCTCTTCCCTGTCATTCTCCGATGCAGTTCACGTTGTAAACATCAGAACGCCGGCTCAGTATTGGCCGACGCTGTTCATATGAGCACCACAACGCATCCGTGTGATGCTGACGCAGGAGCCAGCCAATAATGAGTCAGCGTTCTGACATAGAACCAGGAAGCACTGCACTGTGTTTACAACGTGAACAGCGTAAGAGACAGACAGGGAAGAGAAGAAATTGTTGAATAAAGTCATTATTTTTGTTTTGTTTTTGCACACAAAAAAATATTCTCGTCGCTTCATAACATTAAGGTTGAACCACTGTAGTCACATGGACTGTTTTAATGATGTCTTTACTACCTTTCTGGACCTTGAAATTGGTTATGACATTTCTATCCATAGGGAGGTCAGAAGTCTCTTGGATTTCATCAAAAATATCTTAATTTGTGTTCCAAAGATGAAGGTCTTACGGGTTTGGAACGACATGATGGTGAGTAACTAATGACAGAAATTAAATTTTTGGGTGAACTAACCCTTTTAAGAGTGTTTTTTGACATAGTTAAGTAGGACTTAAGTACAACTTTATGGCCCGGTCACAGACAGGGCTTAGCCTAAACCGGGATTAGGCCTTAGTTCAAATAAGATATTACAGTAGCTTTTAGGTAACACTTTATTTTAGGGTCTTTTAACTAGTTGCTTATTAGCATGCATATTAATAGAATATTGGCTGTTTATTAGTAATTATTAAGCACATATTAATGCCTTATTCTACATGACCTTATTCTACATTCTTAATCCTACCCAATACCTAAACTTAACAACTACTTTACTGACTATTAATAAGCAGTAAATTAGGAGTTTATTGAGGGAAAAGGCGTAGTTAATAATGTATATGTGTTCGCTATACTAAAATGTTACCAACTTTTTATAAATGTTTACTAGAAAAAAAAACATTACTGGTGTGGATCATGAGACAAAACAATGGCACTGACATATTTTAAGATATGTCAGTACAAGTTGCTTTCAGTTAAAACAGCTCAAACATGCATTTTAGTCTAGGACTAGCTTAAGCCTTGTCTCTGAAACTGGGGGTATATGTAGTTTAAATTCTTTTGTCTTTAAAATAAAGTGTATTGTTGAATGTACTGACAAACATTGATGGCAAACTAAAATATACTTTTATGTAACTTGCACATAATGTATAATTACACATTTGTAATATTCAAGTTAAAATTGTATAAACTAAATGTATAATTGAAGAACACTAAAATTATAATTAAGTACTTTACATGCACTTTTGTATGTTAGTTAACACATCAAAATAAGTATAGCCTACTTCTTTAAAGCACAAAAAAGATCATTAAAACAGCGGGTGACTTGAACCACGTTTTTCGTATCCATAGCAAGCATTTTGAGTGGTGTTTTGACAATTTAGAGCCACCGTACAAGCGAACGCCTAAATCCAGAATGCCGTCTGACAAGTCGATCTACTTCATCTCTCAGCACAAAGCACTGTATAATAAACAAAGTGCGCTAGCATCAAACTGAGCCACTGACATCCTGAATTAAACTGAATTGTTCAGGATAATCCCGTAGCTCCTTGATAAGAAGGTGGAACTCTCCTTCCTCTCTACACAATCAAACCATCATCATTTAAGACAACAAAATCATCCTCAATGCTTGAAGACTCCATTTTATATTGTTTTGTGAATTTTTTTTCCGCAATGGATTAATTAATATGCATCGGACTCAGTGTGCAAGGTTTCTGTGCGTGATGAATTTTTAGGATGACGAATACGAAAAAAAATGCATCTGAAATTTTCAGACTCAGTGTGCAAAGACCTTTAATCACAATAATTTAAGGTTTATCTAATAATTGGACTGTTGCGCCATACTTTAAACTTTTTAGAAATAAGCAGACTTACATTTAAACCATCATTTACATTTAAGATAAAATAACTTTATTCCTGTTGCCATTACTTTAAACTCTAATTTAAATCTTAATTTGGGATTAACTTCAAATTTTCATGTAAGGAGGTTAAAACAAATGTAATATTAACACTTTTGCTATTTAACTACAATAATGAATCAATCATGGTGAAGAAAATTACATGGCGGTTTTAATCACAGGTTATATTTTTAATCCCTAATTTGTTAAACTGTCCTTAAAATTGAGTGGAGCAAAACAGTTTAAAATTAAAACCTAGATCAACAAATCCTTGATTAGCTCTAAACTTTGCTTTGATTTAATCCTTATTGGTGCAACCCACCCAATGACTTAAAATGTACTTAGTAGGAAAAAGTCATGAATGTGTTCCCTACTCAGAACACTGAAGCAGAACTAAATTTCATACCCATTTGTGTCATATTATTTAAACCAAATTGCATTGCAACAAAACACAATGATCAGCAAACAGCCCACGTTGAAAGAAGAACCGAGAGATTGTTTGACACTCGCTTGGATTTTGGGAGGTGCTCGGTTTGAGTTTGGCATTGCACCTCTTCTGTGAGCTGTTGGATTTACTGTACTATCGCTCCAACACAATACCTCTCCCACCCACAAAGGCAAAGTAAGGGCCTGAAAGTAGGGGCTTGTTGCCCCCCGGTATCTTTCATCTTTTCATCTCGTCACAGTGTAGGATCAATTCTCAGCAGACAGACAGATGGCTAAAGCTCATTACACACCACATATCTGCATGAAATCTACAGTCCAGATTCTATTCTGTTCTTTGTAATTTCACACCTGTCTGAACAGTCTCACGTCCCTTTCATCATCACACAATCAAATCTCATGCACTTTAGTATAAGTCCCACCCAAAAGCTATAGCCTGAGCAATTACAGAGAATCCTATATCTGTTTCTGTAAACATATCTGAAGTGTGATCAGACCGTGCAATCGAATTACAGAACATAATGTCACCAAGAAAATGTAACACTTCCTCTGAACAACACTAGAGGAAAGAGCTTTATAGTGTGACATGACAATCACTTGACTAGTCCTTTATAATTGAGGTTTAAGCTTACCTTTCAGCGCGAGCTCAGTCTGGGCCTCAATGGAGCCGTTGACGTTGTCTGCCAGGCAGTTGTACACACCGGCGTCTTCCTCAGTGAGATTGAAGATCCGCAGACTGCCCCCGCCGAACACCTCAAACCGGCCCCTGCTATGCGGAAAAGAAAAAAGGGTGCTGTCAGTACGCTCCCTTCAGAAAGTTAAATGTATACTCAGCCCAACACTAATTCAATAACTGCAGTATAAATTTTCATTCTCACAAGCAACATCATGGAATCTATCTTGCAAAGGGAGCATGCTAAGAGAAAAGGGCAGCCTCAAAATTGTGGTGGTGTGGTTTAGCGGTTAAAGGTCAGGCTTGGTAATCAGAAGGTCTCTGGTTTGAACCAGGGGCAAACAATAAACAGATCACCATTGTGCCCTTGAGCAAGGCACTTAACCCCAGGATGCTTTAGGAGGATTGTCCAGGTAATAATTGTACTGCACGTTTCTTTGTATAAAAGGGACTCTTGTCTAACAAGGTAGTGATAGGAGGAGCTTTATCTTCTGAAAATATTGTTAGTTCAGACATGTCTGAATTAATTTGTGACATTTTTCATCCCTGTTACCAAGTTGTCTGAATACAAAATACATTTCTGAATATATTTATTTACTATTTTCCATCCCTGTTACCAAATGTTGCCTGAATACAAAACATTTCTGAATTTTACTATTTTTCATTCCTGTTACCAAAAGTTGTCTGAATACAAAATACATGTCTGAATATATACACACTATTTTTTTTATCCCTGTTACCAAAAGCTGTCTGATTACAAAATACATGCCTGAATTTATTTACTATTTTTATCCCTGTTACCAAAAGTTGTCTGAATATATTTATTTATTTACTATTTTTTCATCCCTGTTATCAAACACTGTCTGAATACAAAAGACATGTCTGAAATAATTTATTTACTATTGTTCATCCGTTATCAAATGCTGTTTAAATACAAGACATTTTTCATCCGTTACCAATAGTTGTCTGAATACAAAAGGCATGTCTGAATATATTTATTTATTTACTACTATTCATCCCTGCTACCAAAAGTTGTCTGAATACAAAAGACATTTCTTAATATATTTGTTTACTATTTTCCACCCCTGTTACCAAAAGTTGTCTGAATACAAGATATTTCTGAATTTATTTTTTTCTCACTATTTTTCATCCCTATTACCAAAAGTTGTCTGAATACAAAATACATGTCTGAATATATTTATAAACCATTTTTCGTCCCTGTTACCAAAAGTGGTCTGAATACAAGACACGTCTGAATATATACACACTATTTTTCATCCCTGTTACCAAAAGCTGCCTGAATGCAAACATGAAATACTGAATTTATTTATTTACTATTTTTATTTTATCCCTGTTACAAGAAGTTGTCTGAATACAAAAGACATGTCTAAATATATACACATTATTTTTCATTCCTGTTACCAAAAGCTGCCTGAACACAAAATACATGCCTGACTTTATTTACTTATTTTATCAATTAAAAGTGATAAAATGATTTCTGCAGCAATTATTTTGCAATTCCTTTGTCCTATTGACAAACTGATTGACATTTGGTTGGGGAGTTGGGTGAATTTTCGACATAGGGAACATGTTGTGACGCTGGGCAAGGAATCAATAGTTTAGAAAAAAGAAGAGCATGGCCACAGTAAGAGGTAGAGGAGCTGGCTGGTCTCTGGCACAGAATACATAGATTGCAGAACCTCCGTTCAACCTAATCTGTCAGCCATCGATTGGTATTAAACACCAGCACATTAATACCAGCATTCTCACACTGACTATTTTTATTTCTCTGCCTGTCTCAGCTGTGGAGTATCCAGATCCATGTGTTGCATTCAAAATTGCAACAAGCATGTGCTTATATTATTTTCTTTTTTTGGGATTTGTGGAATTCTAAGGAACTGAATTAAACAGTTAAATCAACAGAGATGAGAGTACAATAAAGTACTATACAGGCATTATAAAATTAGACAAAATATATAATAAATGAACACCTAAAGAAGAGCAAGTCATTCCTACACCAATGTCATTACCAAAATATCTTTAAATTTACAGAGCGTGGTTCAACCATTCTCTGGCGGATGTCTAAGCCTAACTGTCAGCCTGACAGTGTCCAAAACACACGCCAGACCACAGGACTTGCATAAGAGAGAGTAACTCAAAAGTCTTGTGCTCAAAGAAACTCCACCCCACCTCAAGCATAACACATACCTCAACCCAAAGGAAAACCAGCAGGTCTCATAAAGGGCGTCTTTGTCCTTTTGGGCTAAAGAACACGCAGTGAAACACGTAGACCCACTGTGGAGCTTTTCCACCTAAGACACGCTTCATTCTTCATGTTTTCCTTTCGTGGACTGTGATGTTATTACTCATATGCTCTATTAAGAGTGTGAATGCTGAAGTTCCACACATCAGTGCCTCTCTGCTGCAAGTGTCTTAAGATCTAGTCTTGTGTCTCTAGTCAAGTGCCTTCAAAACTTTAATGTCAGGGAGACACAGGCTTGGTGACTTCTACAAAGTGTTACTGACAAGATCCTTTGTGGAGTTTTGCATTTGTCAACATTTGATTTCACTTGACTTAATCTGAAAGACTAACTTAGTCTCCTTGGAACTGGATCAGATAAATACGTCAGCTGTAAAAAAAAAAATAAAAAATAAAAAAAAGAAGAAGAAGAAGAAAAAAAGTAGTATTTTCAATGGTAAAAACAAAAAGGACAAAATAAGACAATATAAAACAAAAATGGCTTATATTTTTTTTATATCTTAAAACAAGTAAATAATTGATCTGTTTTACTTATTTGACACAAAATGTAGTGGTGATGGCATCAACCATTTAGCCCTGTTACCATTTGTTTAAAAAAAAAAAAAAAAAATCATGGGTTTCAAGTCCTATTTTGCACCCTATACAGATAAACAAGAATGGAATAATCAGAAATGAATTCCTCCCATTCATTTTTCAACAAGTGAGCCATCTCCTCCCCCTTATAGTGTTCCTTAAAATTCCTCAACTTGTGTAAGTTGGAAACACACTATTCTCCATTCAGGACCATCAGAGTATTAGGAGTGTTGAGGGAGCAGTAATGCTTTGGTTCTATGTGTGGAGTCGCCTCAAATAACCCAGAACTAATGTGCAGCAGCTCACGACGGCAGACAGGTTAGGGCTAACAGCTAGCGCTGCATATGCCGTGATGGATATCCAGTGTGTTGCTCTGAGGCCAAACTACTGGCATCCGTCAACAGAAATCCAACACCAAACTACCGGTGGCGCTGACCCAACCTGCCTCAGAGCAGCCAGCCTGTGATTGATGCCGTCATAAGATACAAGCGAGTGAGATGAAAGGCTGCCTTGTCAACAGCTCAGAAGGTTCTGGCATGGTCTCCACCCTTAACTGTTCAGCTCTATGGCTGTGACTCCAAACAGAGCAGCCACTAAAGCTGTGCCAAGGCTTCAATGAGGTTTAGTGACACTATTCCTTCTGATGCCACCAGCAAGGGTTACCCTACTGGAAAATCCAGTTAAAACCAGCTTCTGATGGTCAAAAAAGACAGGGAGATACAATCTTGATATTATAATGAAGCGAATTAAATTATTAGTATGCCATAATCTTTTATCATTATTTCTTAGACATTTTTTTTTTTTTTTTTGTCTGAACAAACATATTAGACTTAAGAGTCATAAATCTTGATCTTTTCAAATAAGACATCAATGTATCAAGAAACTTACTCTAACTCCAAAACTTCCTCTTCAGCCTAAAAATATTATTTATTATTTATTCATGGTTGTGTGGCACCTTCAATGTTACAAACAAATTGATTTTATTTCTATCAAGGTCACTTATTAATGCTTATTAATATTTGAAAACCTTTTTTCTGCCAAATCAAAGTGGTATGGTGCGGTCGATGAAGTGAAACAAAAAATATATCCTAGAAAAGATCCTTGCAGACTGGATTTCATTTTACCTTTTGTATTACAAAGCAACATAAGATCAGATAAAATGCAAAAAACAATGATATTTGTTAATGAATGGATTGACCCTTTATCTGGTCTACCAGCCTGGCCAACCTGCTGTTCTCAAAATACCCATCAAGTACTGAGTTCTACCTAAAATCATTAAACTAGACCTGTCTGACCAGCTTGGAGAACAGCTAAGACCAGTAAACCAACTTCAGATGGTGAAGAAGTAGTTGTTTTACAGCAGGGCAGCTGATCCAGGCTGGTTTGGATGGGTGATCGGCTGGACAACCAACCAAGATTAACCTAGCAGACCATCTTGGTAAAGCTTTTTAACAGCCTAAGCTGAAATTACCTGTTTTTAATAAACACTTTGCAAAGCAAATGAACAGCTTTATAGAGCATTGTGATGTACATGTGGGTCTGAAATAGACTGAATAATCTTTCTGGACAGGCTGAATCCACTGACTTTATGACTCGCAAATGCAACTTTATATCACGTAATTCTGAGAAAAGTTTGTATCTCGCAATTGAGTTTATATTTCGCAATTCTGACTTTATAACCCGCAATTGCGAGTTTTTATTATACAATTCTGAGAAAATGTCAGAATTGCGAGATGTAAACTTGCAATTGCGAGGAAAAAAAGTCGCAATTACCATTTTTATTCAGTGGCGGAAACAAGCTGCCATAAGAACCCATATGAGGTAATGTCATATTATTTTGGCTTGTCCAGTGTGACGTATGCTGCTCTTTTATAGGACGGAGCCTCAAATGAAATACCTCAGAAGAGGGAAAAAATTTGTTTAAAATCAATATAAAGAGCTTCGTCTTTACAATGAGTCAGAGTGTTTGTTTTTCCCAGCTGGGCTGAGATGGACCATCATCAAACCTTTCTTTATTTGTTTTGCAGGTTAACTAATATTTTGATTAGCACATTACTATAAGCCCAAAGCCACAACCTGCGTAATATACACACATTAGAGGTCTGAATGAACTGGTGGATTTAGCCGTGGATGTGTCATTAGCTGTTGAGTGCACAGAGAGGCCACAGCCATTCCTAAAGGGATGGGACACAGTGGAACTCACAGAGGAAAATGGGAGTGAAAAAAATGGAAAGAGAGAGAACGAGAGGCAGAAATGGAGAAGCAGCCACAAAATTTATATGTTCCAGTGACAAACAGCTGCTGGACATTTGGCTAAATGAATCCTGCTATAGTGCTGCATGGTTTGTACAACAGCGGCAATGTCCTGCCAAACAATAAAACAGACATCCAGCACTATGCATTCCAACCCTTCACTTTTCATTCCAGCAAAGTCATAAATGATGTACTGTAGTGTTAGCCTGAGACGGGCCACCCACGGACCACTCATCATGGAACCGCTGATGCAGATTATATGCAAAAACGGCATGCAAAAAAAAAACAAAAAACTCCAAGCTGTTTACTTTCCTGTGAACACTACACTATAAATCCCTATATATTCCTATAACATATGTTTCCCAAACTGGGGTTTATGAGTTGATGAAAAGCTAATAATTAATAAAATCATAAAAATGTAAAATTAAAATAAAATGAAAAGAATCTAAATAAAACATACTAAAAAAAAAGATTAATAATAATTCGTTTACCTGCAACTCATGTGACCATTAACGAATATCAAAGAACCGTGAACATTCAAATATCTCGTTAAATTATTAAAATATTCTCTTTTGACTTCATGGCCTCAAAAAACCAAAATGAACTATAATTTAAAACATAATCATCACAGAACGTGTATCTAAATAACTGAATCATAGCATTGAATCACTGAAAGAAACTCAAGGGATTTGTTTGAAATAGAACAAAGTATTAAACAGCGAAGTGGTTGGTCACTTTACATCAATCAGACAACCACTTCCTTTTTCAGTTCTGGGTCAGAATTAGCTGTAACATGGACTAGATCTTATGCTGGAAGTCAGAAGTCTGGAAACACAAGACTATAAATGATATTACTTGGGACCCAAACAATAATATCTAATTCTCTTCTTCAGTTTCTCTTTTACAGCTTTTCTTTCCTCCCTCCAGCTCGATGTGCCAGTCTTAAGTGTTTATCCTTCAGCCTGTTGTTACACTCCGACTAAGAAGCCTGAGCGTCTCCGAACCTGCTATTATCTCTTTTAGCTCTCTGCCCAGTGGCTCATCATCGCCTATCTGTGGAGAAGATCCCAGCCTGAGAGACGGGCTAGTGCCAGGAAATCAGAGCAGTTGGTAAGACTCCACGGTCAATAAAACACTGTTTGGTTTTCGGCATTAGAAAAACACTTTTTCCCCTACACACACACACGGGAGCTCGATAGGCTCCATCTGTGTGGACTGATGGACAGTGTTGTTTCTCTATTCCATATGAGAGGAAACCCTGTATCTCCAGACAGTAAAAGGTCAGGGTAGGAATAAACAATACATAAATACAGCAGCAAACCAGATTCTTACATTTTTCAAACAAAATTAGATAACACTGTTTTATAGTGTCTTTGTTACTCATATTATATGTACTTATTATAGTAATAACAGTAAATTATGCATAATTACATGCAACTAACCCTAAAATCAAATCCTAACCCTAAGGCCATGTGTCCACCAAAGCGTTTTTAGCCAGCTGAAAACGCCTAGCTGTGGGCAATCGAGAGCGTTTTGGCAGCGCAGCTTTTTTTTTTCTTTCAGTTGAGAAGATTTGCTTGCTATGATACAGAATGTCCGTGGAAGTGTTTCTAGCATCTTATTTCACATATAGTTTGTTTCTATACTGTTTCTATATTAAATTGTTGATACAATGTAAAGTATTTGCTCTGGCACTTGTTTTAAATTATTTTGTTTCGTTATTATGCCTGTTGTTGCCATCTGTTGACGTTGTACAAGCAGAATGTGGTGGATGGTCGGTGTTGTATTTGTCCCGCCCCTCCTCCACTGTGATTGGATGGCTGGGTAAAAAGTGACAGTGATGAGCGCTGCGTTTTACCCAAAGTTGAACATTCTTCAACTCTCGGCGACCGGTAAAAAAACGCTCAAATAGACGCTCAGAGCCTCGTTACACTTCTGGCGTTTTAAAAATGTGGTGCTCCCTTTGAAAACAATTGGAAAAATACGCTAGCCTTGGAAAAAAAACGCTTTGGTGGAGACACGGCCTGAATCTATAGTAAGTACATGTGGTTAATTAATATTACTCAGTATTTACATGTATAACTACACTATAACAAGGACACCTTACAATAAAGTGCAACCACAAATTATTAATTTTGACCATTGCCACTTATTAGAATCAAGAATAGACAGAAAACAGAAAATAAAGGGAAAGACAGGGGGAACAGGACCAGAACATTTTAAATATTTAAAAAAATGTATACTCTACTAGGGCTAATCACCAGGCCAGAGCTGAAAAAAGTATTGAATGTGTACTTGTAGTATACTTCATACCTTAAAATTATATTATTAAATAACTGTACTTGCAGATAATATAATATTAATGAAATAACAGGCCACTTAAAGAGTACTTTCATTCTAAGCACTTGTAGAAAGTGCACTTTGTAATAATGTCAAATTTAAAAGTCTTACTTTAAAGTACGTTTCAATAATCTGTTGTTGTGCTTTGAAAATACGCTTATTTTGAAGTGTTGACTAACATATTGAAGCACATGTAATGTACAGTACTGGATGATATTTTTAACTGCAATGTGTTATTCGATATTACATTTAAAGTTAATTTATTTTAAATGTAATAACTTCAGCATTACAAATGAGTAATTATAAATATATTTGAATTCATGACATTCAAGTTCCAATAGAAATGACATTAAAGTCAGCTATAGTTTGTTTTACCATAAATGCAAAACATTACATTTAGTTTGCACTTAAGTATATTCTTTTAATGTATATCATTACCATAATAAGTACTGTTTTTAAAAGTATGCTACTTTTTCCCCTCCCTCTGGTCAAACATTACATGGCTAGACTCTATTACAAACAGCATAAATTTGATATCATGAGAGCGTGAGCTGAAAACAGCATTTAATCTTGTTAATACATATCCTGAACAAAAGGCTGTAGAAATTATAGGCCATTAACATTGATAAGCAACTCTGCCAATGGCCATCCCGCCATTTAACCCAACCTTTATAGATCGGGAGAGTAGCAGACAATGATCAACCCCAAATTGGATTTTAAATGGGGTTCCAGAGAACTGAGCAAAGAGGAACAAGAGGACAGGATGAATGGCTAGTTGGTTGATCAGTAGTTTCACTGAGCTGGTGTGGATAACAACACCTCAGGGATCGCTGGACCTTAATGACCCTGTTTTTCCATCAGGACAATCAATTCATAAGGCCACTGAATAAAAATAAAATAGGTCATTGCGACTTTTTTTTTCCTCGCAATTCGAGTTTATATCTTGCAGTTCTGACTTTTTTCTCTCAAATGCGAGTTTATATCTCACAATTCTGACTATATTTCTCACAATCCTGACTTTTTCTTGCAATTCTGACTTTTTTCTAGCAAATGCGAGTTTATATCACGCAATTCTGACTTTATTTCTCGCAATTTGGAGTTTATATCTCGCAATTCTGACTTGTTTTCTTATAATTCTGACTTTATTTCTCGCAAATTGGGAGTTCATGACTCGCAATTCTTTATATTATAGTTTATATTTGGCAATTTTGACTTCTCTCAGAATTGTGAGATATAAACTCACATTTGTGAGTTATAAAGTCCAATTCTGAGGGGAAAAAAGACTGACTATAACTCACAATTCTAACTTTATAACTTACAATTGCAAATTTATTAAGTTTACATCTCGCCCTTCTGACTTTTTTTTCTCAGAATTGCGAGATATAAACTCGCAATTGCGAGAAAAAAAGTTAGAATTGTGAGATAAAAAGTCACAATTATCTTTTAAATTGTGTGTAAATATTCATACACACAAAATGAACTGAATGCTTCTGTACTACATAAATATTTGGAGATACATATTGCACAGTATGATCAAAGGAATTGTGAACATGTTTTGTACGACATTTAAATCGTGTCTTAAGGTTCGGAGGATTGAAGTCACACTTCATACGGAGCCCAATATGAGGCAATCAACAGTCACTCTCACTGTACCCTTTCATCTATCTGCTTTCTCTTGTTCTGCCTCTCTGACTCGTCCGTTTACCGTGGTTAATCCCCACAGCACAGCCACTCTCAGAGGCGGTGAGGCAGCTGCATGCAAAGCGTTTTCATAAATGCAGATATGTCAAGAAGGGACTTGAATGCCTCGTTCTATCGCTGTCTGATAATACGTACGTTCTTAAACAATATTCCCCATTGCTCTTCCATTCAACATTCCCAATGACTGACTGACAGTGCAAACCCCGTCTTCAGGAACTGTGGGTGATAATCTCACAGGAACTTTTTAACTCTCCAGAGCAAAACATCGTTTTCAGTCATCAAGTAAAATTACCTCAGCCCTTGTTCCACAAGCAGATCCTTTGATTAATGAAGTCATCTTGTGAAGATGGCAACTCTGGGGATACTTATATTCAAGCCAATGAATGTGGTAATTATTGTTATGACAAACTTCCTGGAAGGCAATTATTAGTGGTGTTTACTAAGGAAAGCAACACTATTAAAATTGCTCATAGTAACGGTTAGGGATTTGAGCAAACCACTAAACTAAGTACATAACTTGGTACTAGTGCTGCACTCTTTGTGCTACAGACATGAATGATTCCTCAAATCGAGTGTGTTGTTTATAAGAGGTGTGCTATTACTTTTCTAAGCAATCTGGACAATAAAACAGAAGGAGAAGGAACATCTTATATCTAGGGAACAGAATATCATATAAACTGGACTTCTTTCTTTTTTATTTTGCACAGCATGGAAAGCACCACCCACATTTTGTTAAACATTTTTTAAAAACCTAGTTTGTAATAAATGTGTACGAAGTTTACATGGAGAAACATACAAAAAGTATAAAACTCTGTAAAAAAGTACAGGGTTTCCACACCTTTTGGCCAATGGAATTCCATGATTTTTCTTTGACTTTTCCAGTCGTTCGCTATTGGGTGATACCGATTATTTAATTGCACATGCCTATTTTCCCATGTAGATTACCTTTGCCATTATCAAATAATCACTTTATCTTCAATTTAAAAAAAAAAATAATTTAAAGGGATAGTTCGCCAAAAGTGACCCAAACACAAGACTTTCACTCATCACTGAAACACAAATGAAGATATTTTTATTGAAACCTGAGATTTCTGTCCCTTCACTGAAAGTCCATGTGGTTCTCACATGTCAAGCAAGCACGTTTGAACTTCCATTCAGCATATTTGATGTGCTACATCATGTACTGTATATGTGTGCTGACTAATTAAATCTGTTCATCATATAAAAGCGATCATGTCATCGTTCAGAAGACTTGGATTAAATTGCTCAATTCTTGTGGATTATGTTTTTATGAACTTTTTGAACCTTCAACGTGACAGGTTTCAAATTGTCTCAGGTTTGAAAATACCTTACATATGTGTTTTGAAGATGAACAAAAGTCTTACTTTTTTTTTTTTTTTTTTTACAAAATAGTGAAAAATATTAATATTAGGGCTGGGTATTGACAAAACTAATGCTGTAAACTATACGTGGGAGTCAGTTTGTACTACATTACTATATTATTGAAGGTTAAAATTAACTGATTTGTATACAGTACAAACACTTAAATTACACTCAAGGAAGTTTTTATAATACTACATTTAAAATACTAACTTTACAATTACATAATTATATTTCTAGTCCAATGCGTTTTTTGAAATATAAACATTTAAATGGTGGCTGTCATAAAAACTTGATGGATTTATTCAAACATGCATTAAATATTGAAGAACATTAAAAATGATAATGAATATGTAATATGGTGCATGTATTTAACAAAATGCTCCTCTCTAGAGTTAATTTTTCCAGCTGGCTAATGAGTTATGGTCACTGAATATGGTTTTACTGAGGTAAATGTGAAGTTACATGACAGCCTATTGTTTACAAGCTGTTTTACTGACGTCTTTCTGCGGTTGAAACACTGATTGAGCGATTACATGAGACAGGATACAAATTTCTCTAAGTTGTGCTGTATCTTTTAACATAGTTTCGGGTGTTCATTCATGTTTATTTCTTATTATAGCAAACGAGATGATCAGTTCACATGCGCTTTGTGCTGCCGCCCAGGGTTGCCAGGTTTTCACAACAAAACCCGCCCAATTGACCCTTCGCAAAGACCCGTCCCCCTTAGTTACTGTTGCTTTGTCGACAAGCCATGGCGCTGTCACGCCACACAGAGTGAAAAATACATTGCAGAGCAAAGAGGACACTGACAACACGTCGACAGCAGGTAACTTATGATATTAAAGTATATAAGTCCCAGCTTTCAAATTGTCTAATTTTTAAAGAAATTCGAACAATAAAAAACATTTTGTGGCTCTTTAATGTGACGTGACAGACTGCAGTAGCGCCTCAGCTCAAGCGGCTCGTGAACAGATCATCTCTTCCTACTAGTTAATTTATATCATCAAATAAACATGAATGAACATGAGAAGGAATGTTGTTTCAAACGCTGAAAGACGTCAGTACACACCATTTTTCAAGTTCAAGTCCACCGAGGTTAGTTTTCTAACTCCTGACTGCTTTGTTGGACAAAATGGCGGATTCGGCGTTATGACTGGTTAGACCACTTGTCAATCAAACTCCCGGCGAAGGGTCAATTGCTACTCAAAACTAGCCCAATCGTGTTTCGGTGGGGTCCCACGGTAAAAATCGCGTTCCGGGGGGTAAAATATGTGTTTTTGGCAGGGTTCCCCTGGTAAAATTCTCATTCTAGGGGCTAAATATCATGTTATTTGGGGTCACTTCAACCCGCGGACATGAAAATCAACCCACGGCAACAGTGTTAAAGTAGCCCAATTCCACAGAAAAACTGCGGACTTGGCAACACAGCTGCCGCCTCTCTTGAACTGAGGCGCTGCAGCGATCTGTCACGCCACATTAAATAGTGCCAAAATGGTTATTTTTTTTAATTTTGTAATAAAATGGACAAAATTTGAAATCTGAGAGTTTGTTTTTATATCAAAAGTAACAAAGCTTATTGCCATCTATTGGATAGGAGGCACACTACAATGTTCCATTCATTCGTCAACTGAAAATAGACCAGACTAATCGATTTGTGGGATTTAATAATCAATATCGGTTCGTAAAAATGAGAATCGATTAAATCGAGAAATCAATATTTTTTTTTACCTAGCCCTAATTAATATCAGTGCATCTCTATTTGAATTCATTTTCCAAACTTTTTCAGGCCTGGATATCACAATTTTAAAATTCCCTTGTATTTCCAGGTTTACCATGGCTGTGGTACTTTTTAGTTAGTATGCAGTGTTGAAAACATCAGCAAACTCTGGGACACACGTGCTCTTTGGACACCCAGCAGCTAATGAGAATGAAGCATGAAAAAGTGTCTTCCCAGGTCTAATCTGTGAACAGCCTGGCAGTGTTTCTCATGAGAGAGGTGTGAGAGAGACTCTTGCAGTCTTGACTGGCATTTACACCTCTCAGGCAGGTGCCGTCACTCTAATTATTTACTCGGGCTGCTGGGACGGGGCTGTATGCCAGCAGAACAGCAGACATACACAGAGAGCAATCCCTAAAAGTGGACATTGCTGCCACAGCGGGACTCAAAGCTCATGTTCGTTACACTGGCAACACACCGAGGAATCAATGACCTGTTAGTGGAAATCACTGTCTGATTCAGAGCGCAGAGATCCGGATCTATTAATAGCAGTCTATTCATCCACCCCGGAGATCTGTGAAGACAAAAATGCTGTTTGATGATGCAGAGATTCAAATCCCTACCTGTCCTCAATGAGCTGGTCTTTGTACATCCATGTGACTGAGGGTGTGGGATATCCCGTCACCACACAGGGGAGCAGCACGCTCTCCCCAACGACTTTAGACACATGTTGAGGCTCTAGGAGAAACTCCAGAGTCCTCTCCTCTCCTGATTCTGCACAGAACAGAGAAGGGAATGCAGTCAATGTCTGTCCTTATGCTTCATTTGACACAGCAAAAAATAAATAAGTAAATAAATAATTTTAAAATCTTTTTTTTTGTTTGTCAGTAAAAAATTCTAAACAGCCCTAAGACAAAATAAATATAAATTCTATACAATATTAAAAGTTTTTTTTTTTTCCCAAATAATATATTTCATTATCAGTGTGGGGTAAGTTACTCTAAAAGAGTAATTAATTACTAGCTACTAATTACATCTTCAGCAGTGTGATTAGATTACTGAGTCCCGCCCTACATTTGCTCTTGTTCGAGAAGCTTTTCACTCAGATATACGTCAGAACAGGGAGGAAAACTTCAGTTTCATACAGACTTTAAGTTTCAGTTTATGTTTCTTACTTTATTGGGAATCTCTATTGGGAGTGCTAGCTCACCAAAAGATAAAAATTCTGTTATTTTTTTACTCACCCTCAAGTCTTTCCAAACTTGTATGACTTACTTCTGTCGGACAACATAAAATATGATGAGAAATTTCTCAGCGTCCATAGAATGGAAGTCAATGGGGTCCAATGTTGTTTGGTTTCCCAACGTTTGGTTCCAAAGAGGAAGGAAAGTCATAGAGGTTTGCAACCACATGAGGGTGAGTAAATGAGTGGACAACACAATTTAGGCTTTTTTGGCATAAAAAGTGGGCTAAGAAAAAATATCTGAAAAACACAAATCAGGCTATATTCTCTTCAGACAATTATTCAATACAGTTTACAAAAAGTTACTCTCCAAGCATATTTGTCTTGTTTCATTAAAGGATTAGTTCACTTCAGAATTAAAATTTCCTGATAATTTACTCACCCCCATGTCATCCAAGATGTTCATGTCTTTCTTTCTTCAGTCAAAAAGAAATTAAGATTTTTAAGGAAAACATTCCAGGATTTTTCTCCATATAGTGGACTTCAACAGTTACCAATGGGCTGAAGGTCCAAATTGCAGTTTCAGTGCAGCTTCAAAGGGCTCTACACAATCCCGGATGAGGAATAAGGGTCTTATCTAGCAAAACGATCTGCCATTTTCTAAAAAAATAAATAAAAATTTATATACTTTTTAACCAGAAATGCTCATCTTGCACTGCTCTGAAATGCGCCATGCATTACGTAATCACGTTGGAAAGGTCAAGCGTGACATAGGCGGGAGTACCGATCCAGTGTTTACAAAGCAAACGTGCAAAGACCAAGTCAAATGCCCTTTACAAAAAAAGGTAAAACCACAATGTCAGATGATTTTGAAGTTAAAGGAGAAAACGAGATGGAGTTTTTCGCCCTACCACGGCAATTCCACCTACGTCACTCATGACCTTTCCAACGTGATTACGTAATGCGTGGCGCATTGCAGAGCAGTGCAAGATGAGCATTTCTGGTTAAAAAGTATATACATTTTTATTTATTTTTTTTAGAAAATGACAGATCGTTTCACTAGATTCCTCATCTGGGATTGTGTAGAGCCCTTTGAAGCTGCATTCAAACTGCAATTTAAACCTTTAACCTGTTGAACCCTGTTGAAGTCCACTATATGGAGAAAAATCCTGGAATGTTTTCCTCAGAAACCTTAATTTCCTTTCGACTGAAGATGAAGAGACAGAAACATCTTGGATGACATGGGGGTGAGTAAATCAAATTTTAATTCTGAAGTGAACTAATCCTTTAAGGATGTTCACTGGAAAACCAGACAAAAATAATGATTAAGAAAAAGAAGCTGCACAACAAGAAAACCATCTTAAAAAATGTTTGACCTTACAGATAAAAGATTTTTGCTCCACTAGTTGCACCAAATTCAGTGAATGAAATTATGAAATTATATTCATGAAATTATTAAATGAAATTACATTTGCTCCATACAGGTTTCCTAAACACTCCTTTTGGCTGCCACTGGTCAGACAAACAGGTAGACCCACCCCAAACTTACGCTATTGGTTGAACCATAAGTTGACATGTCGTGGCACTTAAATAAACAGCAATCTTCTACAAATTACTTACTTTTTTTTATTTTTTAACATTTACTGTAAAGACCAGGTGTGTCCAAGTTTGATCCTGGATGGCCACTGTCCTACAGAGTTTAGCTCCAACTCACCTTCCTGGAAGTTTCTAGTATGCCTAATTAGACCTTGATTAGCTGGTTCAGGTGTGTTTAACTGGGGTTGGAGCTAAACTCTGCAGGACAGTGGCCCTCCAGGGCCGAGTTTGGACACCCCTGGTATAGAAAGTATACGCTTTACCTTTTAGGCTTAAGCTTTTAAAATTTTTCTTTTTAATACTCATTGCTTATTTATCTCGTTGAGGGAAAAAGAAATTCAAAATGAGTTTTTATTTCTCTCTTTACATATTACTGCATCATGTTGCCTCCTGCTCCATGTTTGGTGCGATAACCTCAGCAGGCGACGGTGCTTCAGGCCTGGTTCATGTTCTCTAATATCTCACTCAGTGCTCATGACTGCCTGGAAAAATAAATCCGCCTGCTGAGTATCTGCCACAAAGGAGCTCAATCCTCTTTAACTTTAGCATAAATTACATTGTTCTATTTGATAACACCACATGTGGCCGTCCTGCTCCAAGAGGCTTCCTTTAAAGCTTTCTCTCTCCCCGCAATTGTGTGAGTTTCAGTAGGGCATGAAAAATCAAGGAAAAATCAGATTCAATGGCTTGCATTTTTTATTGTGAGGAATGCAGGGAAATTGGCTTTTTCCCCCTAAGAGCTTTTATTCTTTAAGGAGGAAAAAACTTTTTTTGGACAAACCTGACTGAATTTGTTTCTCATGAATTAAAAAACGTTTGATACAAAGGGTTATGAATAAAAGCAAAACAATGAATGATTATATAAATATATCTCAGTATCTCACAAAAGTAAGTACACCCCTCACATTTCAGCAACCATCTTAGTATATCTTCTCAAGGGACAATACTATAGAAATGAAACTTGGATATATTTTAGAATAGTCAATGTGCAACTTGTATAGCAGTATAGATTTACTGTCCTCTGAAAATAACTTAACATACAGCCATTATTGTCTATATAGCTGGCAACAAAAGTGAGTACACCCTAAGTGATAACAGTTGTATGTTGTTTAACCATGCAAAGCCAGATGTCCTATTCTTCATGTTTTTGTCTGCTTGACAGGACCATAAAAATGTGTGGATCTTGTATTAGAGCAGTTAAAATTTGGTGCTTTGAGTACAATTCTCTCATACTGATCACTGGATGTTCAACATGGCACCTCATGGCAAAGGCATGCTCACACGAAATATTGACACTTTGGACACAGTTTTGACATGTTCACTATTGTACTCACTGTTGTTGCCAGTTATTTAGACAATAATGGCTGTATGTTGACTTATTTTCAGAGGACAGTAAATCTATACTGTTATACAAGCTGCACATTGTCTACTCTAAAGTATATCCAATTTTCATTTCTATAGTATTGTCCCTTGAGAACATATAATACAATGGTTGCTGAAATATGAGGGGTGTA
This sequence comes from Hypophthalmichthys nobilis, assembly GCA_037950665.1. Classification (NCBI taxonomy): domain Eukaryota; kingdom Metazoa; phylum Chordata; class Actinopteri; order Cypriniformes; family Xenocyprididae; genus Hypophthalmichthys; species Hypophthalmichthys nobilis. The sequence continues at coordinate 4,519,498 of CM075470.1, forward strand.
CTCACTTTTGTGAGATACTGTATATATATATATATATATATAGCGCTTGCATATTACTAGGATATTGGCTGTTTATTAGTACTTATAAAGCACAGATTGATGTTTTATTCTGCATGACTCTTAATTCTACATCCCTTAATCCTGCCCAATACCTAACTTTAACAACTACAACTATTGATCATTGTAGCCAATCACAAACATCTATTGAGTGCGTGAACACAATGGCCAATCAGAGGTGTTTACGAATCTGCTGAACAGTGCTCAGGGGAAATGTTGGTATTGTCACATTTTTAGTACCGAAGTTGGTACTTTTGACAACACTAGTGATGATATATTCATGTGATTATAAGTATGGAATAATTACCAGGCAGTATCTGTAATTGAGCCTCTTCACTGGTCTTGGTGGGCCCAGCGTTCTCGATCACGCAGCGGTACAGGCCTGCGTCTGCCTCTGTGGCGTTGCTGATAACGAGAGCACCGCTGGGAAGTGTGAACACTCTCTGGTCCAGCTCAACCGGCTCTTTGTTTTGTTCCCAGCGGATGAAAGACACCAGATCTGGATTCACCTCACAGTTCAGCACGTGACTGTCACCCACCCGCACTGATGCCGCTTCCGGCTGACTGAGGTACCGTGGTATACCTAAAAGCAGAGAGAAGGAAAGTAAGGAATTAGAATAATTACAATAAATTCTAGAGTTGCACCGATACTAAATTTCTCTTCCGATTATTCAGAATGATATCTGCCGATTCCGATAGTTTGATTTTCTTAAGCGAAAAAAAAATCTCTCCCAACTAATGCTGTAAACTGTACAGGGAACCCTCTCATTTGGTATACAACTCAGTTGCACATAAGGTAGTTCTCATAAACACTTTTCTTCATGACAAATTTATTCAAACATACATATATAATTAACGGTAAATAAGCTCATCTTTAGTGTTTTTTTTATAACTAACTAATGGACTGTGAACATTGGATAACTTTCCTGAGGTAAATGCCACGTTAAGTGACATTAAGCTGTTTTATTGACGTCTTTTCATGGTTGAAACACTGATTGAGCGATTACATGAGACATCATACATTTCGGTAAGTTGTACTGTATCTTGCAACATACATTCTGATGTTCATGCATGTTTTTTCATGCTATAACTTGTATTAAAGTGGAAGAAAAGACTCGCGTTCCACGCTACCGCTTGAACTGAGGCTCTACAGCGATCCCTCACATCACATTTAAGAGTATCAAAATGCCATTTACTGTTTGAATTCCATGATAAAATGGACAGAATTTGAAAGCTGAGAATTTGTTTCACAACTAACAAAGCTTTTTGCGATTATTGGATGGGAGGCATGCTACAAATAATGTTTGGTTAAGGGAAAAACTGAGGACCTTGCAACCCTGGCTTGAACTACGGGTGATTCATAGGGGCAAACAGACCCTATGATAAAAAATAATTGCTTTTATCGGCCCATACCAATTACTGGCCAATACATCAGTGATCCCCATATAAATTCATTATCATATACAGGTTTGCACTGAAGTCAATATGAAATGGTATTCACTCTGGTAAACAGACTAGCACTGATTTTGAAATTTTACAATACCAACAGCAATGCCTAATGCTATTTGCCTGTAGGCTAACATTATTTTCTTTGCCCGTGTGATCTATTTGTTTTAGAGGTGGTGGAAGTTATTGCATTTTGAATTGAAGACAATTGTAATGATGTACACTGAGGAATCATGCGCAATGAGATAAATATGGTCTATTTTAATTTCATATTCACTTTAAATGGTTAATTATCTTCAGAGATTCAATTCTGAGTCCAATAAGCAGCTCTTTAGAGGTGGAAAAAAAAAAAAAAAAAAACCTAAAACCCAAGGGCATATTTTACACTCAAACATCTGTAAATGAAATGGCTCACAAGTGTTTACACTTCCTGCAGTTCCCCTGGTGTCCTTCAAGCACCAGACCCGCCAAGAACCTTGTCTGTAAACAGGAAGTGGTGCTGACAGACTACCAAGTCACAGTTTTCTCTGCTCCTTAGCTGTGGCATAGTGATAATGTCCAGAGAAATTACTTTACATTAGGACTGGGGTGTTTTTTTAACTGATTATGATGGTATATTCATAATTATCATGAAATTGTTAATTTCCGTAATTCAGTTCAAACTATGTGATTCAAATAACTAGCTTCCGACAGATGACCGTACGCATACTACGCAAGTCGACTTGCGCCACAAGAGTAACCCCTGATGCCATGTATGACACAGGATGTAGGAGTATAGTAAGCTTAGACGGCACTTGCAGTTTAAACAAATAGGGCTGGGCAACAAACTCAAGCTCCTCTTCTCTTATATTGAAATCCTCTGACATTTCTCTTAAAATTTCTCGTTTTAGACTTCTAATTTGTGACTGGTGTTTTGTTTTACTTTATCCTCTGCGCTTTGCATCATTGCATCGGGTCAGAGTTCACTCTTTCGCCGTAAATAAATGCGTACGGCCGTCTGCCGTAAGCTAGTTATCATAGTTGATAAAGTTTTAAATATGGATATTTTTTTTTTACAAAAACCCATCGCTTCGCTTCAGAAGGCCTTTAGTTACCCCCTGGAGCCGTATGGATTATTTTTATGATAGACGGATGCATTTTTTGGGCTTCAAAATTCACTACCATGATAAAGCTCGGTCTGAAAGAAGAAAGTCATATACACCTAGGATGGCTTGAGGATGAGTAAATCATGGGGAAAATTTAATTTGGGGTGAACTATCCCTTTAAGTATGGTTCTCAGGTAGTACTACTCTTTACACCTCTGCTGGTGCATGCGAAGAAGGAACGAGCTGCTTTGTCATTAGCATTGCCGCTAAAGCTCAAAACAGAGACCCATGCAGGTTAACATAAAGACTCGTACATGAGCATGTCTTTGTGAGTGATTAGGAGAGAAAAGTGATGAGGATTCCTTTGTCTGGCATTAGTCCGTTACAGACATGCCATGCTCTCGCTCTCTCCTAATGTGAAAGAGCATGCAGTGAGAGATGCTATCAGCGGCTGGCTCTGACTGAACAGAGAACAGCATTCATTCATCTCCACAGGCTCTGCTTTATAACAGCAGACAGAAAGGTTTCACAGAGCATGCTGTGGGCTTTTAATCCCCTTATAAACTATATACAAAATCAGGCTTTTACAACAGAACTGCTTTTATACTCTCACAGGAAACTTTATGGGGAGAACTGTGTCTAAGTACTAGTACTGCTCCATATCAGAGCAAATCAGGAAAAGACAAAAGACAAAAATCCAGGCATCGTTAGATACACTTCTGTATGCCTACAGTATTAAATATTTACAATATATTTAAGGGACAATGCAAGCTGGTCATTATTGCAAAATAAACACCTTAGAGGGGATCAGCACCCTGATGTAAAGTGGATGACTATATCAGACGTACGATATGTCTATTGAGCTAATAAATACATGCATTATTGGAAAGTAAATGATGATTTCAGTTTAAATTATTTAAATATGTGAGAAGGCAGATAGTGCAGAGTGATACCAGACATGAAATACAACTATACAATTTGTTATGCAAAAATATTTGACCACAGAATGCCACGACTGACCAATCAGGCAATGCAGATCAAGATTCATAAACACTGTTCCAGAAGGCTTTGTGTCACAATTCATAGGTATACTGTAAGAGTGCCAAGACCAAAATAGACTTGGAAAGTCCAACTGATTCATCAGAAAAATGCATTCTGGAAGTCCACGCATGGCATTTTACATGTTTAAAAAAAAAGTTTTAGTAAAAAAATAAATAAATAAATAAATAAAATAAAGATTACATTACAAAAACTATACATAATTTACACAAAATTATACATATACATACAAAATGTATACATATATACACACAGTAAGTGGTAAATATTGCTGTGCTACTACTGTTGTACAGTATATTGGTGCAATATACAATTAATAATAATATTTAAATAATATTATAAACTAAAACAATTTTGAATAATTTTGAATGTTTTAACGTTTTTATTTATATATTACATTCATACAGTGCATTAACATTCATATATATATTTTTATATATGATATATATTTTTATATTTTTTTTACTTTTATACAGAATGATCCATTAAATTGAATTCTATTTCAAATATATGCTGTTGTTTTACAATTTCAACTAATCAAAGAATCCTGAAAAAAAAAATGATCACAGTTCCCACAAAAATATGAAGCAGCTCAACTGTTTTCCACATCGATAATAAGAAATGCTTATTGAGCAGTAAATCAGCATATTAGAATGATTTCTGAAGGATCATGTGACACTGAAGACTGGAGTAATGATGCTGAAAATTCCAGCATCAAACCAGCATAAACCAACTTGGACCGGCATGGGAACTCATGCTGGTTTAAACTGGTCTTTTCAGCAGGGCCTGGTAAAGCAAATATTAATAGTTTAGGCTACAGTTCAGGCAACGTGTTTTGGTGGCAGTGGGAACCCTCCCTGCTGTTATATTCTTCCTCTGTTTCGTTCCTTTCCAGCCACATAGTCCAAGAGCAACATTTACTGAGTGATTCATTGTAGATGCTACATAGGAACCAGTGCTGGACCTCACAAAAATGACTCGCAGACAAACTCTGAGGGTCTACCACACTCAATGTGCACAAACTCACATGCGCACACATACAGTATCCCGTCCTGGTGGCCTGACCCAGGCATCAATCTCAGTACACAAGATCACGCTACAAACTGGAGATCGGGATTGACAGAGCCATTAGAGTTTATTGGCCAGACTTGTGTGATTTCACTGGACAGGACAGTCCGCTCAATGGTCAGATTGTCAGCTCTGCCACTGGTTGTCCACTGTTAAACAGCACATCACCAACTTGCTAATCTAACATGATCATTAGAGGTTAGTACAGGCAGAAGAAAACAGACAATTGATTGGATGATGAGAACTTCCATCTAATTGTACGTGTACACTAATGCGCATCTTTTTCTTTGTTTTGGCCAATGGTCCAGCGAAAACTGAGCTTTTTGAAGAAGCTCTTCCCAAGTAGTTATATGCCATTTTCACAGTAGTGTGGGCTGTGAAAAAGAAGGTATTGATATTGTGATGGAATTTTTAATTAATCATAACTAACATTACGTTTCCTTGCAGGATTAATATTTATATGCTTTCGAAACCTAAATGTCCCCAAACCTTGGGCCAAAATCTGAATCATATCTGAAAATAACAAAAGGGAAAATAAAACTTAGGGACATGGCTTGACAACTATCTAAATATAATAGCCCCATGACATATTGAGTAATCAAAGAACTAATGAACCCATGATCTAAATTTGCTTTTAACTACAGAAGGGTTTGAAGCAATCATATTTTGAACCATGTTCCTATACTATATAAACTGTTGTATTCTTTTTGCTGGTGAGATTCTCTGTGATTGATTCAAGGTCCTCTGGCTGTGATTAAAGCATATACAAAGGCATTGTCTGGAGTCTGCCTAATTTTTGCTGCACAACAAGTTAGTAGAACACTAGAGACCTTATTCCCAAGTGATAGTGTTAAAAAGGGACGAGATGTCGTTCGACTCAGAGTGAGACTCTTAGGCCGGGTTTCGATGTTGTTAGACAGTATAATTCTTAGGCATCGGATTGCCAGACAGAGAAGCGTGATTGGTCACTCCAGAGAACATGTCTCCACTGCTCTAGAGTCCAGTGGCGGCGTGCTTTACACCACTGCATCTGACGCTTTCCATTGCACTTGGTGATATAAGACTTGGATGCAGCTGCTCGGCCATGGAAACCCATTCCATGAAGCTCTCTACGCACTGTTCTTGAGCTAATCTGAAGGCCACTCGAAGTTTGGAGGTCTGTAGCTATTGACTCTGCAGAAAGTTGGCGACTTCTGCGCACTGTGTGCCTCAGCATGTGCTGAACCCGCTCTGTGATTTTACATGGCTTACCACTTCATGGCTGAGTTGCTGTTCCCAATTGCTTCCACTTTGTTATGATACCACTAGCAGTTGACCGTGGAATATTTAGTAGTGAGGAAATTTCACGAATGGACTTATTGCACAGGTGGCAACCTATCACGGTACCACGCTTGAATTCACTGAGCTCCTGAGAGCAACCCATTCTTTCACAAATGTTTGTAGAAGCAGTCTGCATGCCTAGGTGCTTGATTTTATACACCTGTGGCCATGGAAGTGATTGGAACACCTGAATTCAATGATTTGGAGGGGTGTCCCAATACTTTTAGCAATATAGTGTATCTATATTTACACCGGTATGTGCCTGCTATGTGCTATTCACTTTCACAGTGTTGCTCAAAATAAATGTTACTTTGTACAATCTTCATATTACATTCTTGCAAAGATGACAATTAACTCACAATTGCTGTCCTGTGGCAAAACATGAGGAATTGTGTTTTAGGCCCTGTTTACACCTGGTATTAAGACGCATTTTGGTCGATCAGATCACAAGTTGACGAGGGAGACACATTCCCGTTTACACCTGGTGTTCTAATCTGTCTCTTTTGTCCACTTTCAACCACTTCTGTCCTGATTTCTTTGAGGGGAGGGTCTATGGTCAGGTTTTTTTTTTTTGTTTTTTTTTTAGATATTTTGATCTAATGGACAAAATACGATTGAGCAATTTACATATGAACGTGACTGGAAACGAAGAAAAACATACGGAGAGAACAGCTTTAGTTTCTGCTCTGATAGCTGCAAGACCATGGCAATTGCTGTGAGTGTGTGTTAGAAATCAGGAATGGTGAGAGAATATTGTGCTTGGAACGTTTTTCGTCTTCAACTGACAAAGCTATGGCTAGCGCGCTTCTCATAATGTTTACGCATTAAGCCAGTAGACAGAGAGTAGGAGGTCTTTTATGGCTATTTGAACAGAAGAATAGCATGAGAACTTTATTATGTCTGGTCTCTCTGTATCATCTCAGTGAGCTTTTATAATGTTTTACGCATGCACATTAAGATGATTTTAGGGATTTCTGACGTTTCAGTGATTGAAAACGCTATAGTGTGGACAGAGAGCGTTTTGAAACAAAAATGTAAATTTCAAATAAATCAAGATTGATGTAGAAAACAGAATCCACACAATGCGAGGGTAAAATCCTGCAGAGAAATATAACAACCTCAAATCAGGGCCCCAAAGGCCCCTAGTGTACCATGAAGCAGGCCCCAGCTTCCATTTACTCCCATCAAACCAAGAAAAGAATTTGAGCGGGTATAAGGTCTCCTCTACCCCGCTGGTCTGAAGCTCATTCATGGTTCATTCGACTCTGTGGATCCTCTTCTTTATTGGGTCTTAGAGGCGGCAGGCAGCTCTTTAAAAAGCTCCAGAAATTTACAGGCTCACGGACAAACAGCCCCTTCCATTTTGCGACAGGGTTTTTAGGCCTGTAGAGAGCGAGTCATGCTGAGCGTGATTTACCGACACTGTTAAAGCTGGATATGAGGAGATAAATCTGGGGTTGGGAAGGTCTGGAATGAAAACAAAGAGACCAACCTCACAGCAGCGTGGGTTTGAGCAGCAGTAAACAAAGTTTGTAGCTTATAACCTAAGCAAAGGCCAAACCCCACTGAGGGGAAATAAATAGGCTTACCTGCCTTAGCCGTACACATTATTATCAGGAAGTGGCACTAACTGTGTGATATACATCACCATTGCTTTTCTTACATTTTACATTCCATTCTTTTAATTACATTATTTATAAATGTTTGGAATATCAAGAAATTGGCATGTACCCATTACTTCCCATTACATTTTAATTAAAAATTTAATGTAAAGTTGTAATGTTGTATTTATTGAAATTCACCGTCTTTTTCTATTATTGTGCAATGACAATGCAATTACCCTGCCTCCTTGTTTATTTGTTTTACTACACATATTTAGCCTTCACTTGTGAAAAAAAAGAAGTGTGCTTAATTGTATTGAATGTGCTATTGTAGTGTACTTCAAATCTTAAAAGTATATGTTTAAAAAAAAAAAAAAACTCTACTTGCAGATAATATAATATTAATAAAATAAAAGGCCACTAAAGAAAGTACTTTCATGACTTTAACACACTTAATTACACTTCTAAAAAGTGCATTTTGTAACAATGTCAAAGTTTTAATTTAAAGAGTTAGTTCACCCAAAAATGAAAATTCTGTCATTAATTACTCACCCTCATGTCGTTCTACACCTGTAAGACTTTCGTTCATCTTCAGAACACAAATAAAGATCTTTTTGATGAAATCTGAGAGCTTTCTGTCCCTTCAGTCATGCAAATGAAAATTTGACACTTCAAAAAGTTCATAAAGGGATCATAAAACTAATCCATATGAATTAAGCAGTTTAGTCCAAATTTTCTGAAGAGATTCAATCGCTTTATATGATGAACAGATTGAATTTAGGCTTTTATTTTCACATATGAAGTGAGCGTCAAAGTTTCAGTTGTGTAGCTGTCAGTGGAGGGACAGAAATCTCTCATATTTAATTAAAAAGATCTTAAGTTTTGTTCTGAAGATGAACGAAAGTCTTACGGGTTTAGATCGACACAAGGGTGAGTAATTAATAACAGAACTTTCATTACACGTGTAAAGTACTGATTATCATTTTTAAGCATAGTGTGTTATTTGATATTACATCTAAAGTTTACATATATAAATTTTACTAAATTGCAACTTCATCATTACAAATGTGTAATTTTAAATACGTTTAAATACATGACAAAAGTTTCAATAAAAAAGGACATTAAAGTATATTTTAGTTTGTCAGTACATTCGACAGTACACGTTAATCATATTTCAAAGACAATAGAAGTAATTATGAAATTACATATACTTAAGTAGGTCAAAAAAGCGCTCTTAAATTCAGCTAATTGCATTTTATATGAATCTAAACTATACTGCTTTTTCTTGTAATTTCCATTAACATGCAATTAAGTGTCCAAAAACATTAAAACAACATAAGTGCAAACTGAATGAAGAGTATATTATATCTGCAATAAGTACTTTGTTTTAAAATTATGCTAGTTATAATAGTTATAAGTTTTAAAATTAAGTGTAGTTATTTTTCACATGGGTTATAATAATTATTATTTTATTATCTTTTTTTTTTTGTTTGTTTGTTTCCAGGAAAGGCCTTATATTGTATGGGCAAAGATGTACAGTAACTGTTCAAACCCAAGACAAGGAGGGTTGGACTGCCTGTGTTTAAAGGCATGGAAAACTGTGGTTCTACTGGAGGAGCATTCAAAGGACTTTCACTTGAGTTTACTGGAGTTCAAGGACATGAGAAAGCAGAAGCTGCAATAGAGATGTTTACAAATGCTGTCCATCAATGAAATAACCTAACATCCTGTGTAGCCTATAAAAGACTGATGAGTTGTTTGTGACAACAGATTTCAAGAGCTGATGTCAAGAAGCCCGGAGCTGATTACATCTTTGATTAAAACCGTGATTACTGTATTGTATACTTTAATGGTTAAGTTTTATTTGCCTTTACCTTTCTGATTAAACTAAAAAGAAATGTAACCAATTAATAGATTGAATTGTTAACAAAAAACTGCCTACAGAGGTTTTGATTTTTAGTGTTTGAAGACCTTAAGCAAGAACAGGAGGAGTCAAGTGAAGTTGTAAGTATTTTGAAATGGTTATAATTTAGGCCAGACTTGACTTGCTTCTATACTAATGAACATAAGAATAATAAGATTAATGAGATGAGGATGAGTATATAAGGTTAAAGGTGTAAGATCGAAGTACACACCACAAAACACAATGTAGTTATAAAAATGTCATTTTCTGAGAATTTGACATTATGATTTGGCATTTGTCCCTTAAAAGATTAGGGTTTAATATTTCTGATCTCATGCACACTAAAAAATGTTGGGTTAAAAACAGCCCAAGTTGGGTTGAAAATGGACAAACCCAGCGGTTGGGTTGTTTTAGCCCTGTTTTAACTCAGTGGTTGGGTTAAATGTTTGCCCAACCTGCTGGGTAGTTTTATTTAACTCAACAATTGTTTAAAAATGACTGTATTGCTTGCTTAAAATGAAACCAACATATGTTGAAAATGACCATTTATTAATAAGTTTAATGAATAATAATTAAACAATAAAAATTTATTAAATTGCTTATTAATAAATATTCACCTTTTGATTAATATTGTTGCCTCTATTAATTGTGTCTCTGATTTTTAATTTCCAACCTAGTTTGGGTTCATTTTAATTCAGCCATATAGTAATTTTTAAACAATAGTTGAGTTAAATAAAACTGCTCAGCATGTCAGGCAAGCATTTAACCCAACCGCTGGGTTAAAACAACCCACTTGCTGGGCTTGTCCATTTTCAACCCAGCATTTTTTTTTTTTTTTTTTTAGAGTGTATGAAAGAAAGTTTCGCTTACAGTCTTTATTAGTATTTAATCATGTTTGCACTTCCTGTTTATCAGCCTTGTTAAGCTCAATATTTCAATTTTATGCAGAAAAATTAGTTGTCATTAAAAAATAAAAATTCAGCACAAATACTGTTTACTGAGAATGACCAACTACCATTCCATCTTCTTTTACTAAAAGATAGGATTTAGGTTGACCACCCTTTTTTTTCTCTCATGAAATATTCATATTGAGGTTTGCGCAATCTTAACATGGCTTCTGTCCAAATAAGAAAGCTGTTTGAGCTCCAGTTATCTGTCCTGTAGTTCTATAAATATGCTGTCTAAGGAGGACCTAAAGGAGAAAACTGCCAGCCATAACATGACCCAGTTCAGGGAGGAGTCACACTGAGAATTGCATGTCACCTTTTCCAGCCTGTAAATTTTGCATGAGTCTTACAAGCAGAGATAAATATTTTATAGTGGTCTGTGAGATCTTCTATTATGATTTTAAATGGAGTCAACCAGACAGCTGGTTATATCTATCCAGACCTCCTCTGTGTTTGGTTAAACACTCATGAACAAAGATCAAAGTGTAGATTCTTCAGTCAATGCAAGTTAAGATCGGAGTTAAAATTCAGTCAACTTGTGTGGTAAAACATTGCACAAAGCACTGACAATATAAGTTTAAAGAGTGATGACATATGGCATAATTTATGTTGACACAATCAATCACTAAATGTTTAAGGAGACATATAAATGTAACTTCCTCAAATCAATGATACATGGAAATGCTTTTAAAACCTGACAGAGGTTGTGCTGTCACTACGGGTACAACACTATAACGGTAACTTTAAACAACACATTATCTTCAGAAATAAGAATCAGAAATTAGGCAGAGTGGCTGGGCAACGCTGACCACAGACTTGAGACTAGTGTGAAATTTTCTCACTCAAACCACTGGTTACCTGCTGCTGCTTCTGATTGCTTTTAGAGGGAAGAGCTGCACATAAACTGTTCTAGGATCAGTTTTCACCATATTATTAGCATACTGGCAAAACATATTTGGAAAACGATCCAGTGCATATCTGTGTTTGCGCTCTGAAGAACGACAGGACTTACGACGCGTTTTTGCAGCATTGAGTAATATAGCCAATCACAAACATATCTGTTGACCAATCAGGAGGTGTTTAAGTTAGCAAAAACTTTGGCGTTTTGAGCGGCGAGTGGATTCTGAGTTCTGCACGCTAGCAAATATCCTCTCATTTAAAAATTTAAAAATAAAGTTTGAAATTTAATAAATTAAATTTTAGTATATTATTATCATTATATTTTTCTTAAATACTAATTTATTTTACAGTGAAATTAATTACAGTACAATTAATGTTTATTTTTATTTATTTATTTTAAATTATTATTATTATATCCATCCATATTGATGTATAATCACAAAAGTTAGGCCAATTTTGCAGCCCTACAAACAAACACATGAAAAGTGTTTATTGCATTTTTAAATTGCAATCACAAAAAAAAAAAAAAAATCTCGCAATTAGATTTGTTCCCCAAATTGTGCAGCAAGATTGTGAGAACAAAGGTATTTATTTGTTGAAATAATGTGGGTTTACCACAGGTTCATCTATTTTTCTTTTAACTACTGAGTCCTTCATCTCTCCTAACTATAGAAATGAATGTCAGTTTATGCCCACGGGTTGTATTCTGAGCCGGTTTCCCAGAAGCGGCCGACTGCTGACGGACACACACATTAGTGAACGAGCAGCGCTTTCCCATGAGGCTGCCTCATCAGAAGTCTAATACAATAAAACTTCACTTCCCATCTGATACATTAGCACTGCATCAATGTGAGAAATCACCAGCGTACAGTCACATCTGCTTCACCGCTGACTAAAACACAAGACCACAGCAGGTTACGGTCAGGTGACCTCGCTCAAACAGCTGAGATGACATTTATTTAAAGGAAACACCAGTGGCAGGTTTGCATGAAATCCTCTGGTATCTTGTCAAATGTTCTGTTGATTTTTCCTGTGATCAGCTGCAACACGGTCACCACACAAGAGTTTTCAGAAAGCCCAATACCACCAAACAGGATGACATTTCATTTCACAGTGCCGTGGAGGTAATTGCAAAAGAAATGATTTTCAGTCATGGAGACTAGATCGCAGGAGAGCAGCAGTGAGATGGACAGTGTAATACGGCTCCTGTCCACAGCGGGATTCACAGCTCAAGTGTGGACCAATCATGAGGATGACTGGGAAAGGTGGACCTGATGTTGTTTAACATTTTGCAAAGTGCTTCTCTAAAGATATAGAAAGTATGTTTTATGAATTAATTATCTTCTAATAATTCAAAGTTTAATCAAATACATAAATTATATTGTTAATTGTGTTTTTAAAACACATTTGTTTTGGCTTTTGTGATTATTTTTAATGTATCGTCAGTAAGAGGTATCAGTGGGTTTGACCCACTCTGCTAAAGGGGAGGGGCCTCTGTTTGATCTTGAATTTGCATACAGACGAGTTAATGAAAATGCACACCAGTCCTTTATGCCCTTAAAACATGTCTTGAATATCAACCACACAGACAGGAAAAACAGACTAATAATTATTGGTGTTGGAGCCCTTTATTATTTATTGTATACTGTAGAAGTATGAAGCACTGGGACACTGTGTGTGCTGCTCTCAGAGGGTTTTAATTGCTTAGTGGATGCTCTGTCAGATCTAAAGATGTTTGTCTCAGATTTATATTATAAATATATAGGAGAAATAAAAATACACACAAATTGGAGACACAGTAAGGAACACAAAATTGATGTGGATCAGAAAATTTAGTTTTGGAAAATGTGATAAAAGATGTTTGAGTTCATATTGAAATTACATTTAATTGCAGACTTGCAAATAAATAGATAAATATTTTATTTTTTTTATTTAAATTTATATTATTATTTTATATATAATAATTGTTGTTATATTATAAATAAATACATTTATACATTTAATCTCATTACTGTCTTGGTGAAACAACTGATACATAAAAGATTTCATTGTCTTGAAAAAGCAGCCACGAACCCCCATGTATTTTTAATGATTTGAGATGTTTTGTTATATGTTATGTTCTGTTATATGTTATATGTTTTATGTTATGTTATACATTGTGTTATGTTATATGTTATGTTATGTTATGTGATATTTTATGTGATGTGTTGTGATGTCATGTATTTGATCTCAATGCTGTCTTGGTGAAACAACAAAGATTTCATTGTCTTGAAAAAGCAGAATTTGATTCATGATTTTTTGCAGCCATGAACCCCATATATTTTAAATGATTTGAGATGTTATGTTACGTTTTGTTATGTTGTATGTAGGGCTGCAACAAACGATTATTTTGATAATTGATTAATCTACCTATTATTGGAACGATTAATCGACTAATCATTGATTATTACAATTAGTTAAAATACTGAGTTATACTTTAAATAATAATTGAAACAAGGAAATCACTTCAGCTTTTGAAAGTGTATTTTTAATGAATTTGTTAAAAATACTGTTAAAATGACGTACTGTGTTTTTATTAAGTCTGGGAATTGTCATAACTTTTTAATAAGAGTAAAAATATGAATATGTAATATTGTGCAAAAATTTCTGAAAAAAGCTCCTCTCTAGATTTCTTCTTTTTTTTTTTTTTTTTTTTTTTTTTATACTAACTATCGAGTTTATGGTCATTGAATGGCTTTCCTGGGGTAAATGAAACATTTTGTGACACATGTTTGCAAGCTGTTTTATTGCGGTCTTTCTGCGGTTGAAACTCTGATTAAGTGATTACATTAGAGATGGATTCATTTCAGTAAATTGTACTTTATATTTCAACATACTTTTTAATGTTCATTCATGTTTATTTTGTGCTGTAATAGCAGAAAAGGGGAAGAGATAATGGGTTCACGTGCCGCTTTACCTGAGGTGCTACAGCGATCCGTCATGCCACATTAAAGAGCGCCAAAACCACATGCATTGTTTGAATCCCGTAGTAAAATTGACAGAATTTAAAAGTTAAGACTTTGTTTTATATCAAAAGTAACCTGATCTGTCTTATCTGTCAGCGTGCTGTCTGTGTCCTCTCTGCTCTGAGATGTATCTTTCACTGCATGAGAAAATGGACATGTGGCGAACAGTGAGTTTGAATGAGAGTTGGTGGCCCTGCATGACAGCATTTTTTGTAGTTATGCTAAACGTTATGTTTTATGCTATGTTAAACTCCCACATTTTACGGGTTCGACTTCGATCCGGGAGGGCTGCATTACAGTATTGCGCTACAGCACCCCACTGGTCAAACCACGTTATTGCAGGCCCTTCAAATAGGTCATATGAGATCATAAAACTATTCGACAACAAAAATATTTGCCGACAATTTTTTATTGTCGATGTTGTCGATAATGTCGACTAATAATTTCAGCCCTAGTTGTACGTTATGTTATTTATGTTATATATTATGTTATATTATGTTGTTATATGTTATGTTTTATGTTATGTTTTGTTATGTGATGTTTGATGTTATATGTGATGTGTGATGTGATGTTATTAGTGATGCATTTGATCTCATTGCTGTCAACAACTGAGACATAAAAGATTTCATTGTCTTGAAAAAGCAGAATTTGATTCATGATTTTTGGCAGCCATGAACCCCCATGCATTTTGAATGATTTGAGATGCTGTTATGTTATTTTTTATGTTATGTTCTATATTATGTTATGTTGTTATGCGTTTTATACGATGTGATGATACATTTGATCTCATTGCTATCTTGGTGAAACAACTGAGACATAAAAGATTTTATTGTCTTGAAAAAGCAGAATTTGATTCATGATTTTTTGCAGCCATAAACCCCCATGTATTTTGAATGTTATGTTATGTGTCAAAAAATTTATTATAAATTTATTTATTCCTTCACATCACATCAAGTTCCTTCGAGAGAGCAGTGAGAGTCTGACTATCAAACTTGATTGTGTTTTTTTTTTTTTTTCGTAAAACAGAAGAGCAAGAAACTCAACACCGACTCCATTTGATTTCAAACTATTAAGGTGACATATTTTACCCTGATCGACTTGTTCACCATTCTCAGCTATACTGACCTTCATGAGAGGTCGTTGCCAGTGGAGACGGCACCACCGCAGGGAGAGGCCGATCGCATTACAAAAGCATAGATAAATGTGTTGTCAGGACCTTGTGTCTCCCCTCTTATCGGAGGCGAGGGGGAATTGTTCCTCTACAGGGCTCGACTGAGCACACTCTGTATAGTGCCAGCAGAACAAGACTCTGAACAGACATGCCAATCAAAGCCTCTCAGGGCTCAACGTCCACACAAAGTCTGCATGCACACTTTAGCCAATGAGGACAGAGCTGGGCCCTCATCACCTGCCTGATGCAGTCAGCCCCCTGCAGGCGGCCCACCAGCTAACCTGATTAATGCGCCCTGTGCTGACAGCTGCTGATAGACAAACAAAAGGAATAGTGAGCCATTGATCTTTGTGTCTGTTTGGATCTCTGACTCTCTGAGCATCTGCAGATCTGCTCTGTGTCAGTCTGTCTGGACTCAGCCTTCCATAGGAAACTCACACAGGAAGTTGGAATGTGAGAATGGATGAGGGTGGTATTGGTTAGTGTCCCACACTCACAGGAGGTCCCAAAGTTAACCCGTATGTGGTGTTGAAAACCCAAAAATTGCTTGTAAAACGCTTGCTATGCTATGTTATCACCAAATATTGGATTAAATCTTTTTCTCAACTTGTTTTATTTCAATTAGCAACGGTTTTGTATTTCTTTTTGGAACTGATTGATTGTAGGCCTCATTGATCTGAGCTTATGCACCTCAGTGTTTTAGTTAAAAAAAGGATTATTTGAGGATATTTTTGTCAACATTCAATAAAATATGGAAACAATTTGCACTGTTTATCTCACTAGTGTGTTTTAATGTTTAACCAGGAAGTTTGTTTTGAATTCCTTTTATTTTGTACAAAATGGAACAGTCAAAGTCACACTTGTGGTGCTCCTAGTCAAAAATGGCTGGCCTACCAAATATAGCCTAGCTTATAAATATCTCATTATGTGACATCATCACAAAATGTTGGATTTAATCTTTTTGTCAACTTTTCTTTCAATTAGGAGAGGTTTTGTATTTATTTTTTAAACTGACTGATTGTAGGCCAAAAACTGAGGTGCATAAGCTCAGATCAGTGAGGCCTACAATCAATCAGTTCCAAAATGAAATATAAAAACTGTCCTAATTGAAAGAAAACAAGTTGACAAAAAGATTGAGTCCAGTATTTGGTTATAATACAGCGTAACGAGATTTATAAGCTATTTTTTGTAGGCTGGTCAATTTTGACTGGGAACATCTCAAGGTTAACAAGGTGTAACAAAAATTTTGGGAAGTAGTTATACCCTGTGTTATAGTCCAATGTGATGATAAACTAAAATCTTCTCCGGGTCAAAATGACCCACACAACATGAGGGTTAAGGGGAGTCAGACCAGCAAATGAAGGTATAAATACTGTAATTTTTATAGTCATGCATGCCCATATATTTAGCAGTATTTGCATTTTTTATTCAATTGTATGTATATGGGTCATTGACGAATAAGGTTTTTAAAAGTGTAAAAAAAAAAAAAAAAAAAAAAAAAAAAAAAAACAACAAAAAAAAACATAATGGAGATATAAATAATTTTGAAGTTTTATTAAGTGTTAACAATGAGATTATGTGGTTTTCATTATCAATTAACACTGCTTTTGACATTTTTTTACAAGATGCACAATTTATCACCAAAAAAGTCATTCGGTTTAACCAAAATTTCGGTTTTACCGAATGACACTTTTGGTTATACTGAATGACGATATTTTCAAACAATGCTAACAGGCTGATATCTAGCTAGCTAGCAAAAGGACAATCAAATATTTTATATTTAGTACAAGTTTTTAAAATATTACAACATTTTCTATGTTTTATAGCGGTTGTTTTGGGACATGCGTATGAGCAAGTGAAAACATGAATTTTTCAAATAGTTAAGAGAGAGTTAGTTACTTTGCTTCACGACCATGTGATCCTTTGCAGGTGTCTGAATGATGTCACATCCTGTCACATGATATTGACCGCATGACTTGATCCAAAATGGTCCCTTTATATTGGTTACTCCGAATGACATCAATGAAATTCATTTTTTTCATTCTTTCTCATAACAAAGCAACGACTTCTACACATAATTTTAATACGATATTCCACTATGTTGATATAAGATGTTATAAAATCATGCCAGAATAAAAAATATATACAATTATTACATTTTAAGATATTTTAATCACAAATGAAATGGCTGTATTGGCCTTTGGACGGTTAAACCGAATGACCTTTTGACACTTCAAAATCTTTAAAATAGCTTTATATGTAGCAAAATATAATTAAAGCCTTTTGGATTCAATAAAAGAGATCTAGTTGTACTACCTTACATACTTTGGATGTTAATTTTTATTATTATTATTATTATTTAAATATAAATTGAAATGAAATAAAATGAAATAAAATAAAATAATCTCATTGCTGTCTTGGAAAAACAATGAAGGTATAAAAAAGATTTTTTTTTTTTTTTTCCTTTCTGAGTTTGCATAAAATCATAAAATCAGAACATAATTTTTGCAGTTATCAACCTCCATGTATTTTGAATTATTTTCTTTATAAATTAATCAATTAACATTTAATCTCATTGGTGTCTTAAGAAAACATAGGTTTAAAGTACTATTATATTGTGGATCTTGTTCTTAATAGGGTTTCTACTTTGAAGGGTTTCTGGGTTCTTGATGTAGGATGTAGGAGGTACCCGTGTGTTTTGATTGCCAAAAGTCAGGCCAAATTAGAGGACATGCAGACACTTTTTTTCCCTCCAGGCCATCCAATCACTAAAATGAGCACAAAGGAGCAGGTGTCTTTCTCATCTCGTGACTTGTTGGATGCGTCTTTCTTAATGGCTCACAGCAAATTGGCACATAGAACAATAATCTGTCAAGTGTAATTGTTGCTGAGCTTCAGCCAATCGCACTTATTTGAGAGGTGACTACGCAGTGTGAATGGGCCGAGGCTGAGAAACCAGTCAGCAGAAGGAAAACAGAAAAAAAGCAGGGTATCACACTCTCCAGACAGCTCCACCCAGACATAGGAGAGAAAGAGGGCAGGACGTGCAGCCAGAGGTGACAGACGCAGCGGTGTGATCGCCAGCAGCTGAGCCTCCCTCCAGCTCGCCTTTCTGTTCTTCACTTCAACTAAGAAGAATAAGCCTCTTTAGTCCGGACACCTGCAAAACTGAGGGTGCTAGACGAGTATGAAAGCCAAGAGCTGTGTGAATCCTGCGCTCTCTTTCCTTTTCCCTTCGGGCAAATCACAGACAGCTTCATTCTGAATGCTATTATCACACGCATAATGATACATCTACATTTAATTCATGAGTGAAAAAAGAAACATTTGACATTTGAGACTACTACCCTTAGGAAAGACAAATTACAACTGAGATCTTTGAAATATCACAGATGTTTCCGCTAAATAGCAATGAGAATAAATGGAGACTTATGTTTCACAGATTTTTCTCTTCAGATAAAAATAAAAAAAGTTTTAAAGGGATAGTTGACTCAAAAATGAGAATTCGGTCATCATTTACTCACCCTCAATGTCGTTCCAAACCTGTTTCTTTCTGCTGTTGAACACAAAAGAAGATATTTTGAAGAATGTTGGTAATCAAACAGACTGACTTCCATTGTAGGAAGTCAATGGTTACCATTAACTGTCTGGTTACCAACATTCTTCAAAATATCTTCTTTTGTGTTCAACAGAAGAAAGAAACTCATACAGGTTTAGAACAACACGAGGGTGAGTAAATGATGACAGAAGTTTGAGAGATTTCAATGTGATCTCATATTTCTCATTAAATTTCTCCACATTACCCATACAATGTTCCTTTATTTCTTTTGGCTAGGTCACAGTAGTCTAGCAATCATTATAACATGATTTTTTTTTTTTTTTTGAGAATTAATCATTATATTCAAGATTTTCAGCTGCCCTGCAAAGAAAAAAAAGCCAGCCACATAAATATTTTATGGATAGGGCTCAACATCTAATTAATATTCATGAGCCAAGATGATAAGGTTTATAAGAGTTATTAAAATATATTTATTTATATGTTTGCGCTTAACGAGTGTGTTATTTTATTAATATTTAATCATATTTATATTTACTTAGATTAACTTATTTAATCAGGATTATTTTACCAAACAACTGTTAATTTAATTTTAAATCTAAATAACATTCACATTTAAATTAATGATTACTATAAATACATGAATTATGTAAATGTATATGATGAAATAAATAATTAATGCATATAGCCCTTTCACAAATGAATCAGCGCTGCATATTTGCAGAAAACTGAAAATAAAAAAGACTAAGCAGGAACAGCGATCCTACTGTACATTTACAATTGGCATCTGTTTAAATTTTTATGTCTCTTCAGGAATTTTAAGAAAGTTTGTTTTTAATTTATACATTTCTAATTTTATAAATATTAGGGCACTGGAGACAGTTAACAATAAAATAACATTTTAAGTGAAAATATTTACTGTCTAAAACAAACATCCTAACTTAGAATCCTATCCCATCTGTTTAGTAACATTGTAATTTCACTAAAAGGACTTTTTCAGATCTTAAGTCAAGAATTAAGGCCCATTCACACCAAGGACGATAACTATAACGATAAAGATATAGATCTAGAAATTGTTCTAAGGGCCAGATTTAATAAACAGGGCAAATGAGTGCAATTCTAAAAAAGGGCCGATGGGAACGGAAAGTTCTGCGCGTGATCTACTGACACAGACGCAGTCGGATCATTTCCATAATGACCAACACAATCTACCAAGAGCAGCGCAAATTAGCATGTGGTTTAAGACATAATTTTTGGGGCAGTAAATAATGGTGCAAATACCCGTGAATTGACTAGCGCAAACCTTAGTAAATCATCTTGCATGATTAATTTAAATACTCTCCTCCCATAAATTTTGCATCTAAAAGGCAAACTCCTACAAATGCATATGCAAAAATAACCTTGTCCATGCCTTTTCAGCACTAATTTTTCATTGTGTGTCTTTAGTAAATCCTGACAGTAGTTTTTTAACACCAAAACAGGGTTTGCACTGGCGCAAGCTGTTAGTAAATCTGGCCTTAAATATAAGGCCGTGTCTCCAACAAAGCGTTTTTTCCCTACTGCTAGCATATTTTTCCAGTTGTTTTCAATGGCAGCGCCACCAGAAGCATAACGAGGCTCTGAACATTTATTTAACATTTTTTAAATGGTCACCAAGAGTTGAAGAATGTTCAACTTTGAGTAAAACGCTGCGCTCATCACTGTCACTTTGTACCTAGCCATCCAATCACAAATACAACACCGACTAACCGCCACATTCTGCTTGTACAACGTCAACAGATGACAACAACAAGAATAATAATGGAATAAAATAATTTAAAACAAGAGCCAGAGCAAATACTTTACATTGTATCGACAATTTTATACAGAAACAATACAGAAACAAACTATATGTGAAATGAGATACCAGTACCACTCGGTGGATATTCTGTATTATAGCAAGTGAAGCGTCTCAGCTGAAAAAAAAAAACGAAAAAAAAAACACTGTACTGTCAAAGGGCTCTCAAACGCCTACAGCTAGGCATTTTCAGCAGAGCGCCTAGCATTTTTAGCTGGACACATGGCCTAAGAATAGCAGAGTCCACATCACAACTATAACAATATCGGCACAGAGAAATGAAATCACTTTCAGAATGATTTCTTCCAGCTGATTAATGCTAAAAACATTGACAGCCAATCAGAATCCACCCTGCTTTAAAGAGCTAGTGCATTTGAAGCGGCAGACAGCAAACCTACAGCACACACTTAGAATAAACAGAACGATATCGTCCGCTGGTGTGGACGCTAATATCATTATAGTTATCATTCTAGGGCCTTTACGATAGGAAGTTTCTGTAGTAGATCCTGATGTCACAGAGAGCCCACATACATAAGACTGTCTGCATGGTTGATTTCAGAGTGTGAGACAGCCTGTGACTGACACTAGCTAGTGATAAAGCCCCTCTCCAGTCCCAGTGATGGTGGCTCCACTGACACTGAAACATACCCCTCTACTCTAGTGTTGTTGTTTCATATCTGACCAGTCTGAACAGGTTCCTTCTGTGAGGTGTGAAGCTGCATGGCACAAACAGAGCTGCAGCTGCAGGGGCCCCTCAGACCACAGCGCTTCATGACCGTGAAAACAAACCAGCAGAGAAAACCCAGGAATGTCATCTTGCACGTCTCATATACAGCCAACATACTGCATACGCATCAGTGCTGTAGTCTAGCTGCTGTTAGTATTCAGCTGCTTTCAAAATAGCGTAACCTTTTGTAGTAACAAGCAATTTTTAGTGGTGTAGTGTAATGCTACATCAAATTTTACACATTGTATTTTGTCACACTGCATTGCAGATGCAGCTTTGGAGCCGAGCGAGCTGTTTAGGAAGTTTAGTTCAAAACCTGTTTGAAAACAATTCAGTTTGGTGATGCTAGTGGCACTGAAATTACACACTTTAACTTTAACTAACTTAAAATATGTGAAACTTGTAGTTTGGTTGCTTCAAAGTAGCATCCCCAACACTACTACACACTCACACTTTGCTTTTGACCTGGGTTCACTGTCTAATCCTGTACACACTTCACTCGCTACATACTGACAGAAGTTAGTTAGCAGGCAGTGAAATTCCTCAATGTTCCCCAAGGCCCTTGCACACAGGGTTCAGGGCAGCCTCATGAAACAACGACCTTAAACACTCATTCTCATCATTCTGTTGTAGTTGTTCAAAGAGCTGTTCTAAGCGGGCCCCGGCAGGCACGTCCAACTCGGAAACCGGATTTATTTTATTCAGAGAGGGAGAATCGGCTGTCTGCTTTACTTCTACAAGCGTTCACTCCCCTGCTGCTCTTGAGAGAAAGACGAGAATCCTGTAACGTGGCAACAGCGACTGCCTCCCCATCTTTTATTAGTTTTGAGTGACACTTTGAAACCGCGGCCAGGATCGAGACAAAGCGTTGACACAAATACAAATGAGCCTCCTGCTAAAGGCTACTAAACAGAATAAACAACCCCGGATTCAAATTGTTTTGACTTCACTGATGGCAGAGACAAATCAATAATGCTACAGTGGGAATTTGGAAACTGAATAACACAGATATAAGCCAAATATTCTAATAATGAGGGGTTTAAAAAGCAAGTACATTCAGTCGGGGGGGAAATGCTACTGCATGGAAGCAAGCTGAGAATCTGCTGGCTGCAGACAGATGGCATTCTGGGGCTGAAGGCTTGTCCATGGTGCCTGGATCGGCGCTGACAAGGGAGCTAAGCAGGAGCTTACCACCTACAGACTGAAGTCTTACAGAAACTGATGACAAGCCTGAAGTTTAGAAGGAGCTAAGACTTAAATTAAGAAACTGCCTAAAGCGCTATAAAACCTGTGACACACCAAGCCGACGTCAAAGAACTAGCGGCGACTAAAGTCGATTGTGTTGTTGCATTTCAATCGCGTATCAAAAAAAGAAAACTGAAACTAGGACTGCAGATATACAAACCATAAACAAAGCAGCACTTGCCGAAAAAGCCATGATGCTGATTCAACATGCTGAATCGGCCGAACTGTCACCGACAGGGCCCGACTAGAGCCAACGTATGGAACACACCGCAAAAAATAGCCCAACAGACACTCCCAACATTTGCCGACCGTAGCCTTGGTGTGTCACGGCCCTAAAATGATCCACCTACAACAGGGAGTCGTCTGCCGGAAGCTAGTTATTTTAGTTTATAAAGTTTTATATATGGATATTTTTCTTACAAAAACCCATCACTTCAGAAGGACTTTATTAACCCCCTGGAGTCAGATGGATGCATTTTTCTCGCCCCCATTCACTACCATTATAATCAGGGTTGGGGAGTAACAGAATACATGTAACAGCGTTACGTAATCAGGATACAAAAATCCAGTAACTGTAATTCGTTAGTGTTACATCAAAAAAACGTAGTAATCAGATTACAGTTACATTTTGAAAAAAGGGGGGATACTATCAGGATTACAATCGTTTCATTTAAAACTAAATAAATCATTATTTTGCCATAATAACACATATTAAGCGCTGCTTGATTATACAGTATTTCCTGGTTCTGTTGCCAGTGATGACTCACGCGAGCCACCTGCTGGTGTATGCGCAAATAACACCCATCTACATTCTCCTCAGATGCAGATTGAATCACTGCTGCTAGTTGAAACGATGCTTCCCACGGGGAAAAACGCTTTCAATTTATGGAAATTTCGCTGCTATTTTGTTTTCAAAGAAGAAAATGCAAACAACATGGTTGTACAGTGCAAACTCTGCCTTCCAGCTACGAAAACACTTTCTTTATCAAAAGGACTAAAAAATAATCTGTAATACCATACTGTAGCCACTAGATGTCTGAATAGCCCTTTACACACACATATATATATATATATATACATATTATATATATATATATATATATATATATATATATAAATATAAAATCAGGGCTGTGTGTTCCCAAGTTGTGGAAATGAGACATGATTGCTTAGTTTTAATAGGTTTTAAAAGTAACCAAAATGCTAAACATTAAAATTAAAGCAGAACAAACAAACAGAAATGTCTGATCCGAGCTTGTTCAGTTTGTTTATGATCTGATGTGACTTTTATATTTTTAAGCTCTAAACAATAATAATATTGCAATAGGTAATTGATCAGATTTGTAAAATATTTTTATTGTTGAGACCCATTCAAAAGTATGGAACGTGTAAAATTTAAAAGCTTGCAGAAATTGAGAAAAAATAATTAAAATTAAATTTAAAAATGCAATTTATTTATAGTAAAGTTGATCCCCCCCAAATTTCTCTCTCTTTCTTTCATATATATATATATATATACACACCTTGAAGTAATCCAAAAGTAATCAGATTACATTACTTTCATATTGTGGTACTTGGATTACGTTACTGAATACTTTTTTTATGAAGTAATTTGTAACTGTAACGGAATACATTTTTAAAGTAACCCTCCCAAGCCTGATTATAAAGCTTGGAAGAGCCAGGATATTTTTAAATATATCTCCAATTGTGTTCGTCTGAAAGAAGATACAGTAGTCATATACACCTAGGATGTAAATCATGGTATAATTTTCATTTTTGGGTGATCCCTTTAATCTTAATTTCACCGTTTGGTTTTACAGTGCATAGTAAAAGCTATTTTTTCATATATATATATTTATTTTACATTATATATTGGGTTATTATGCATGAAAATATATAGCTGCCTTTTATATTTTAGAATGAGGGTTTCATCTTTGTGGGTCCATGGCCTCCAATGTTTGAAAATCCCTGACCTAGAACACCCATGCAATGTCCTAGCAGCACCAGATTAGTCTAGCAGCCACCTAGGAACTCTTTTAACACCCTAGCAATGGCCCAGAATACCTTCGCAACTACTTAGAAATTAATCTTTTCAGTGGATCCCCTGCCTATGTCAGACAGTCCCCCAAAGTTCAAGGAGCATATGCAAGTTTTATTTAGCACCTTTCTTGAATTCTTATGCTAGCCAAGACTGCAAAAAATGTTGGGGAAAAAAAAAAAAAAAAAAAAAAAAAAATCGAAATTTTAGGTTGATGGCAAAATAAATCACTGTTCCTTCCATGAGGACTGTCACTGCTTATCAATGTTCTAAACAAATGTGTCGATCCTTACGAAAATCCAAAGAGATGCAGTTCAAAGGTCTGTCAATCTGATGAAGGACAGCCATGCATGACGTTGCTTGTGTCCGTCTCAATCAGAGTTGTGTCGAAGAGCAGATTTCCCCTGGGGTTGAAGCTTGAGTGGAGCGATCAGGATTTGTAAGCGCCAATTTTTAGATGAGAGGCCTTTGGCATAATGACACTTCAGCGCAGAGTTGAAAGAGCCAAAGAGTCCTGCTCCAGTAAAAATGTGCTGTCTACCATCCAATCTCACTTTCCACAGCACTGCATGATGAATCTTAATGTGTTGTGGGAGTACAAACAATGAACCAAGTGCATCTAGATTTGCTTTGTTATGCAGATTCACTCCGTTTATTTCTGAAGACTTCACTGTAAGAAGCCTTGGCTAAGTGGTAATTGACGAAGAGTGATAAATGGATCCCAAAGGTAAAGTCCTAAACAGGAGATTTTGTTTCTAGCCCTTATGGTTTAAAAGTTATTAGCATTAACATGAGTGCAAATTTGGACAGTTGATGGCGCTAGAGGGATTGAGTTAGATACTCCAAAATTGCTTTAATGTTCTGTGTGCCAAGTTTCACAACTTTTAATTGCACGGTTCTATGGGCTGAAATGTGACCTTCGAGCGGAAGATGAACACTAACAATTACAATTACAATAGGTCCCTACGCACCTTCAATGCTTGGCCCCCTAAAAATATTTTTTTATTTATATAGCTCCTATCAAGATCTCAAGGTGATGATCATTCTCCACATTAGTTTCTCATCAGGTTTTCTGTCCAATCAAATGCTATCTAGAACCTGTTGCATTTTGTCCCTACACTATAAAAAGACTAAAGCTGTGTCTGAAACTGGTCAATTGTTCACACATTTGTCATTTAAAGAGCCAATGCCCTGAAATATATATGCTTTCAGATTAGCTCCCTAAAAAAAACCCTTAGAGAATCCTCATCCTGTATCTAGCATTTGTGATCCGATTCCTCTGATTCCTTGGCTCAAGAAATTCGATTTTTTTGCCATTTTAAATTTTCTGAAAAACTTACTTTTTTTGAAGTTCTCCTAGACTGTTTGTCTGATTTTCATAAAAATTGAACCAGATCATCTTCAGGCCATGCAGACACAACAACATGTAATTCAAGTGAATTAGTCAAACCATCTGCAAGGCTTTGACACCAAACTTGGTCTGTGTCATTGCCAACCAATACCAAATAAAATTGGTGTCAGCGCCACCTATTGGTCTAAAGTAATAAGCAATTATGTCACATTGAAAGTGATTGTATTAATGGTTTTTCAACCATTTTCCTTAAAATTGTCTCCAAATGCCTATTACTCATTTTTAGAGTTGGTCTGATGTTTGCTGTTATGTTTGCTCATCATTTTGCCTCTGTAGTGCTTGGCCCCTTAAAGGATTTGTTCACTTCTGAAAGAAAATGTCCTGATAATTTACTCACCCCCATGTCATCCAAGATGTTCATGTCTTTCTTTCTTCAGTCGAAAAGAAATTAAGGTTTTTGAGGAAAACATTCCAGGATTTTTCTCCATATAGTGGACTTTAGTGGGGTTCACTGGGTTGAAGGTCCAAATTGCAGTTTCAGTGCAGCTTCAAAGGGCTCTACATGATCCCAGACGAGGAATAAGGGTCTTGTCTAGCTAAACGATCTGTCATTTTTTAAAAATAAAAAATAAAAATATACTTTTTAACCACAAATGCTTGTCTTGCACTGCTCTGCGATGCGCCACGCATTACGTTGAAAGGTCACGCATGACGTAAGCGGAAGTACCGCTGTAGGGCGATAAACTTAATCTCATTTTCTCCTCCAACTTTAAAATCGGCTGATACCATTGTTTTACCTTTTCTTTTTGTAAAGGGTGTTTGGCTTAATCTTTGCACGTTCGCTTTGTAGACACTTGCTCGGTACTTCCACCTATGTTAGGCATAAAATAGAGTTTTGTGGTTTTTAATAGAACGTTTTAGCTTTGAAGCCATACATCGTTACTAAAGGCACATCCATATGAAAAAGACTAATAATTAATTTGATTGATTGGTTCTCTTTGATTTAACAAGAATTCATTGCGCTGTTATAAGAATCAAACTCAATTTAACAATACATTTGCAGCCCATATCACCTGATAAACTTAAATGTCATTCTCTAAAGTAGATATTTTGTAAATGTTGTATATACTGTATATTTTTCTTACAGCAACTATACATGTGTTTCTTCAGAATTATTAATTATTAAATCAAGAGGATCTAAAATGTAATGTTAAACACAACATCTTACATCTTCTTGCTGCACTGCCGTTTTCATCCTCTCACATTACCATGCAGTAGACATTTAGCTGTCAGCACATTGACACTGAAATCGGTTTTTAGATGATAATAAAAACAGACCTTAAAATAGAGCAAATTCCTCCACACACAAATACCATCTCTCAAATATGCTCTGGGTTCTGTGCTAAATATTATTGATCTATTCCAAGATCAACACAATGACAAATGGGAATTGTACAGCACAAGCAATAGACAAAGCCAAATAAGTCCCTTTAAGGCCAGCCAGTTAATTTTGTGGCCATTTTGGAATCACCCCCAGGCAGCTATTTTCTAGCCAAGCAAGTACTTGAATACGGAAAGACCGCAAACCTTCTGGCTAAGATTAAGTTTCAACAGCATATGTCAAATCTGACAATAATAGCATCATTTTTTTTTTTTTTTTTTAGGTCAAATCACACTAAAAATCTACATTTGGTTTGGTCTACTCATAGCTAGTGCACTTTTCCTACAGCCACCATATTGAGTGTTATGGTTTTCTCATTCATTTTTCTACAAGTGATCCATCTTCTCCCTTTTATACTCTCTCTGCATGACTCTGCTTTTATGTGTATGGGAGGTGGAATACAGCAACAAGGACAAATGCTGTTGACCTGTACACAAGCTAAAAATGCACCACACAGGCTGCACAGCTGAAAGCCACAAGCACGGGCAGTGGAGCTGATCCAAAGACAGACTTGAGTGCTCACAGTGAATGACAATTCAGGTCACTGGAATCCTGTGCCAAACTTTACCATGAAACAACGGATCTGTGTTCTCTTCCTGAGTGTGGATATTGTGTAAATATTACTCTTTGGGAGGTTTCTGTCTCTATATTTAAAGGGTTAGTTTACCCAAAAATGAAAATTCTGTCATTAATTACTCACCTTCATGTCGTTTCAAACCCGTAAGACCTTCACTCATCTTCGGAACACAAATTAAGGTATTTTTGATGAAATCTGAGAGCTTTCTGGTCCCCCACAGAAAGCAATGCAATTATCACTTTCAAGGCCCAGAAAGGTAGTAAAGACATCATTAAAATAGTTAATGTGACTTATGTGGTTTAACCTTAAAATTATATGAAGCGACGAGAATACTTTTAAGGTTTAAATTTAAGATGTCTTTACTATCTTTCTGGGCTTTGAAAGTGGTAATTGCATTGCTGTCTATGGGGGACCAGAAAGCTCTCAGATTGCATTAAAAATTTGTTTTCCGAAGATGAACGAAGACCTTACAGGTTTGGAACAAAATGAGGGTGAGTAATTAATGACACAATTTTCATTTTTTGGGTGAACTAACCCTTTAAGTATAGGAATGAAACCTAGGCTCCTAAATTTGATCAATAATTGCTGTCCAAACCCATTCGTTTAACCAAAATACCCTTCAAATGACATATATATACACACATGCACACACATGTACCAATACAGACGTCAGTGGAACAGTAGGGGCATGTTCTCAGAAAGACGCCTATCTGGGGAGCAGTGATATACTTCACCGCAGCGTTGATAAAGCATTTCAAACTCAAATGAGCACACAATGAATTTTAGACAGCATTCATTGTCTGAGATATTATCTCGGGCTGCAATTCATTTCAGTGTTCAAACTGAAAGCTGACACAGTAAAGAGGGCAATGCCCTTCATTTTAGCGCATGTGCTCCGATACACTGTACCATGGTGTGTACACAGTCAATGCAAGTTCCATTTTGGCTCACATTATCAGATCTTCCAATGTTCATGAATAAGAGTGGGAAAAGGCATGAATAAATAAAAACAGGGCAACACCATACACCATAAATGGATGTGGGATATTCCTACCAAATAACATAACATCACCAACTGTTCACATTTTTTCAGTTGATGAGTGCAGCAGTTTACTCGCTTTTTTGGTGGGTAAGATAAACAATATTTGAGATAACATTATTTCTCCTCCTTCCCTTCAAATACCTTGTATATCCAGGCCAATAACCCTGGAGAATTTTAAGAAGATCTCACAAAACTAGTTAGCTCTATAAAAACATCTACTTCTCTGGATGTGGTACCCACTGCTTTGTTTAAAATGTTATTGACACCATTGGTCCTTGTGTGCTTTTTATAATTAATAACATCTGGTCAGGTTCCAATTTATTTTAAACAAGCTGTTGTTCAACCACTTCTCAAAAAAACAAATCTTGATTCATCCTTGCCCCAAAATTATACACCTATTTCTAAGTTGCCTTTTATGGTTAAGGTCCTGGAAAAAGTGTTTTTTAATCAACTTACAGCTGTTTTAGATGCTTAAAATGCAAGGTGATTCTGTACCGTTTCTTTTATATCTTATCCGCTGCTTTTGATACCGTTGATCACTGTTTACTAGTTGAGAGGCTCAGACATTGTGTTGGTATCTCTGAAGCAGCCTTGAAGTGGTTATCTTCATATTTATCAGATAGGTCTTTTCAGTTAGAGTTTAGAACTATGCCTCACCAACAGCATCTCTGTCCTGTGGTGTTCCCCAGGGTTCTGTCTTGGCCCCTTTGCTTTTTTTATTATATTTGCTGCCTTTAGGGCAATTGTACATTTAAGGGTGTTGGCTATCATTGCTATCCAGATGATATTCAATTCTATACACTACCAGTCAAAAGTTTGGACACGGTAAGATTTTTAATGTTTTTAAAAGAAGTTTCGTCTGCTCACCAAGGCTGCATTTATTTAATTAAAAATACAGTAAAAACAGTAATATTGTGAAATATTATTACAATTTAAAATAACTGTTTTCTGTTTGAATATATTTTATAAAGTAATTTATTCCTGTGATCAAAGCTGAATTTTCAGCATCATTACTCCAGTCTTCAGTGTCACATGATCCTTCAGAAATCATTCTAATATGCTGATCTGCTGCTCAAGAAACATTGATCACAGGAATAAATTACTTTATAAAATATATTCAAACAGAAAACAGTTATTTTAAATTGTAATAATATTTCACAATATTACTGTTTTACTGTATTTTTAATTAAATAAATGCAGCCTTGGTGAGCAGACGAAACTTCTTTTAAAAACATTAAAAATCTTACCGTGTCCAAACTTTTGACTGGTAGTGTATATATTTTAAGCCCCATAAAATTACAAAATTGTCTATTCTTTTATTGTATAAACTATGAAAGATCGGATGGCAAACAATTACTTGCAGTGAAATACTGAAAAAACAAAAGTACTTATTTTGGCTTCTGGTGGTGTTCTCCCTACGGTGATGGAAAGTTTTGGCCCTTTATCTCTCTCTGTTAAACCTACTCTTTGTGATTTAGGTGTTCATATGGGACAACATGTTGATCAACATGTTTACTCTGGTTCGCACTTGTTTTTATCAGTTGAGAAACATTGCAAAACTGAGGTCAGTTGTGTCCACAGTGGAGATGGAGACGATCATACATGATTTAATTTCCTCCTGCCTTGATTATTGTAATTCTCTTTTTACTTGTCTTAGTAATTCATCCTTGAAACGATTACAAGCCGTTCAAAATGCTGCCGCTAAGCTTTTAACTAAGTCATCAAAGAGATCACATGTAACACCAATTTTAATTTCCTTACACTGGCTCCCAGTCCGATTTAGAATTCAATTTAAAATCCTTGTGATTTTGTTTAGAGCATTGCAGGGCCAAGCTCCTCTTTACATAAAAGAGTTGTTGCAACCTTATAACTCCAGTAGGAGTCTAGGATCCTCCAAACAGGTCTTGTTAGCCATCTCTCACTCCAGATTAAAGACTAAAGGTGACTGTGCCTTTGAGGTTGTTGCTCCTAAACTGGAATGCTCTTCCTTTGGATCTAAGATCTGTGGACTCTGTGGACACTTTGAAAAAGCAGCTAAAAACTCACTTGTTTAAACTTGCTTTTGTCTAAATTGCTCTATATTATTTCGTCTATGTATTATTATTTTTAACTCTCTGTTATTCTTATTTTGTTTCCTTTTCATTTTTGGATGTAAAGCACTTTGCTCTAGAAAGGTGCTATAGAAATAAAA
The DNA here is from genome assembly GCA_037950665.1 of Hypophthalmichthys nobilis. NCBI lineage: Eukaryota > Metazoa > Chordata > Actinopteri > Cypriniformes > Xenocyprididae > Hypophthalmichthys > Hypophthalmichthys nobilis. The sequence goes on from CM075470.1 coordinate 4,551,065, forward strand.
AAAAAAAACATACTAATTATTTTCATTCCTTAGAACTGTGTACATCTCCAATTGTAACATCACGTTTGTGTCATCAAGCCAGGCTAAACATTTTCCACCACAGTTTCCAAGCCGAAACTTACCACATTTCCCAAATAGGAAATTCAGACTTTTCAAAACATAAACAACAATAGAGCTTGTCCAAAACAGTACAATCACTACCATTGTACCGGAACCAGCACAAAATGAAATATCTGAAATATGAATGTTTCCAGTGTCACTGGTGTTTGAAATTCATAGCTGTTTGTGTTGCGTTTGAATTTCATTGCTGGGCGGCAGCCAGCAGGGCCGGGTGAGATCTGTGCAGAGGGCTGAAGTGTGAAATGAAACACTGATTGATTGAGAGAACAGCAGACAGCATGGAGAACAGCCCAACTCCACTCGAGCAGAGGTCACAGAAAGACAGGGATGCAGAGGGGTGAATGAGGGCTATGTAGGCGGGGTTCAGATATATTCAGATATATTCATGTGAAAACAGTTGTGTCATTGAAGCCATTTTTCGACCACACAGTTCTGGTGTGGTTTCATGGCCCGTGCTAATTCTTGAACTGCTCTGTGCGTTTCCACCACAGAAAGGGCTGTTCCAAGTCAGAAAAATTGCTGGTCTGGAACCAGGTGTAGAGAAATGCATCGTTGAGAAATGCCAAATAGGATCAATTGCACAAGAAAGAACAATCATCTCCGTGCAGTTGTGAGAGAAAATAAAGAGTACCGGTACTTAATGCGCATCTAGTTTCAATCTCTCTCGAACAATGACAGAAGGGAGTACCGGCAGATGATGGCATGATCATGAGCAAAGCATGTTTCAAAGAGGTCAAGTGCTGGCCGTACAACTGCCATGTGAGTCGAATGAATCGAAATGCTAATCGATAGCTTTCTCCGTACTACAGTCCTCCTTGCCTCCTTGCTCCACCAACCACCAAAGGCTGATTCTACACAGCAACATTTTGTCTCAGGAAGAAATGAAGAAAATGATTGCAGAGTTCCTCCAGAGTACCAGTGAAGCATACAAACATGGTCTTTCATTTCAGGTGTTCTCCTTCACAGCTTGCACGACTCTGCCTCCAGCCAGCCTTGAGGTGCTGGGTTCAAAGTGTGGAGCGTGCTATGAGGCGGCACGAGCTAGACAATTTCCATTACCCACGTCTTGCTCTCTGCCCTGCCATCACGAACCGACGCTCCACGAATACAAATAGCCAAGGCCGCGGCTAATCCCCTTCTGAATGAATGCATACGTGACGGCTGCTGTCTGAGTGCCACAAAAAGGGCATTTGTTTGTATGTGTGGTTAAGCATAAAAAGAAGGGGAAAGCGAAAGAAAACATGACGATGGAAGAACGGACACGGTTTTCTTCCATCCATCATGTTGATTACTCTCGCATTTGTCTGAGTGCCTGTCGGTCTGACGTCTCACAGGTTGTGGCGGCAGCAACGCTGTTCCCAGTGCAATGGCATTGTAATAGCCCACAGCAAAGATGCAACAATTAACCTTTTTATTACACGCCTGTCAGCCACAGCAGACGGTTCACTGTCTCAAAGAGAATAAAACGAGCGAGTGCAAGTGAAGAAAGGCGACTTTCATTTGGCTTACCTGAAAACAGAACAAAACGCCACAGACATGTTTGTGCTAGTAACACAAAGTAATCTGCTCTTTTTAGGGCAGGGGTTTTCAAACCCCTGTTTAGGGTACCAAAATGCAAAATTTCATTTTGTACAAACAAACCAAAAATGCATTGTCAGTTATATACATCCAGTCTAAGTGCATTTCTGTATATACATTTTATGTTTTTTTTTTTTTTTCACAAGCATGCTCTATGCAAGCATACAACAGTTTCTTCATAGACATCCACTGCAAGTGCATGCACGTATACATTTGTGAAAGATGATGGTACTGCTGTATGTGATTTATTTATGATCTTCCTCTCTGTAACTCCCAGACAGCAAGGGTCAAGGCGAGGGCCAGACAGAGTAGCAAACCAGCACACACATACACACAAATTTAATGGCTCAGAGTTTTTCCTCTTTCAAGCTGAAGAGACCTAATGGAATTCTCTGTTATTTGTTATTTAAATATCAACATTTTTCACAGATATTTCTCTTAAAATTCCTTAAGGTAGAAAAAATAGAAACTAATCTTCATCTAGAATTATAATGCATGCTAAACAAATACAAAGTTCTGTCATGAAACTCTAGATGGCGCAGGCTGATCGGTCTTAATGCAAGCTGATGATAACTGCAGCGTTAACTACTTGGCACAAGCTGCAGCCAATGAGCTTGTTGCTCACACATTTGGTTACATTCACTATAGCAGTTTACAGCGCGCTTTAGAGTTCCTCTAAATCCCTCCATCTTCCCCAGCTCCACCTCTATAGATCTGCTATGGGTTATTGATATACGCTATTTGTGCAGCAGCAATATGTCTTCCTCGCAGCAGCATAGTGGCGTATGTATTGACAGTAGCAAGTTCCTGTACTTGCTCTGCAGCAGCAGCAATTCAGCAGCAGCATAGCAGATCTATTCTGCCAAAACCAAATACATTAACATTGTTAGCATGATAATGTATATGACAATCTTCTGAGAGTTGTCATGATAGAAATCTAGTTACACATGTGTAATGCAAGTCATGTGCTCATTGAACAATTAAATGATTCAATTTGTTAGTAAGGCAAAGTTTAAACCGTAAAAGTACAGAGTTATACAACAAATGTGGACAGGATAGCTCAGATAATTTTGTCTTGAATGAATTGACCATTCACTAATTGTTTGAATTTGAACTTTTTGTTAAAATGCGTTACACACAATATTAAGTTCATTTTCAACCAAAGCTAAAGTGAAGAAACTATTCAGCTTAATGTTCCATTGGCCCTCCTACTGTACATAAAAGATAATCAAGTAAAATCAAAATATAAAAACAAACATATTACTCTATACATTACTGTTTAATCGCTTTGCAATGTAAGTATCATAAAAAGTATGTAAATACTGTACAGTGAAACACAGCCAACGTCTCTCAAAAGGATCCTTGACCTAACAAGGCTGAAGACCCTTGCTTTAGACATATGCAAGACTACTGTGGAATCTTTCTTTAAGGAAAACTTCCATTGCTGTCTAGGAGAAACATTTGAGATATTAAAGAAGTTGTGATTTTCCATCTCTATCCCAAAAAACCAGTAGTGAGATTTCTGTTTTAACTCCATTTAAGCAGTGCAGACTGTCAGTAAACCACACGCTTTGGTTCAATCTGTTGCACAGCTGAGAATACCTCACTAAAAAGCCCAATGAAATCTCCTGCTTGCACTCCATGTCAGCTTTTGAGAAATAATGAGCTTGTTCACTCAAAACAGACTTCCACGGGGGAAAGACTATTGTGCTACTTCAAATAAGCATCGGTCTCTGACTTTTCAGAGAACTCCTTCAGAGAGATTTCAGTGAGGTTACACACTTTGCAAGACTGTATGGGCTTGATGTAACTTAATTGCATTCCTTTTTCCTCCAACAGCAAATTGAGTTTTAGGGTAAGACCCAACTCAAACACCTCATAATCCCTGGAGCTTGCCTCCTGCAAATGAAACAAGGTCACTTTCATTTCGACTCAAAAGGCCCAATATAGCAGCCGCAGTACTGCCGAACGTACCTGCTCTCAGACATTTACAACATTGGTGCTGCATCAGCAGATGCTCTGACTGACTTATTGAACTCCACTGTAGGCAATAATTCTGAAGGATGAAGACAGGACAGACAAACAGAGCACTCTCGCTGTCATTCTGTCCTTGCATTTATAACAACACTGGTCTTGAGGCAAAACCAGTTGAGAAGGTGCACATATTCCTTAGTTTGTGTGAGAATGCGGTGCAGATATGTGTATCAAACCACGTGTCTTACCTGCTACACTGAGTCTAGCTGTACGGCTAATGATGGTGCCCAGGTTGTCTATAGTGGCCACGCACTGGTAAACCCCCTCATCGGGTTTATTGTGTTTAGAGTGCACCACTGAGCTGATGAGCAGAGAACCGTCGGCCAGGACCTGCCTGCGATCATCTGAGGCCAGGCTGAGGAAAGAGCCATCTTTCTTCCATTCGATCTTGGCAGGAGACTCGCTGTGGACTGAGCAGTTGAGCAGCGTCGGCGCTCCCCGCACCGCCAGCGTATCCGACGGCTCCGTGGAGAACCGGAATGGGCTGAAGTTCCTCACTGCTGATCCTACGGAGGAAGAGGATAAAAATCAGCACTGGATTTCTCATCATCACATGATATGATGAAATGAAATTAGGTTGAACTTTGGGTTTAGAGGTTAGGGATTTAATAACAGAAGGTATTTGCATCATTGCTTAATAAAATTACATTTGCATGGATGAACGTGGGCCGTAGCTTTTCATTCCAAATATTTAATGTATTTCAACACTTGTTCATCTCAGTTTCTTTTATTCTTGCATTTGAGAGCCAAACACATTCATTCAAATGTCAAAAGTTTATTACTAGTGTCCGGAGAGGACCAAACGTTGAGGTAAAGAGAGGATAACAATGAGCAAATACATTATAAATCATTTTAATTATAAACGTACATCAAGACATTTGAATATCTTATGTTGCTCGCTCAAAAGCAAATGGAGGTTGTAACTGACAAGTCTAATGCAAAAACTCAAACTAAGCACAATTACTTTGCATTTGTCCTCATAAATTATTCAAATCTTGCCCTCAAGAGTCATCAGGACTTTGTGTGGATGTGGATAAATAACTTGAATCCTCTGTACTTCTTGGATGGGAAATGAATAATGAGCTTTTTAAGGCTTTTTTAAATACTGCACCAAGTGGCGTGTTGAATGCTAAATATAGCTGGAAGCAGTTGAGACTGGTTTATGGCATGTCTACAAAAAGCTGACATGACTTGGGCCAGCACACAAACCAAAAGTCATCATTCTGCCATTTTAACTCAAGGGTTAATGTCTGGGATCACTGCTAATGAGGGCACCCTACATCCCCTCTTAGGTTTCGAAACTGAAGCTGCGTTGGAATCATATACAGCCAGAGAATGTAGTGCATTTGATAAAGAATTTACTTTAGTGTATATTCTACAGCTGGCGTGCAAATGAGGGGATACACACTGATTTCACGCTATTTCCGAGAATGCTGCAAAATGATCGATTCCACTGGGGAAAGTGACACTCTAGGACTACAACAAAAAGTTGATAATTTTAAGAGTGAAGGTGAAAAGTGAAAGTGAATGACATGTAGCTAAGTATGGTGTCCCATACTCGGAATTTGTGCTCTGTATTTCACTCATCCAAGTGCACACACAGCAGTGAGTACTGAACACACACCGGAAGTAGTGGGCAGCCATTTTTGCTGTGGCGCCCGGGGAATGATTGGGGGTTGTGTTCATTCACACCCCCCACCTACATTTCCTGCCGGTACTGAGACTAGAACCTACAACCTTTGGGTTACAAGTCTGACTCTCTAACCCAGTGGCTCTCAAATCTGTCCTGGAGTACCACCAGCCCTGCACAATTTATATGTCTCCCTATATCTGACACACCTATTTCAGGTCTTGCAATCTCTACTAATGAGCTCATGAGTTAAATCAGGTGTGATAGATGAGGGAGACATACAAAATGTGCAGGGCTGCTGGTACTCCAGGACAGGTCTGGGAACCACTGCTCTAACCATTAGGCCACAACTGCCCCTACAGTTCACTTTGAGTAACTACATTCACTACATTCCCAAATGAGAACTTTTAGAGAGGTGGGTCCAGTTGTACCCATTAAGGGTGCAAAAATGCTATTTAAAATTTACCCTATGAATCTTGCTGGACAAGACACAGACACAGACATTTGGAAGTAACTACCACCCTTTTTAGTACTGGAGTTTGTTGCGCCTGTTCTATGGCCCATTCACACAGTGAAGGCATATTTCCTATTGCACATGGTTTTAAAGTCTCCTGTAATGGAGTTTGGGGGTGTGGGTCAGTTTCAGGGTCTGTGGGTAGTAATTGTGGTCAACCCTCTGTGTCCACTTAGAAAGGCCTCCTGGAACTAAACACTTATGTCTGTCTATGTGCTGACTCGCATTTGGACATCTATAGAAATGACACAGAGAGCTTTACAACAGCTGCTTTTATTGGCTGAACTGTTCTCCAGCCATATAAGATAATTGCACTCTGGCAAATGTTAAACTTTCCTCGAATAGTTTCCTTAAGACTGATGTGAGGCAATCCAGCATAAACACATCTGGATTAGATTAATTCCTGTGAGATAGATGCACTTTCTGGTCACAAACATAATTTGCACTTCGTAGTCCAGAGGTAACTGTTATATAGCCTTCAACAAAGAATTCACAGTGTTTATAACAGACATCAATAAACTGTGGTGTCTAAATGTCTGAGACCACTAGTTTCTCTAGGTGTAATGCTTCAATTTATATTATCATCATAAAATCATGAGTGAGAATTTTTATTTAAATATTTACATGACAGGCAAAACATGTCCCACTGCTAATGATATAAGCACTTAAACCGATATAAACTGTAGAAGGTTTCTGGTGTGCAACAATGGAAAGAAATCTGACCTAACCTGAGAAGTTCAAAGTGCCATGCCATTACCATCCAATACTATCACTATACCATGTTACCACCATAGTACTTTCTAATCAGAGACAGGTGACTACACAGTAATGAAGGGATATCTCACAGATGGAGAGGCCTGTATTCCAATGGTGAGAAGGGAATTCCACCCTGCAGCAGAGCATCAGAAGATCAGCATACTTAATCATTAGTATGTTAGCGGCTGTTTGGATCATGCACAGAGGTGGTGTGTAATACGGCTCCTCCAGCTACCACTTCACCATCAGCTGCAACTGATGACCATCTGCTGCTGCTCAGACCTTGCATCCCAGAGTCCCACAGTAAAGCTGAGTGTTCTGAGTGTCCACACTAGTGTTCTTCTTTTCAGCAATTTTTCATAGTTCATTTACTTTTTAAAGCTCTGCTACACATCTATGAGCCATATCAGGGAAAAAAACAACTACTTCAACAAACAAACAAACCAGAGAAAAATGATTTGTGCTGCTACCTCAGGCTATATGAATATAAGAATACTCAGTGGTTGGTTAACTTTTAAGTGTTAAGCTGAATAAACCAGTTTGCATGGTATGTTGGTCTTGATTCTTAGGGCCCTATCATACACCCGGCGCAATGCGACGCCAGGCGCGACGCAAGTGTTTTTTGCTAGTTTCAGCCTGACGCAGTTATCATTTTCACTTCCAGCGCCCACATTGCTTAAATAGCAAATGCACTCACACCTATCTGTTCGCCCATGGGCGTGCTGGTCTGAAAACGAGGTGTGTTCAGGCGCATTGTTGGCATGTTGCTATTTTGAGGCAACTGAAAACGACTGCGCCGTTGACCAACAAAAACCTGGTCTAAAGTCAATGACACATTATTTTTTTGTATTTAAAGGGCACATTAATAATTTACGCCTATAGGCGGGTGCACAACGCATGTACACTCTGCTTGTTACACAAACATGCCAAATATTAGAAAAAGAAGGATTCCTCTCTGGAGAAGCGTTCAGTCTTTCCACTTGCAAATTCGCCATGGTGCAAGTCCACCTGGCTTTTAAAGTGAATGGGAGATGAGACTCTGATTGGTTTATTGCACGTTACACCCAAAACACACCCATGACTCATTAAGAGACTAGGTACAACCATTTTTCCGTCGTTAAACTAGCAAAAGAGGATTCGGACACGCCCTAAGTGCGCCTGCACCATGCGCTTCAGACCATGCACTTAGATCGTTAAAATAGGGCCCTTAGTGTTGTCTTAAATGGAATTTGCATGAATTTAAGGTTGAATTTTAGTATCTGTTAGTAGATACTAAAATGCCTGGGCTACTCGGTGGTTTACAGGTCTAGGGATGCACAATGTATTGGAGATCACATTGTTATTGCTCAAATTTTTTCATTTTAATTAGGAGAATCCCAATGGTATACCTTTTTTTCTTTCCTTTCAAGAATACTAAACAGTTATGATTTTCTTTCATCTGTACAATAATGTTTTAATTTCACTAGAAGGACTCAGTGTAAATGGTTAAAAAAAAAAAAAAAGAGAGATTATTATTAGATTTATAATATTGGCAATAATATTGGATATCAGCCATGAATTAAATATCTGCTATCTGTATCACCCAAAAAATGTCTATATTGATGTATCTTTATAGTGTATTGGATATTACAATGAATTTCCAAAAACATGCAAATATCAGTGAGACTTGTAATGAGTCTTATTCAGTTTGCAAATATTTATGCTCAAGATTTAAAGTCAGCACCATATTTATCATTTAATGGGCTCAAAACACAGAGGAGAAAGTGCAGCATAGACCAATTACACAATCTCTTTAGAGTCGCTTGAAATTCAGATTAGATACAAGCGCTCTTCGGCTGCGAATCATTTTTAATACTAAGCAAGTCAGAAGAATATTGGATTTCCACAGGAATATTGTCATATAAATGATGAATAATGAAATAAGAAAAAAAACAACTTTGACCATCCCTGCTGGAATATTTCCAAAATGGTACCCGCTAACCACATCAAGGATTTTGAACTTGTCAAGCCCAGTATATGGCACTATAAATAAAATATTCTCCTCATGCTTAAAGGAAATATGTTAAATGGATGGGTTTCTATCCAAAAACAAAGTTTGGATAATACAATTAAAGAATACCATTTTCCTACCATGGTACTTGTCCAAAACACATGGTTGTACCATGATAAGTTTTTTTTTTAGTGACTAAATAGAGTGATCTTTGGTGTCAGGAAGCATATTACAGACATACGTCTAATCTATTCTACTTTTCACAGTGCAGAAATTGACTTCAAAATGTGTTCTGCAGTCCACAGTGCAGGGAACCAAGAGGAAATGAGGTTGTCTGTTTGATAAGTATGAGCCGCTACCCCTGTCCCTAGTCCTGTGAAATCCATTTTATTCCACATCCAAAGAGCACTTTAGATCTACAGCTCCAGTCAGTAGAAATCTCTGAAGCCAGGCAGATATAGAGGGGAAAAAAAGGTTTGTCTTGTGCCTCATACAAAGTCTTTCGCCTCTATAAAGTGTCTGTCAGACTGTTGAGGACAGATGAAGATAGATATAGGGAGCTCTTCACAACTGTGACTATAATATTTTTAATAGAGATCTCAGTTCAGAAAATATTGTGATATAATGAGAAATGTGCACTGTTGGCTCTCACACAAAGACTGAGCTGTGCCACTCAGGTCCTGTACACAACCTCCATTTTCCACAAAGACCACTTTCCCTCCAGATCACCTCTTAATGAGGCTCAGGTCATTTCCAGAAATCATTATGGGAATTCCACAAAAACATATAATCAAAACAAAACGCCAGAATAAAAGAGCTCACATTAAATTAATACAAAGCTGCCTTTGAGACTAAACTAAAACAGGTAATTTTATTACACCACATGGAAAGAAGAGTAATAAGCTAAAATATCAGTTTCATTATTAATCAACGGGATCGCATCTGGAAATTACATTCGAGTACGCCTTTCGCCAGAATTTCTGTTTTTAGTTTATCCACAACGGGGAAAATGCCCCGCGGCTTTGCATTATTGAGTAGAAGGGGCTTCTGAGCTGTTTGACCTTCAGCTAAATAAATATACTTAGAGCAAAAACCGTTTGCGCTTCGGAAAACAGCCAGTCAGATATTTTTCCAACATATCAAGCAGCTTCCTCTACTCTCCTAGACTCTATCCCAGTTCTTTGTCATTCCCTTTCAGGCTCATTAGTCCGACTGGAATGCCTTTCCTTTCATGTCTGTCCACCTCCAGTTTGTCTGCTTCTCCCCAGACTTGCCTTTATCTACCAGCATCATTTCTTCCCCATCCGTCACTGCAGAACACAGTGAGGAATCAGCAGTGATCCGCTTACGAGAGACGAGGCTCTAAAAGTCAGAGAACTGACTCAAGGGTGAGTAACTTTGCTTTGGACTTCCCTGTGGAGATCTCGCATATTAAACCATTGCTTCATGATCACACGCTTAATGCTGAATCTGAGCCTCATTCTCATATAACACTCATATTACAGATTTAGCACTGTTCCTTATGGGCACCTCAGAAATGCTGAAAAAAAATTACCATCTTAAGATATTCTTTGTCCTTTAGTGGCAACTGGGGGTGAATTTCATGAAACCAGTTAACCACATGCCTAGATCACATTTCACCCCAAAAATCAAAGGAAAAAAATAGCAAAATAATAATAATAATAATAACAACAATAAAGTATATTTTCAAAGAATTTCACAGCTAAGATCAATTTTAGTACATTAATGCAAAATATATATATATATATATATATATATATATATATATACACATACATACATACATACACACACACACACACACACACACACACACACACACACACACACACACACACACACACACACACTACTAGTCAAAAGTTTGGAATCAGTAAGATTTTTAATGTTTTTAAAAGAAGTTTCGTCTGCTCACCAAGGCTGCATTTATTTAATTAAAAATACAGTAAAAACAGTAATATTGTGAAATTAATTTCAATTGTGAAATATTATTACAATTTAAAATAACTGTTTTCTGTTTGAATATATTTTATAAAGTAATTTATTCCTGTGATCAAAGCTGAATTTTCAGCATCATTACTCCAGTCTTCAGTGTCACATGATCCTTCAGAAATCATTCTAATATGATGATCTGCTGCTCAAGAAACATTTATGATTATTATCAATGTTGAAAACAGTTGTGTACTTTTTTTTTTTTTTCCTCAGGATTCCTTGATGAATAGAAAGTTCAAAAGAACAGCATTTATCTGAAATACAAAGCTTTTGTAACATTATACACTACCGTTCAAAAGTTTGGGGTCAGTAAGTATTTTTATTTTTTTGAAAAGAAATTAAAGAAATTAATACTTTTATTCAGCAAGGATGCATTAAATCGATCAAAAGTGACAGTAAAGACATTTATAATGCTACAAAAGATTATATTTCAGATAAATGCTGCTCTTTTGAACTTTCTATTCATCAAAAAAAAATATTGTACACAAATATTATGTACAGTTGTACACAATAATTGTTTCTTGATCAGCATATTAGAATGATTTCTGAAGGATCATGTGACACTGAAGACTGGAGTAATGATGCTGAAAATTCAGCTTTGATCACAGGAATAAATTACTTTATAAAATATATTCAAACAGAAAACAGTTATTTTAAATTGTAATAATATTTCACAATATTACTGTTTTTACTGTATTTTTAATTAAATAAATGCAGCCTTGGTGAGCAGACGAAACTTCTTTTAAAAACATTAAAAATCTTACCGATTCCAAACTTTTGACAGGTAGTGTGCATATATATATATATATATATATATATATATATATATATATATATATATATATATATATATATATATATATATATATATATATATATATATATATATATTTTTTTTTTTTTTTTTAAAGACTGTTGTTTTTCTATTATTTAGAAAAAATTAAACATTTATATATCATGGTCACATTTATTGTACTGCTTTTGATTTTTGCTAAAAATCATTTTATTACAGTATTGTTTTTACTATAATTTATATAATGTGTAATGCTACAAATAATATAAACTAGAATTATGTGCGGATGATTTACCATAAAGAGAATTTGGAAGAAAACTGGTTTAACTGTCTAAAAATAGGCTTGATATTCTCAATGCAAAATAAAATCTCATTTCTATTGATTATTGGCTAAAAAATGATGTCTTAAGATGATGATGATACTAATGATACAAAGATGATGTCTTTGTATTACATAGAGTAAATTTCACCCAGTTATGTTGAATATTGACAGAAGTTTTACTCTCTAGTACAGAGTTGGCTTGTATCAAGTATCTTTTAGGGTTTATTGACCCATTTAAATGGGTCATGTTTTATTGTTTGGCCGTAGAGGTCTATTTAAAAGCTGACCTCTTCTCAAATCTTAGAAAGGATAGACTACAATGATAATAGTGAGGTGGGAAGATGAGCCATTTTTAAAGGTCACTGTCACCACAGAATAAAGGAATGCACAGAGAATGCAGCCTCCTGTATTGTCTTCAGCACTCACTCGCTTCCTTTTTTGTGTTTCACAGATGCCCACTTCATCTTTCACAGCGGCTACAAGGAACAAAGGCTGCTCTCCCACTCAGGACCCCTGGCCAACGGCAGCCCCTCACCCCACAGTCTGGATGCTCAGATAGTGGCTTTGCCCTCTCAACAAGGGTCCAAGGTGTAACGGCTGTACAAAATGATTGGTAGGCCTCCATGCCGGCTTTATTAGTTTGGCACACGCTCAGCTGGCAGAACAGAGGCAAAAGGATACAATTTTCGCAACTCAAAACACCTCAAGCTACCCTTCTTTCTCCTGCCAGGAAGCATTTCCAAGGATTAGAAAATCCTGAGCACAAGCTTAAGCCAATTCTGTCCCTCCGCTACCGTATTTAGTAGAATTATGAGATATTTAGCGGAATTAATTTTGACTCTGATAGACCTGCGAAACAAAAGACAACACCTTTCTTTTGCTGCTGTGGTTTCCTTTACTGTATAAAACAATTCCTTTATAAATTATATATAGATATAAGGGATAGTTAACACAAAAATAAAAATTCTGCCATCATTTACTCACCCTCGCCTTATCTTCTTTAATATTCCGCAGAAGAAAGAAAGTCATACAGGTTTGGAATGACATGAAGGTGAGTAAATGATGACAGAATTTTTTATTTTGGGTGAAATATTCCTTTAAGGTGAAAGCATGGTTTACCCAAAAATGAAAATGCTGTCATTATTTGCGCACCCGAATGCCCTTGTGATTTTCTTTCTGTGGAACGCAAAGGGTCCTGTTTACTAAACAGGGCAAATTAGATTGAGAGCGCGATTCCAAAAACGTGTCAAAGGGAGTGGAAAGTTCTGAGCATGATCTACTGACGACACGCAAATGAAAGAACACAGACGCAGCCGGATCATTTGAATAATGACCAATGCAATCTACCAAGAGCAATGCAAATTAGCATCTGGTTTAAGACATGCTTTTTTTGGGTGATAAATAATGGCGCAAATATCAGTAAATTGACTAGCGCAAACCTTAGTAAATCACCTTGCGTGATTCATTTAAATACTCTCCTCCCATAAATTTTGCATCTGAAAGGAAAACTCCTACAAATGCATATGCAATAAGGTCAGCCACAAACATAACCCAGTCCTGACAGTAGTTTTTTAACATCAAAAGTGGGGTTGCACTGAGTAAATCTTGCCCAAAAGGGGTTATTATTAATACATGCTATTTGTATGGATTCTAAAGACTTAAAATTGTATAGACAACTCTCTGACTCTCCTATTTGGCGCTTGGCAGTAAAAATCACAGTCTACTTTATTTGTACAGAAATGAGCAGCTTGGACATTCTAAATAAAATATCTCCTTTTGTGTTGCAGGGAAAATAGAAAGTCTTACAGGGTTTGGAACGAGTAAATGATGACATAATTATTTTATATAATAAATAATTATATACAATATACTGTAAGTATAATTATATACAATAATTTGCCAGACTATTTCTTTAAATTTAACTATCATGATGGTTTCACATCCATGTGATATTTAAGCTCAGGAAAAAATTGCCTTTTCCATTTGGAAATGCCTGGGGATCCATTTTAGTATTACAAGTTTCTATGAAATGTGTCTTTATAACAATGTGAAAAGCACACATTACATAGGACTAGGAGAGAAACTGCAAAGTCACTCTAAAAATTGTTTCAAGCCATGTTTGGGTCAAATATGGACAAACCCAACCACTGGGTTTAAAACCATTTTTTAGAGTGTATATAATGCAAGCTTTTATAGATAATGACATCCAAATAATAGCATAATTCCAGAACATACTGTAAATAGTTGCATTTCTGTCTACAGCCTAGACAGGCAGTCCTGTAACCTAAATTGAACATTACAAGTAACTGACTTAAAAACACTCTACATAGACAACTACAGTGCTCTTCAGTAGTGCAATCGTGCAAAAATAGTGCTCTTCATGTGAAATGCACAAGAGACTCAATTTAGGCCGTGTCCCAAATCGCAACCTCAGCTCATGTGGTTCCCCTCTGAGTCTACACTTTGCCACATGGGCAAATGGGTAATAGTCCACTGTGGAGTTTGCGCTGGTGAAGCATAAATCATAAAATGACAACTGGGATACCCTACAGTCCTGTGGACTTAGGTATGTGCCAAAAAAAAAAAAATAAAATAAATAAAATGGGAACGCTCAGGTAAGATGACGTAAAATTAGATCAGCCTTCTGTCTGTGCTGTCTTGATTTCTTTGCTCGCTTTAATCACTTTCATTTTTATTCTTGTGCACTGACTCGTTCTCTAAACTGAACAGCCAGTCAGAGCAATCTCTCTTACCAATGGCCCCGACACTGATTCAACATGCTGAATCAGCCGAGCTTTCACCGACGGGGGCCTGACTAGAGCTAACGTGTGGAACACGCCACAAAAACTAGCCCGACAGATGCTCACAGATTGCCCGGTGTTGGCCGAAGACTGACCATCGGCTTGGTGTGTCACGGCTCTAAAGGATCTGAAAGTACGACCGGATACAAGACACATGCAGATGCAAAGGTGCAGCTAAAGCAGTGCAGCTCAAATGGGGGAAGGGCAGGGAAGTCCATGTGCAACAGAAAAGCCTTCCAGCAGCAAATGAATGAAAATAAGATGATACGAATCTGATATTGGGAGTCGGCGGGCTGTCTCTAACAGATAGCGAATCCCCAGAGCACACAGGTAATTTCCCGGCTGCAGTAATGCCTCGCTGCATGCTTACCTCTCACCTCAGTTGGACATAGTAATTAACCACGCTGATTGGAACTCGATCTCCCTCAATCATCAAAGCCGGCCAGCTCGCTCGTGAATCAAGCAGTACAGACACAAGGACACAGTCAAAGAGAACTTAAAAAAACACTCACAAAAGCGTCACCTTTTATTCTCAGCCAGGTGTGGCAGCAAATGAGACGAAGCAGACTGTGACAAGAGACACAACTGTGCACCGTCGCCTTGAAAATAGTCAAAAAACAAGAAAAAAATCTGATGCACTCATTGTACCCAATATGAATTCTCACTTTGAATTCTCAAGTGAATGTGTTAAATACTGCGGCTTGTGTGTGATTGCATCATTTTAAATGCATTATGACATGTAACTACATTAAGAGTGAAAAATATGAATTTACAGCAATGTGACACCAGGATAGACAAATTCTATCAATAAATAATGACACTGCTTGAGGCAGGACCATCAGACACTGGGAGGGGGGTTTGTAGGGAGTGCAGTGACCTGATGATGGGCTATCGGAGTCCTCACTTGGTTACTCCCTCACTATAGGGATCATGCTGAAAGTATACTTCCCTTGCCTCACAGACAGTCTAGAAGATATGATTTTCATCTTCAGAATAGTCTGCTGATGAATGCATACACTGTCTGCTATCAGCCCAATTTTTGTGAATGTGCGAGTAATTTAAATGGTCAAAAACAAAGGTCCACTAGGCAGTGCACACGAAAATCGCGTCCATCCGCATTCTCTGTCAGTAGCTGCATTTCCATTACCCTTCAAATTGTGCAAATTGATATTGCGAATTGAAAATACGGCCAATGGAAACAAGTCAATTTAGCAAAAACTGCCATATATCACAAAAAAGTTTTTATGCTTGCATGAGGTGGTTTTTCAGGCAATTCGAAAAAGGAATATTTCACAAAACTGCAAAGAAAAAAAGTTTCTTTGCATTTACAAGTCACCTGGTGTATGTAAAAGTGGATCATTCTTTGAAGATTGCACAGTATGTTTGGACAGAAGATGAGAGAGTTCTTTATTAAACTCATAAAAGACGGGAATACTGGATTCTAAACAACAAAGAAATGGCACAATTTATCAAGACCTCAAAGCAGATAGGAAAGAGAAACACCCAGAAACACCTCATAAGTGGCCAAACCTAAGTATAAGGAGCTTTCCTTGCCATTTATGTTTGGATAACACACCTACATCTCCTTCGATTAAAAATAATGGTTAGTGCAGTGGCTGCGATATACTTCAACCTACTAACATCCGTTGACATGATTTTTGGAATGGCTTATCGCGAGTCACATAACATCGGTTAATGGAAACGCCGTCATTTTGCAATAGTTTTTTATCAACATTTAGAAAATATTGCAAAAGTTTTGGGCAAATCTGTAATGGAAACCACTTAAAGCCACTTATGAGGTGTTTCTGGGTGTTTCTGCCTTCTCAACTGATACGAAAGTATCAGTTTTGACAAAAATATTAAGCAGCACAACTGTTTTCAACATTGATAATAAGAAGAAATGTTCTTAATATAGCACCATAGCAGTGGTTCTCAACCAGGACCCCTGGACCCAAAGAGGGAGGGGCTAGAGCAAATTTCCAAGAAAGCAACAAGATGACTCAAAATTATTTAATTGCATAAAAGAATTTAATTAAAATGCTTGTGTGTATGTAATATAATAATAATTATATTTATATATATATATATATATATATATATATATATATATATATATATATATATATATATATATATATATATATATATATAAATAATTATATTTATATAGATCAGATCAGCATATTAGAATGATTTCTGAAGGATCATGTGACCCTGAAGACTGGAGTAATGATTACTTTATAAAATATATTCAAACAGAAAACAGTTATTTTAAAATGTAATAATATTTCACAATATTACTGTTTTTACTGTATTTTTAATTAAATAAATGCAGCCTTAGTGAGCAGACGAAACTTCTTTTAAAAACATTAAAATTCTTATCGTGTCCAAACTTTGACTGGTAGTGTGTGTATATATATATATATTTGTTTTAAGATACAGTCAAAAAGGAGAACCACAGAGCCAAAGAGGCTGATAGGAGAGTTTGGGAAAATTTTTATTTGGACTTCCATAATTTTATAATAGTAATAATTTTATACAGAAATCATATTTGTCTTATATATATATATATATATATATATATATATATATATATATATATATATATACAAAATTCACCTTTAAAATAAAAAACAGGATATGTGCTACTAGATGTATATCTTGCAGTGACAGCTTCTCTGTTAGTAAAGTCTTTTGCTCATCCATTGTGAAACTTCATTGTTCTGTTTGTCACTGGAATGATAGAATGGTCGTGTCTGTACAAGCATATCACAGTGAAAGTGATGCGTTGCACTTTGCTAACTAGAAAGCTTGTGCTGTGCTCTTCATCTCCAGTGGCCTGAGGCAGATGAGTGAATAATACAGGAGGGACAGAAACATTTATCTTTCTGTCCTAATAGTAAAGAAAATGAAGTGGTCGTAATTAGATATACTATGGATTTTTTTAATGCAATACAATACAGCATTTTTTCCTTTTTCCTCCCTGACATGCACACCAGAAAAATCAATATACTCCAGCAGAGCTTTGCAAAGTCAAGCACTGAGCAGCATTGAATTTCAAAAACCAAGATATCAACTCATATTGCATTCAGAGCTCCTTCTCTCTCTGTGGGACACACAGAACTACTGGCCGGCTAGAAGACGCTGTTATGATAGTCTGTACGTTTTAGTTAGGGGTCATTTCCAGCAATTCATTTGATGTCTGAGTGTGTTTCTAATGCAACTATTTACCCATGTCTGATTTTGCTACCATAAGAGCACAAAACTATAACAAATGACCGTCATTTTCCTGATATCACAATAGGTACACTACCATTCAAAAGTCTGGGGTCTTTTTTTTTGTTGTTGTTTTTTTTAAAGAAATGATTACTTTTATTCAGCAAGGATATATTAAATTGATCCAAAGTGACAGTAAACACATTTATAATGTTACAAGAGATTTCTATTTCTGATAAAAACTGTTTTGTTATTTGAGCTTTCTGATTATAGAATTATTTTCTGATTGTGACACAAAAAAGTATCATGATTTCCATAAACATATGAATCAGCATATTAGAATGATTTCTGATGGATCATGTGACACTGAAGTCTGAAGTAATGATGCTGAAAATTCAGCTTTACATCAGGAATAAATTACATTTTACAATATTTTCACATTGAAAACATTTATTTTAAATAGTAATAATATTTCGCAATATTATTTTTTTCTGTAATTTTGTTTTACCGTTTTGTCTTTATTTTAAACATCTTACCCTCTCCAAACTTTAAAACAGTACTGTATGTTTGTGCAATAATTTAACTTGCAAAGGTTTAAAGGGGACATACAGTATCATGAAAATATGACTTTTTCCATGTTTAAGTGCTATAATTGGGTCCCCGGTGCATCTTCCAACCCAGAAAACGTAAAAAAGTACAACCCAGTAACTTTGTTTTGGTAAGCCTTTCTCTGCAAGCATGTGAAAAAACGAGCCGCTCAGATTTCTCTCCCCTTGTGAAGTAGAAAGGAGATCTTATTATAACATTACCGCCCCTTAATCTGCATGTTTCCACCCACGGCGCCGTCATTTTGTTTTCACAAGCAAAAACGGTGTACCAGTTCTAAGGCCATGGCAAAAGTTCGAGCAAAGCATGCTAACTGTTCTGTCGTTGGCTGCACAGACGAGCACAGAACACTATTTAGAGTCTCGTTAGCTTGTATAGCCTGCAAGTTGACCCTGTCAAGCTCGATTGCTAAAGGAGCATTTCTGTCCGAGCGATATTTTGGAAAAATATTAGTCCATTCACAGCATTTGATGGCAATCATAAACGTTATCCTGGTGTGTATGGCTCTGTTCGGCAAACAGGTATGCTATGTATAGTGGGTGTCCATATGGGTTTTTCACAAAAGATTAATATGACAGCACATGCTAGTCGATGATTTGAATCAACTCACAGCAACTATATAAATTTATCCACTAACCATTCAGAAACGTCCAGTTTCATTCTAAAAGTTGTAACTTCTTCCTGAGTCTCTCCATCAGTGTCGACTCCGGTTTGAACAATGTAAGGCTGAACACCGTTACTGACAATCCTCATTTTGGCTGCGTGAGATTCTCCAGCTTTGTTGTTGTTGAGCAACCGAAGCGTGAGCTGTTAAAGCTCCGCCCTCTTCTGGAAAGGGGGCCGGGGAGCAGCAGCTCATTTGCATTTAAAGGGACACACACAAAAATGTTTTTGTTTTTGCTCACACCCAAATAGGGGCAAATTTGACAAGCTATAATAAATGATCTGTGGGGTATTTTGAGCTGAAACTTCACAGATACATTCTGGAGACACCAGAGACTTATATTACATCTTGTAAAGGGGCATTATAGGTCCCCTTTAATACCAACAAAAATGCTGTTGTTGTTGTTTGGCCTATAAACCACTTTCACCCACACACACACAAAGCAGACACAAGCTCAGAACAGGTTATTTTTGTATTTGGCACCATGTACTCCTTCATTACCAGAGCCAATGAGCAGTAGATCCTCTTAAACCTTTTTAATTAGAGAGCGATTCTAAAACTAACAACTCTAAACTCCTGAGACAAGCTCCTGATCTAATCTCTCATAGTGCAGTCATTCAGGAGAGTCAACGCCAGAACCACAGGTCATAAACATGCAGGGTAACTCGATGAAATACAAATGTATGCTCTTCCACTAAAAGACAAAAGTCAATCCCATGCTGGGCTAATCAATGACTGTATTGGCCCGTATTTGTCTCTAAGCAATAAGGTATGAGAGGCTGTGCAGTCTAGTGAATATAGTCGTAGCTAAAGGACTCGAATGCCTTAATGCAGTTACTACAATTTGAAAATTTGAATATCTTGGACAAAAATTCCATTAAAACAATGTAATTCATTAAGTGGCATTCTTCTATTAGGAAATAACAGAATGCCTGAAATGCAGTATTGACCAATCAGCATCCAGGACCAGAACTGTACATTTTAATAGAAAATTCAGTGAGCCGCAGGGAACAAACAAACACTATACATGAATTCTTGTGAAATCATTTCGTAAACTTTCTTTGATGGCACCATTATCCCAAGCTGCAGCAGCTCCCTTCTTCCTGGAAGTTGCAAAAGAAGGAGGCTAAGTGTCCGAAAGTCAAGCACGACTGCAAAGATAAGGTAAACTGAATCCAAGTAGAGCAGCCATAATTAGTTAGAGCTATTTGCGCTGATGCTATCTTCCCCAGTTCCACTCTTTAAGAGCCAGGCCTGCCGTTCCACTGAGATTCCCAGGAATGGAATTTTTTTTTTCTCCAGGTCTGGCAGTCAGTTCTCTTCTGTTCCCCATTACAGGCCTTTGTTTGCCTTTGTTCTGCATGGAGGGATGGATTTGTGCCACACAGCTTTGTTTAACCATTGTGCTACAGGCCTGCTGGAAAAACCTTTTAACCAGTTTAAGGTGGTCAAGCTGTTTTTAGATTAAGATAGCTTGTTTGTTACTCATCCATGGTGGTCAAATAGTCCTAACCAACTTGAGCACGGTGGTCTACCTTAGGGGTGTCCAATCCTGCTCCTGGAGAGCTCCAACCCCAATTAAACACACCTGAACCATCTAATCAAGGTCTTAATATTCATACTAGAAACTTCCAGGCAGATGTGTTGAGGCAAGTAGGAGCTAAACTCTGCAGGACAGTAGCCTTCCAGGACCAAGTTTGGACACCCCTGGTCTATTTGGTTGGACCAATACAATGACTCTAGATTTAATAAGAACAAACAATGTCCTGCAATGACCAACCTCATGTGAGAACCTCTCTTTCAAAGATGATAGTATTTCATGTGATAAACAATATCTTTTGGCTATCAGCATAAACTTTTATCTTCTTTGTGAACTTCATACTTAAGGACTGTTTACACCAAAACGAATGTTTAGCACAACAATTTGGTTTGATTTTCGCAAATGATTTGTCTGTAAATACGGGCTGAATGAAAATGTGAATCCACTCTGACGGTTGGCGCTTATAGAAAAGCAGAAATACCCTGGTTACCCTGTTTAACAAAGCGCTGCACAACTTTCCATTTCTGAAACCCACTTGTGACGGAGAAGAAAGTCAAATAATATTTACGGGTTCAAACCGCCGTTGTGTATTTGTGCGTTTTGTATTCACTACACTCTTACAAAAAAAAAATAAATAAAAATGCTGGGTTAAAAACAGCCCAAGTTGAGTTGAAAATGGACAAACTGATTGGCCCGTTTTAACCCAGTGGTTGGGTTAAATGTTTGCCTAAGTTGCTGGGTAGTTTTATTTAACCTAACTATTGTTTAAAAATGACTATATGGCTGGCTTAAAATGAACCCAAAATATGTTGGAAATTAAAAATTAAATTAAGAATAAGCAATTTAATAAATGTTTATTGTTTAATTATTATTCATTAAACTTAAATGTTCATAAATGTTCATTTAATAAACATTAATAAATGTTAATTTCCAACACACTTTGGGAACATTTTAAGCAAGCAATACAGTGATTTTTAAGCACTTAGTTGAGTTAAATAAAACTACCCAGCAGCTTGGGCAAACGTTTAACCCAACCGCTGGGTTAAAACAACCCAATTGCTTTTTAGAGTGTATGATGTTTCCATATTCTTCCTTTGCTATTCACTGTCGCTTAGCAAAATATTCTGATTGTGAGCACCATAGTGAGCATTGGGAATGTGACTAAAGCGTGAATCTAACTGGTTGCCCACTTTGCATTCAATTAGATTAGAGGTTTGAACACCTTTTCATTAAAAAAAAAGGAGAATGTTTGCGTTGGTCTGAACAGACGCATTAGCAGCCATTTATTCAAAATCTGAATTTCACACTAAATACTTGTCTTGGTGTGAACAGGCCTTGACAGCACTGAACAGGCCACCAATCACAGTTTGCATGACTGGTAAACATGTATTTGGATATAGGCAATTTGACTAGGCAGACAAAAAACGTGGTTCATCTATATAGTTTGTTTGATTTGAAATGCCTGTAACAATGTGAAAACTGACTCTACGGTGAATTATAGCTCTTAATTTGTTATTAGCATCCAGATACAGTTCGTATTACAGAAATGTCAAGTCTTACTAGACAGAAACATGGCTGCAGCTCTGTGTGTTTGCACGCTGGAGGGGGATTTACTTGAAATGACTGAGATGAGGGATTCTATCTTTCTCTCCTCTATCTACTCATCATCTCAGTGCCTCTCTCATAAACACAGCAAGGAACATGTTGAAGCTCTTGACACAGATGCCATCAAAAAGCAGTCTTATCTTCAGGCCATGACATGCACAAAAGCTCAAAGCCTAGTCAAGAGTATGACAGTCATATCTACACAAGACACACAGAGATGCCTGTGGAACTGTACATTGTATGTGTCTGTTCTGCACAATACTGTAGATACCATGATTACAGTAGGTGTGACGGATCTTTTTGGACACTTTTATGGATGGGTACAGCGAGCGACAGAACATAAAATCATGCAGAAAAAGGGGAATGAGAATGGGAAAATGTTGCGAGCCGGATTTAAACTTGCATTGTCCACATGAGCACCAAGGCTCAATGTGTCACAGCACTAACCATTTTTTAGATAAGACCCTCCTCAGCTGGGATCGTGTAGAGCCCTTTGAAGATGCGTTGAAACTGCAATTTGGACCTTCAACCCTTTGGTAACTGTTGATGTCCCCTATTAAAGAAAAATCCTGGAATGTTTTCCTCAAAAACCTTAATTTCTTTTTGACTGAAGAAAGAAAGATATGAACATCTTGGATGACATGGGGGTGGAGTAAACTAACAGGAAATTTGAATTCTAAAGTGAACTAATCCTTTAAGGTTTACTTCCTCCCTTCAAAATATCTGCGACCTCGAAGATGCAATCCTGTTGAAAGCATAAAAATCTATAAATAAATGGAGAGCTAGAGGTATTTAATATTCTCCATACATCATATATAGGGTGGATATGATGAATAATTAATAATACTCTATTGGAAAGGGCTACATCTGCTGTGCAAGGACTTTTCAGGTGCCTTCAGCAACATTTAATCAAACCAATAAATGCAAAGACAGATCTGAAATGCAAGGCACTGCATTTCAGCCCCCAGTTCCCCTTATTTCCCCATTCAAAAGGCAGATGTAGTGATAGCAGAACACGTTTGAGTAGGATGGAGCCATTTGACAGACACTGTAAAGCCTGCCATTTCCGTATTCATTAAACACTGCCTTGATAGCCACATCTCTTCTGCATGTTCAGAGCAATCCAGCTACAGCGCAAAACTGTCCATCAATACGTAGGAGCATCGCTCAATAAATCCATTTCCTGCTAAGATCTAAAGCTGCCTTATCAAAGTCGGCAAGGCCAATTCATCCCTCCTTGAAGGACATGATCCACAAATGCAGCAGCAGGCATCCAGGAGAATGAACCTGAACTAACATTTGGAAAATATTTGGCAATATAAGAAATAATAAAATATTTTGCATGAAACTATTCCAGGTTTTCAGGTGATAACTGACAGTTGCATTGCCCTGACAATTTTGACTTTGCCCAAATTAAATACATAAAAATTAATTTTAATTAATATTGTCAATATCAATGTAGTTATTACTAACTAAACATTTATAAAAACCTAAACTAGTACTAAAAATAAAAAATTAAATAAAAATAAATACATTATTTTGAAATAGTTTTTAAAAAGTAAAAAAATAAATAAAAAAAAAAAAGCACAAAATCAAAATAAAAACTGAAAAAATAAAAATAAAAGCTCATTCAAAATATTAATAAAACTATATTAATAATCCTAAAATAACAGGTCAATATAGATTTTTTTTTTTCTCCATAGCACTGAACCCAAATCTAGCACTGGCCTACTGTCCACAGCAATTCATTTTGTCTAAAAACAGGATTTTTCAAAGTATATTTGCAATGTAATCCTATGCACTTCCTTGTAAGCATTTTTAACTCAAACAGCACAGACAGCAATGCAACAAGAGCAGATCTTCAGTAGCATGTGGTAAACATGCAGTAGTGAAAGGAGGACAGAGATGGACGTGGTTTGGACAAGCAAATAAGAGAATCACCCCAGCATGACTGCCAGTTTGGGCTGTGCCAGCCTCTTCAAAGCTGAAAAAAGAGGGGAAGGTCACACAGACAGTTCCCCCGCAGCTGTGTTTGCGTGTGTGTCTGGAAAAGAGACACTCTGGCAGAAGCTGGGTAATTATTTGTGTTTTCATAGAGCCCTTCCCTCTAAACACAAGGGTTCTCTGGCCGTGAACCCTTCATACCCTTTACAAGCCTATTTTTATGTTGTGTGCATCTGCTTTCATGGCTCTCCACTCTCATGAATGTATAAATACACAAGGAGTCGCTGTTTCTGATTGGTGGAGTGGAGAGCTATTTAAAATGCCTGCAACTATAAGCCCTCTAACACAGAGCAAGAGCAACTTATGCTGTTTGTCTTGTGCCAATTACTCATTCTATCCCAACTAACCCATGAGGAGAGGCTATTCAAGTTTATAGAGAGAAATTGATGTCTCTTCTCTGTAATTCAGGAGGAAATGACAAAAGAACAAATCTGTAATGGCAATGCAAAAGCGTACAGAAAAACAAAAACAAATGACAAGCTGACGACGGAGAGGAAAAAACAACAATACTATTACCGGCAACAAACAATTTTTATATTTAATTAAAACAGCCTCTTTTCACAGCTGGAGTGCTTTCCCCCCAGGCCTTGACGTCTCCTCCATCACGCTAAGAGAGTGTGATTAATTATTCATGCGGACCCGCAGCAGGTTAGAGATAGACGTGGCGTCTGCGTGCCGACTACATTCGTCCCCTGCTTGTTTACACGCACAGGCCTGGTGATGGAGTAAAACTGTGTGCCTGCTTCACTCCAATTCCCACATGAACATGCAGCAGTGCCTATGAATCACACTCATTCAATTTACATGAACTAAAGCCTGGGATTTCAAAAAGACAAACGGTAGAACAAGCGACAGCCTTTTTGTGATGATCTGATGAGGTCAGAGTCAGAGAGCACGGCCCTGATCCCACATAGAGCAGAGCAACAAGCTCTTAGACGCTACAGTTTTGCTGCCATTTTTCTGGGATTTGTTTTAAAAGACTGAATACAAATTTCAAGATGGCCATTATGAGTGTCTCTTTGACTGATCAAACATTGGGCATTTCTAGCCCATAGGAAAGGAAAAAAAAAAAACACACAAATGAGATGTCTTTTATAAATAGTTCAACAACAAAATTAGTATTATTAGTGGTTGACCGATATTGATTTTTTTTTAATATTGATGCCAATATCTTAGAGAGCAGAGTGGTCAATACAAAGCCGATATATTTTACTTAATATTTAATAAATTAGAAATAAATAATTTGAAAATGAATAAAAAAATAAATCTGTAAAACAAACAGACTGATGTTCTCAGCGCTGTCAAAATAAAAGTCCCATTTCCGACACATCAACCAAACAGAAAAACTTACCGGACAATGTCGATATTTAAAAAATGCCAAATCTCGGCCAATATATTGGTTAACCAATAGTCTTTATTTATATTTCAAATTCATATGGTATACTTAGGGCTGTGGCATGATGTGGCTTAAAGCAAAAATCAAATAGCAAAGACTGTTGCAGTGTCCCAATTCACATACTATCCGTCCAAATTAGTATTCGCCAATTAGAAATAGTGCGTCTCAAATAATAATATTCCAAAGATTCCTGGATGGTCTACTGTTTCTGGTTAGAATGGCTAATATTGCCCACAACCCATTGCGCATTGGACGAGGATTTGATTAGAACTATAAACACCAATAAAAAGTGTTAAAAAACTACAAACATGGTGAATGTGTGAGTCCGACAGTTAAGTAGAGAAGGGGTTTGAGTGATTAATAATCAGAGTTCGTTTAGATGTCTTCAGTCCGTGTTGCGTTCATATTTCAGTCAAACCACACCAGAGTTCGTTTAGATGTCTTCGGTCCGTGTTGCGTTCATATTTTAGTCGAACCGCACCAGAGTTCAATTAGATGTCTTTGAAATATGAACTCAACAGGACCAAAGACATCTAATTGAACTCTGGTGCGACCGACTGAAATATGAACGCAACACGGACCGAAGACATCTAACTGAACTCTGGTGCGGTTCGACTGGTCCGTGTTGAGTTCATATTTCAGTCGAACCGCACCAGAGTTTGTTTAGATGTCTTCGGTCTGTGTTGCGTTCATATCTCAGTCGAACCGCACCAGAGTTCGTTTCGATGTCTTTGGTCCATGTTGCGTTCATATTTCAGTCGAACCGCACCAGAGTTCGTTTCGATGTCTTCGGTCCGTGTTGCATTCATATTTCAGTCGAACCGCACCAGAGTTCGTTTAGACGTCTTCGTTCCGTGTTGCGTTCATATTTCAGTCGAACCGCACCAGAGTTCGTTTCGATGTCTTCGGTCCGTGTTGCATTCATATTTCAGTCGAACCGCACCAGAGTTCGTTTCGATGTCTTCGGTCCGTGTTGCATTCATATTTCAGTCGAACCGCACCAGAGTTCGTTTCGATGTCTTCGGTCCGTGTTGCATTCATATTTCAGTCGAACCGCACCAGAGTTCGTTTCGATGTCTTCGGTCCGTGTTGCATTCATATTTCAGTCAAACCGCACCAGAGTTCGTTTAGACGTCTTCGTTCCGTGTTGCGTTCATATTTCAGTCGAACCGCACCAGAGTTTGTTTCGATGTCTTTGGTCTATGTTGAGTTCATACTTCAGTCGAACCACAGCAGAGTTCGTTTGGACGCGGAGAGAGACCACATTTTTCAAGAGTCTCAGTCCACTTATTTTGTGCACACCAGGGTTTGGATGGCAGTGTTCACTCTTATTTAAATGAACCAAACTAACAGAGCAATCACTCCAGAGTTCAGAATAATTGAACGAAACCTGCCAAGTGTGTGAACACCCTAAGTCTTCTATGAAAAATCATTCTTTTAAGTACATCTGCTCAGCAAGAATACAAGCTTGCTCATGTTCAACATCAATAACAGAATTATACAGCTAGGGCCACAGGGTTCTCAGACCGTCCTTTGAATGGCCTGCGTTTCTTACACTGACTGAACAAAGGCGATTCCAGTTTGGCTGCAGCTCTCTGAGAAGTGAATAAATCAGTGAAAGCTGTAGAGGGTGACAGGAGGATTTGAATGTCTTAATTCAGTCCTGACAGCATGCTGGGCTGACTCCACAACACCTTTTCATGTCAATTCAGGGGGCACCTTTGTTGAAGCACCCAGTCATTGCACACTAGACGATTACAGCAGCCAATTTGTCAGGACTGTTTTGTTATCCCTTCTTCCCTTCTCATTTTTAGACAACACAAACCAATGAAAGGAAAAACATTCAGAGCGAGAGATTATGGCTGTTGGAAAGAGTTCCTTGAAATCTCTTTCTTAGAATCATCGAATAAAATGCGCCCATCTTGGCTCTCCCGGCTGTGTTCTGACTTGGTCGTCGGCAGTGTTAAAGGTGGGGGTGCTAATTGGTTCGGCTCCTTTGATCTGCAGATGAACACTGTAATCCGCTTTAATCATATTAACATAACCCCTTCTCGGCAAGATGGGGCCGTCTATCCACATCCTACATACACACAATGCAAGAGTCTCAAATCTCGGATGCGTTTAAAACACACAGCGAGATTTTCACCACCTCACACTTTTCCAAAAGTCTCTTTCTCTCCATTCATGCCTGAATCAAGAGGAACTGAATTAAAATATGAGTCTGCAACAGCAAGATACAAATGAGCAAAGCCCATGGTATCAAAACAGCGGATAATAACGTCAAATCTGGGTGAGGCAGAGCATCGTTTTCTTGGAAATCTCAAGAGAACGGCTGGAAGTATGAGAGCAAGCAGGTGTCAGCTCACCAGGGGGCTAGTCAACAGCAGCATGTGACTGGAGGGCCAACATGTCACTTCCTGAACATCCCCTGCAAATGCAGCATCACAGCCCCTCGGGAGCATATGGTATCTTTACATGTCTCTGACCTCAGACAGCGCTGCGGCCCTGTAGGCGCAATATAGACTGGCTGTTAGTGCATAAATCATTAGACGGTTTTGCTCACGAGGGGAAGATTTACTTGCATTTAGAGTTACTCACATTTATATTTACTTATAATCAGAAAACTTATATTTAGGTTGGCTTCTCAGCTTCTTGAACTTAAGCAGTATTGGATAAACTGCATCATTATCTGTGTTCCCTAGCAGTGATGTGTGTGTAATGGTAAAGGGAATTAATTAACATGAGGTCATTTACACAGTTTTAGCAGTAGTCTGGAATCTGGATGAATGGTGGGTCTGTTTAATTGGTAACTGCACTAATTTAGGAGGGAAAATCTTACAGAGTGGAAATTAAAGGTGCATACAGTATTTTTTCCCCACATTAAAAAAGCTGTATTCATAAATTAATTAATAGTACTTCTGTTAAATAGGTTTAAAATCATGGACACTCATCACACAAGATGAGAACTCCAGTCAAATCCTAATTAAAAAAGTATGAGCCAAAGCGGTTTCATTTAACCATTGAATACTAATCACTTTAACTTCAATGTCATTGCCATAGAAGTACGCAAAATGGCTTAATTTTAAAAGAACATGTTGAGATCGCATGACCAGTTGAAGACTAATCACTTTTACTCAGTTACCCCTGTATTATTCAACATGTTAGCTTTAGATTAAATTAATCATGGGTAACTGTGTGTAGATTCTACAAATGGCATCAGTAGCTGAAAACCTTCATTTTTTGCATGACGCTTCATCCACACCACTAGGTGTCAGTTTAGACCAATGCAACTGTCATATCAGCCAGCAAAATACAAACAAAAGAACAGAGTACTTCACTTCAGCTGGAAGTATTATAAAAGTAGCCAAAACATTTATTGAAAATTGAAGGGAAGGGGGATTTGTACATTTTATGAATGACGCTCAAAATCTGCTCAGATCTGTGGATCTTTTTTGCGCTTTTCTGTGTGGGAGATTCCTGCTTTTATTACAAAAAGTTCTGTGGCAGCACGATGGTACCGCATGCATCCTAATATGCGTACTTCCCTACTAAATGGTAGGCGAAAAACGCAATGTGAAAAGAGTATGTCTGAATTTGTAGTATTAATGAAAAAGTAAGCACATTCATACTAGAGCCGCACGATTCTGGATAAATTGAGAATCACAATTTTTTTGTTTCAAACAGAGACCACAATTCTTCCATGATTCTGAGCAGACAACTAAACAAAATAACATGTAATTTACAAGAGGTTCTGACAAAATGTTAATTGCTGCAGTCTATTTTAAAATGTTTAATTAATCTCAATGATTTTTTTTTTTTTAAATCGGTTTGAGTGAATGATTCAACGACTCACTCAAATACTTTACTTGTTTCATTACTGGATAAATCAGCATTTTTTAACGAATCTATTAAATGGATGATTCGATGACAAATACATTTGTTTAAGAGTCACTTTGAAATCAATGCAATCATTGAAGCGTCATGTTACTTTCAAAAGGTGATTTACTCTATTTCAATCGCTACCGTAGACATCAGTGTTTATATCTGAACTATAAACTTTTATCCCAGTACTTCTGTGATAATATGAATTTTTCTAACACAGAAATAACAATACTATGTGGTTGAAAAGTCTGTTTGTGAAGCTGTTTCATACTTGTACATGACAACTGCTCTCCTTGTCAAAAGTTTAATAGACATAGGCGAATCGTTGTCATTTAGGAATGAGATTGCGATCTTATAACGATTAATCGTGCAACTCCAATTCATACTATATATACTGCCGGTCAAACATTTGAAATAAAATCATCTTTATGATTCCAAACTTTTGACTGGTAGTGTATATCGTAATTTTTTAACGGTTGCGAAGTACATTCCTCATCAAATGTAGTACATGCTGCTAGACAGTATGTGATTTCGGACACAGCTACTGTCATGGTATTAAATGGTAATACTTTGGTGTTTGTGATATCATTCTAACTGACTGACATTTGCATACCATAGTATTTTGTATATTTGCATATCATGATATTTGGTACATGCTACAAAAGAATATCCCCCCAAAAAATTGATCTAAAAAACAAAAGCACTACCATTGTGCTTTTTACCAAGTGCTTACATACTGTGCAGGAAACCGCACAAACTGGAGATCCTGGTCAAGAGCAGGTCAACCAGTTATCATCCTGTTGCAGATCAAACCCATACCTTCTTTCTCCAAACCCCACACAAACATGCAATCTCTCTTCATCTTCAAACATACAACCGTCTCCAGAGCGCTCCCTTATGAGGGCAGGCGTGGCTTCAATCCAGAGCAGCACCATCCATCATTGCACAATTATACGGGAACAATCTCACACACACAATTACTGCCCTGTAAGTCTGCACAAAACACTTCCATGCAACGCACACATGCAAATGCATGCAGTCCTACCACCACCACCACTATACGAGCTGTCAAAAACACCCTCAACTCTGTCCTTGGCCAACAATACTGTAATATAGTAAGACAGCAAGAGGAGAGACGGACAGAGAGAGAATTTCATGTGCAGATTGGGGAAAATGGTGAGGGAGGTTGGGGGAAGGTTTGGCATTGTTGTGGGAATCACATACCAACCGTTACCATGGTGACCTGCTGTCAGTGATGGACTCCTCACAGTAATGAGCATGCTGGGTCCCAGAGAGACCCCTCTGCCTAACCCCTTAACACTACATCCCCCACCGCACTCCTGCCTCCGGCAGACACAGGGCTTCGCTCCAAATGGGCACAAATCAGTACCTCATCCAGCATTTTCCAAATTTAGAGTGCATAGTTTTGACGGTTTTAAAACCTCGAGGCATGAATGAACAAAGACGTGCACAGTGACTGACAGGCTGCGCCCCCTCGCTCGCACAGGTGGGTGATGTCTGGTGGGCGTGGCTTGGCGGTCTGCCAGAAACACTCTCACTAAGGTGGGCTGCAGCGGTAATGTGGGCAGCCCCTACAGACAAACAAAGACGTTTACAGAAAAGCTCTCAACACTGCCAATAATCAGACTGTTTTAGTACACATTGCATTCAAAATAAAACAAAAGAGGCCGGAAACCTTTTGAGGACACTTGCAGGCCACCTTTTCAGAGAGAAACAAATGTACAGGTGATGTGAAGGGGCGTCTGATGAATTATGTTAAAGGAACAGAACAAGAAAAAAAAACATAACCAAAAAGTACCAGAGTGTTGATGATTTCGCTGTTGGAAAATCCATCTCAAAGTGGTAGTTGTGCTTTGGTAGCTGGTTTTTAGGTGGTCCATGCTGGTAGAATATCTTGGACCAGGGCTGTAACCACCATAGACATTGAGGGGGACAAGTCCCCCCCAATAATTAGAAATGGCCAAATTTTTTAATCTGGTCTGCCTCGGAGGTCTAACAGTGCTCATCACTGTCAGAATGAGTGAGCTGGCCAATCATCAAAGAAGGCGGGGCTTACTGTTCACAGAAGACAAGTGCGAATTCCAATGCGATGCTTTCATTTTAGCAGTGAAAGAGTACGTGATGAGTAAGTAGCTAAACATTTTATGGTTCATTAAAAATACAGTAAAAACAGTAATATTGTGAAATATTATTACAATTTAAAATAACTGTTTTCTGTTTGAATATATTTTATAAAGTAATTTATTCCTGTGATCAAAGCTGAATTTTCAGCATCATTACTCCAGTCTTCAGTGTCACATGATCCTTCAGAAATCATTCTAATATGCTGATTTGCTGCTTAAGAAACATTTATGATTATTATCAATGTTGAAAACAGTTGTGTACTTTTTTTTTCAGGATTCCTTGATGAATAGAAAGTTCAAAAGAACAGCATTTATCTGAAATACAAAGCTTTTGTAACATTATACACTACCGTTCAAAAGTTTGGGGTCAGAATGTATTTTTATTTTTATTTTTTTGAAAAGAAATTAAAGAAATTAATACTTTTATTCAGCAAGGATGCATTAAATCGATCAAAAGTGACAGTAAAGACATTTATAATGTTACAAAAGATTATATTTCAAATAAATGCTGTTCTTTTGAACTTTCTATTCATCAAAGAATCCTGAAAAAAAAAAAAATATTGTACACAAATATTTTGTACAATTGTACACAATAAATGTTTCTTGAGCAGCAGATCAACATATTAGAATGATTTCTAAAGGATCATGTGACACTGAAGACTGGAGTAATGATGCTGAAAATTCAGCTTTGATCACAGGAATAAATTAAATTACTTTATAAAATATTTTCAAACAGAAAACAGTTATTTTAAATTGTAATAATATTTCACAATATTACTGTTTTTACTGTATTTTTAATCAAATAAATGCAGCCTTGGTGAGCAGACGAAACTTCTTTTAAAACATTAAAAATCTTACCGATTCCAAACTTTTGACTGGTAGTGTGTGTATGTATATATATATATCTCACTTATACTATATATCACTATATATAGAGTACTTTCAGTCATGTGAACTACAAAGTCCCCTAAGCCTCAGATCTGATTCACTCATATAGTATGGAGGGACATAAAACCACATATTCCTCACATTCATTTCCTTCTGTGATCCTCTGCTGTAAAGAAAAAAAAACATTTTCCCTGACCACAAGAAGAATCCATTCTTAACTGAAGGCAGAATATCACTCAACATCACAAAAGCTCTCTGGCTAAATTTGAGATCGTGGCAAGTATTTTTAACCTAGTAATCCAAGAAAGGTTCATCACTGTGATACAGGCCAGCCATACTGAGGCTATAAGAGAGTTTCTTCCTGTGTTCTTCAATAACAAAGGCTGTTTAGCACCTGAGAGCAGCTCTAATAACAGTGTTACGCTCTAGTGAGCTGTGACTATTTGCACATTTCATCTATTGTGCAGGTATGAAGCTGTCCTCCCACAGACACGTGTTACACAAAGAGCGAGAGAAAATGAGCGCAGAATGCTACTCTGACAGGCACACAAACACATGTATCACACACATAAAATGCACAAAGTCTAGCATTTTGTTCTTGTTGAAAGCGTTCAAGGCATGTTTCCTGAGACAAATAGAAGAAAAACACTATGACTTGTGCAACTTACTCCCCTGCTGAAAAGACTTTCCAGGGAGAGTCGAATTTCAGTTTAATTACAGGTCAGATCTTTCTCCAAAAGCTCTAAATTGGAGGGAGGAGGTTTTGAACGGTCATATCGGTTCCCAGTGGTTTTTTAGAAGATTATAGTTACAAGAAAATATGAGAACAAAAATTAAATTCAGTGCATTCAAAACTGGTTTATAAGTGATGTTTGTTCACCAAACAAACCCTTAACTTTACATCCTGCATTATTTGTGCTAATACCTTAAAGGCATAGTACACCCAAAAATAAAAATTCTATCTAATATGTTGTTCTAAACCTGTGTGACTTCCTTCTGTGGACTATGAAATAAGATATTTTGAAGAATGTTGGTAACCAAACTGTTTCGGTTCCCATTGACTTTTTTTTTTTTTTTGTGCAAACAATGGAAGTCAATGTGAACCGAAACTGTGTGGTTACCAACATTGTTCAAAATCAAGAAATGCATATTGGTTTAGAATGACATTTGGGTGTACTATCTCTTTAAATCATGTATCTTGTTGTTTAAAAACTCTAGTAGTTAGCACAGCTATGTATCAAAGCTAGTGAAAAGTGTCCTGCTTTCTAAACAATGGTGATGGAGACGGATAACATCCTTGTCTTGTAGCTCCTCTGAGATTCTCAGTTCGCAACAGAGCAAAATAAACATGTCTGCACAGAGCAAACCTCCACTAGACATCTTCATCTCTGTCAGCGCGAGCCATACAGCCTGTCCTATTTCCGGATCAGACCACTTCAGCCAGTTAATACATCATCCCACGTGCCATTGAGTGCACACTGCCCTACTTGAAAATACTAGGAAAAAATTTTCAAAAAGTGGTTTGCAACCAATTTTAGTTCCGTAATGTGACATATTTCAGACTGAAACATTCAACAAGAAATGCAGGTCATGACATGAGCCAAAAAAGTAAGCTGTCTCTGAGGTGGAACAATAATTTGATAAATGCTTCTGAAAACAAACATTTTTCTTTGGAACAGCACACACAGATGAATCATGCAGAATAAGAAACATGTATTAAGAGAGTAAATAGGGTCAATTATGACTTCATGTTGACTTATGTCAGGTGGGGTACATCCACCCATATCTATGGGAAATGAGAGCCATGGACTGGTTTTGCCACTTTAAAGGGGGAATATCACATATGTATACAGTATATGAGGGGAAAAAATTCTTTGCTTGGCCAAAATAAAGGAGTTTGATCAACTACATAGAAGTCAATCATAACAGTGACTAAAATTACCAGATATTTTTGTTGTGTTTTTGGTGAGAAAAGTCACTTGACTAACATGTCCACATAAGTGGACTTCAGAGACAAATAATAAATGCTACACTTCCAGTCACAAATAAGTTTGGATACACCAACTCATTGTTTATACTATTTTGCACATTTTACCGTACATTTACACAACAACAATGTACTAAAACACCGATTTTTGAAAAGTTTTGCGATCTGTCAAAACGATCCCCGTTCACACAGATTTGCAAAAATGACTAAAAAAAGCTGTATTATGCTGCCAGGCCAGTAGTTGGCAATGTTACTGAAACTATGCGCCTATAGACTGAACACGTAACACGCATGCATATGACAAATTCACGTTTTTGTACTTTTTTACACCGAGACAATAACCAGTCTTAAATTTGGATACACCTACTTATTATTTATTATAACTATTTTGCACATCTTAGAATAATAGTGAAGTCAACAATACAATGAAATAACAAATGTTAATATGAAAATTTGAAAAAGATGTCTTATATTTGAGGTTCTTCATAGTTGCCACCTTTTCTCTAAATTAAAGCTCTTCACTCTCCTATTTCTCTCAAACTTCGTGAGGTAAATTCCGACATGCAGAAGTTATGATCATGTAAAATATGAAGTCAGCCAACTAACTGGTACTACACAAATGTCTAGAATATGTATAGAACATCGGATTACTTGTAATCAAACACCTTAATCAGACTGCACAATATTAGCCTGTTTCTGGCACGATCCATTTGACGTAGGGTGTAGGGTGATTTGTAAACGACACTGTGTGTTGGGATGCAAGAATTGGTTGTTTTATCTCATAGTGTTTCATAGTGGACGACAAGCGACACAGCGTCTACGGTGCTTCACAACGTCCCGACGGAAAGACTAGCACTGCGTCTGAAATTTAATGCTTCCCTACTATTTAGTATGCGCAAAACAGTACACCAACAGAGTAGTATGTCTCAATACATAGTATTCGAAAAACAGTAGGCAAAAAGTCCCTGGATGACCTACTACTTCCAGTGAGATTCTGAAGTGCGTATTCGATGGACACCTATGAGGCCACGGGAGGGGATTTATGAATGGAGGTGAAGCGACGCAACTGATGCTCCTAGGTCACATAACATAATGACAACATGGCGGTTGTAGTCCGGATTACATTCATACTACACACATTCATACTATATAATGAACATATTTTTTTAACGCTCGCCAAGTAAGTTCAAATTCAAATGTAGTACCTACCCAGACAGTACGCCATTTCGGACGCACCATAGGTCTTTCGGCCCTCCACGACGGGTTCTGTCACATCTGTGACGTTGACCAATTAGTGCTTTCAAAAATGGCGAAACGAAAAGGAGACGATGGTATTGGTGCAGCTACGTTAAATTATGGAATATAGGAAAGGTTCTTGGAGCTATGGCATCAATAACAATATTCCTGCCTTTATTCCTGCTAACGATAGCAGAGGCACTTCAGCAACTCGGTGAGAACTGGAATTAGTATTAGGCTTAGTACAATCATTGTTGGTTTACGCTCATTTCCAGAAGTCTAGTTCCGCCTTCTTGATGACATCACGTATGTCATTAAAGACAGCAAGCGATGATTGGTCTGGAAGCAATGTGTGCTCTCACATTTCTTGTGCACGACATGACAAGAATTTAGGAGTCATAATCGCATAATTCGTCAGTGACTAAACCTGGCATAACTCTGACCTATTATCATGTCAATAAAGTGACAAGCAGAAAAACCAACAGTGCCGCAGCTGCTCCGAGCTGACTGACCCATAACGTAAATACTAAGCATTGCCAGCCAACAGAGCACCACAGGGCCTTGCAAAACTCAACTGGCAGTGATGTGTCAATGAAATGTGCCTTTGTGTGGCACCTCCGACGGAGCTTGTTGCTCCCAGCAGAGAAATCTGTTGGGCATCCTTCTCTGTCTGCTGCCTTTCATGACTCCTGGTCCTGAATTCCCAAAGCACACTTATTTGCATCTCATTTTTGAATGACAAAGCGGCAGGGGTTAAAATTTCTGGTGTGGAACTGATTGCTTCCTGTTGAGGTATTGGGCATGTATGCTCTTCTCAGAGATCCCAATCACTCGCACATCTATAACAAAATATACACACGCTTTCCTTTTCAATGAGGAAACACAAATGCAGATCGCCGGGAGAAGAAGAATGGCAGTTAGCAGTGTAAAATATGTCAACAACAAAGTACTAGATTTGCATATCCTCGAAGAAATACCAGTGTTTGAAAGCAGCAAAATAATTTCTGTTGGCTGTGCATGAGAATCAGTCTTTGCAGTCTATAAACATGATTAAATATATGGTCGAATAAAGAGACTAATCATAATTCAGTATAACTAAATGCAACAAAGAGAACCAATCACAATTCATATGCAAATACTGCAAGGTCATTATTGCTGCTACATTTTGAATGTTCTAACAAAAGCTGTGTTGTCAAATTTTTAGGCCGCATACAGTATGTCATCAAGGATTTCTCATTTCAGAAAATGAACCATTATAAAATTGACCGTTTTTCCTTGTGAAGTGTAAATTATGACTTTGGAATGCAATGGTTACTTTACTGAAATTACACAGGCTTAGTGACGTATGTGGCCGACAAATGCGACCTCCGGACGACGTGGCCTTCGAAATGAGACACAGCTAATGTAATTTACTAAGAGATTTTTGAAACTTTAATAATTAATTTTGTAAAAAGTGTACAGTTTAAAACAAACAGAAATTGATAATAAATGTAAGACCAGGAACAATCTCTATAACTCGCCTACTTTTAGGAACAACCAAGTTAGTCGTAACACAAATAAAACGTAGCTGCATTTTAATTCAGCTGGTCTCATGTTCATTGGTTTGGACAGACAATTTGCATGCAAAAATCTGACTGAATTTACGTGCCAAACATTGGTGTTGGTGTGAACAAATATAACACACTGTTGTTATATTTTGGAACAATTTGAATTAAATTACATTGGAACAATTGGAACAATTACAATTCTAACATTTTAGATGAGATTTTTGAAACTTTAATCTGTAATTCTGTAAAAGCTTCATGCAATTTCTTTAATGGGATAGCTACCCAATCGTGAAAAGACCAGGTGTAAGTGCACTCCGAAACACTTTCGAGACTTAATTTTAATTTAAATCTGACCACCCAAACCACTTCATGAGGTGGTGTAAGACGCATTCCAAATGAAACTGGATAAGTGTAAATGCATCTGGTTCTTGAAACCACATATGTAAATTTGACTCCTTCCAAAATGTTATATATAAAACTAATTGTCTCATAATTAAAATGGGCTACAGGTAATTTTTATGGTATGCCAAAAAGTGTTTATTTTTTAAATGTGATCACTGGTACATTTACCAGTATTTACCATACTTTCAATACAAAAATGAAAGTATGAAAAATATGCAATATGAAAATTACTTTTAAATAACAGCGTTTTCTTTATAAAATACAAGATTTGGTCTTCAAAAAGACTTTTTCCAAAAGGTACATCTTGAAAAAGGGGGTCATCTTATTATCAGGGTGAGCGTCTTCTTATATTCGGAACACAATGGTAATTGTTAAATTCTGAACTACAGTTCTGAATTAACTGCAGAAAATTGTGGAGAACAAGAATAAAAAAAAAGATAGAACACTGTAATTATCCACTGTGAAGTGTGACTGCAAGCACGAGAGTGGGACATTGCAGCCGTGTGGGACAAGTATTAATTGAGACATTACCAAGATTGCCAGAGGGGCCAAAACACAGATCTGGTGGCCACAGGAACAAAGAACATTCACAGTGGATTTGACATTGTCCAGACATGGTGTTCTGGTGGCAGGGGAGGAGTTACCCGCCAACAGTGAACAGGCTGAGTGAACGCATACGAGCTCTGTCCAAACACTCTGACATCATGTGCACATTCATGCATGTCCGACACCCCCCTCTACACCACACACACATTCAAACAAATGTTCTTACACTGCACAAAGACCCTGGATAGAAACGACACACTTTCATTCTCCAAAGGTTCAAGGTACATTGTTATTCTACATTCATTCTGACAACCAGGCAAAATCTCTTCAACAAAGACACTTCCAGAAGAGGCCGTGCATTGTGTACCAATGAAAAGAAACAGCTATAGTAAAAGACTAAAAGCATGCTGAAATAAAAAATAAAAAAACATGCAGCACCCAAGCACAAAGGCCACCACAACAGTTTGTTTGATTGTACCTGGAGACTATTGCTGAAAGACTTCAATCCAAGGCCCTGTTTGCACCTGGTATTAAGATGTGTTTTGGTCGATCGGATCATAACCCGTTTACACCTCCGTCTCTTTTGTCCACCTTCAACCACGTCTGTCCTGATTTTTTGGGGCGGGTAAATGTATGGGATTTTTCAGATCTTTCGATTTAATGGACAAAATGAGCTCGCGCAATTTACATGTGAACGCGACCGGGGATGACGAGAAACATACAGACAGCATCATCTTTTGTTTCTACTCAGATAGCCACAATACTATGCCGAACGCTGTGAGTGTGTGTTAGTAATCAGGAATGGTGAGAGAACATTGTGCTTGGTATGTTTTTCATGTTCAAACCAAACTTGGGTCTTCAGCCGACAAAGTTTAAATCCCGTCTGGCTAGCGCGCTTCCCATAATGTTTACGCATTAGGTCAGCAGGCAGAGAGTAGGCTTTGTGGGTGTTCAAATACATTCGACCACATGAGCATCTACACTAGGAAAGCAATCTGGTCGAAAGCATTTTTGACTACCTCTGGTGGTCGAAGGTGGACAAGCTCAAAACCCCCCTAAAACAGCAGGAAATTTTATAATTAATTCAGTCACAAGCATAGCTTCAAATAACTAACTAAAACCAAACTTACTGTAAAAACAAACACTTGAACATACGTCAGCATAATAACAACTACCTAAAATGACTTCGGTTAAAAAATTATTAGTTTGACTTGCGTCCCATTCGATTACATGGAAAGGGCGGGGTTTATGACCTATACAGCAGCCAGCCACCAGGGGGTGATCGAAATGCTTTTGCTTCACTTTTCAGGACGTGTGCAGCACACTTGATTTTCCAACGAAAAAGTAAGTTGTTTACTGTCAATGTCCAAGATGTCCGATTCATTAGTCCTTATGGGTAAATAACTAGAACAACAACAAGCACAGTAAACAGTAAAACTATTTGCGCAACACACCTTTGTTTATGATTGCGAAAATAAATTAAATCATTACACAGCTCTCTGAAATGCTTGATTCTGATTGGTCGGGTGCGACATTATGAGGTCAGTTATTCCCCGTAAAATGACCATCATCAATAGCAATGCTGTATAATGACTGATCATGCGGGTATTTTTTTCTTTCCGTCAGGGTCCTGATCACCCTGTCGGGGTTTATTTTGTGATAACAATCAGCTGGATGTACAATATCCGTTACATAATATAATAAATACCAAATTCCAACATCAAGCAGCATAATGCACTGTTTTTGTACAGCCAAAATAACTGGAATTGGAACACCAGAAACCTTGCACATTCAAGTTAAAAGCCGGCTCTTACATTAAAAATACTGTTAGGTGGTCATTATCCAAAAATACAGAATGCTGTGATTAACCAAACAGAATCAAGTGTCCAGAGAGCCATGTAATAAATTATAAGTAACGAGAAATGACATTAGACAGGCCCGAGAGGAGGTATTCTAGGGCAGATATCTCTGTCACAGTTCCAGGGGCTCATAAAAGAGCAGCCTGATCCCCATCCACAGCAGCATTTATCTTCATTCTCCATACATGGGTGGGATAGTCACTGATGGGGGGAGTGGAGGCTCTGACTGATTACACCCGTCTCTCTGCCCTCCATGACTGAACGGAGGGGTGGGAAGGGGGACATCCAGCGATTGAGGGGTGCCTTCGTTCGCCAACACCCTCCCCTGGGTAAATAATGGGCTGCAAGGTGCATGTTGAGGCTATAAGTATAGGCTAATTGTTTATTGCGGCCTTGGACAACTGTTATGGGGCAAAGGGTGCGAGAAACAATCAATAAAAACATGACTGTGTGGGGCCATCAGTTCCTGAGACAGCATCTGTACAGCGCCGAGCGAAACAGCATGATGGCCCCTCACACAGTCAATTAGCTGTATTAATTAACTGTCCAATACATATCATTTAAAATCAATTTAGCCCTCTTTATGGACTCTCTCAGGCACAATTTCAAGCCAAATAAAGCTGAAATAAACACAGCCATTATTCATGCACAAGGAGGACTTTGTATCGTATTTCAAAACAACTACAAGAGGAACACAATAATCAATTAAATACATATTAATCCATGGGGGAAAAAATAAAGTCATACAAATGTTTTTCCAGAGCATAATTTAAAATTGTAAAAACAGTTTACTTCTCAAAACCATTAGCATCCATTCTAAAATACAACAAGATTCATTGCGACGCTGGTAACCTAGTCTCAGCCTCAGAAGTCTGATGCATAAGGCACACAAAACTGGAAACGCTTCAGGAGTTTTGAAGTTGTCATCTGATTGGTTGAATTCTACAGGATTTCCTGGAGACGTGTGTGTCACGTTCTTTAATGGTCCACCAGGAAACAAAGTCATTGTGATGCCAAACCCCCTCATGCAAGAAGAAAGCCATCGTGTTTATAACTGTGACAATAAGCGCTTATCAGGATCAACTCAACGCTGGATTTTCAAAAGTATGTGAAGTTCACGGCATAAACTCTTTAAAATACATCCAAATTTTGCACGCCGGTCTGTTATTGTAGAGACATTGAATTTATTTTTCACGCCCCTAAACATGAGGCTGAACAAAACGAACTGTTGCTTTACATGTGAGTCAGATTTTCTCTTTGGCGGCCCTTGGCCAATGAAAGCTGCCGTGGAGTCCAGACCTTCTGCCGTCAGTCTGAAGGTCTGGCTATGTGAGACTACAGGTAAACAACTATGACACGGGCCATTTAAATATGCAGAATTGTAAATATGCAAAATACATTTATTCCAAAATAATAACTATAAAAACACAGTAACAAATGTAACTTTTTTGTATATTTTATTTGTGAACTGATGTTCAGCTGTTATTTTTAATAGTCAACTTAATTTCAAATCATCAGTCACTAAAGCTTGGTAAACACAGGTCACAGCTGTTCACTAAAAATACCCTTACATGTGTTTTTAAGTAGTTTCAGGTTTGATTTTGATGTGATATAAAGCAGTGATACATATTTTTTCAATTACTCTTCCAATTAACACCATTATTTAGCTATTCGGATCAATTTGTGGATGCGGAATGCACAGAAAACAGAGTTAACAGTGTAATAGGTCAATCATAGCAAGATGGAGGCAGTGTGTCACGCGATTTTTCACCATTCATTCTCAATTACCCCCCAATAAACCCACAGCATGCTTTTAGGGGTCTGTTAAAACTCAATGGGTTCAGGGG
Source organism: Hypophthalmichthys nobilis (assembly GCA_037950665.1). NCBI lineage: Eukaryota > Metazoa > Chordata > Actinopteri > Cypriniformes > Xenocyprididae > Hypophthalmichthys > Hypophthalmichthys nobilis. Next base: position 4,592,985 of record CM075470.1, read on the forward strand.
AGGCAAGAGAGACGCTGTAACTTCAACCTCTGGTCAGAGTCCTGCACGGGTCCTGTTTGGTAAACCCCTACCCGCCCCACACCCACAGTAATTAACAGAACACCGACCCGACCTGACCCGTTTGACAAAGTCCACAATCAGAACTGCACCTGCGTTAAAAATGCGGTTTTCTTTCTTCAAACTCTGCAGTGGCTTCAAGGCTGTTAGTAGGCTGTTAATTTTAGAAGCATGAAAAATAAAAGTTGTATTAATAGCAAATTAGAGTGTAAATAGAGTGGTGGAAATATGACGTCACTGTGTTGGCCAATCAAAAACCTAACAGGATTTTCCCATAGGCTTTTGGATTATCGCAAAAAATAAGTTCTGAGATCAACAAAAGTTTATGATACTTGCACGTTTTGTTCTTCAAGATAACTTTCATAGATAAACACAACTTTTATGAATTTTGAAGACTAAATGCAGTCACCAGAAGCAATTGTATTTAATGTCACCGAAAGACTGTAGTCCGATTTGTAAGCAACCGTCATTTTCAAGACATGTAACAGCTTAAAAAAAAAAACCATGTGTAGGTAATACTGATGTATTTTATGTCGTAGAATAAAACGTGAAAGTATCTTGCACTTGTGTAAACCACGTTGTGTTATATTTCAGCCATTTAACCAAAAAACCCACTGACTTTGGGACGATGGAACCGGAAGTGCTAAAATGCTGAGCAAAGAGTGATCCCTATATAATCACTGAAGCTGTCAAATCACTTCAATTCAGATTGGCTATAATGTTCAGTGCTGTAAAACACATTGTAAATAGCATCTGTCTTCTTCAGAGGGACTGTTCGAAAGCAAATGCCCATCAGCCTGTACCGAATTGAGTCAAAATAGTCTTGGCTATTGGACCCGCAGTCCGCCTTTGCAGCATGAACATTCTGCATAAAATCTCCTTTGGGGCCAACAGAAGACAAAAAAAATCATATGGATTTGGAGTGACACGAGGGTGAGGAAAGGATGACAGAATTTTTGTCCTGTCCCTTTAAGCCAGAGCACTCCTCTGGTAGTGGATTAAGACAGTATGTCTGTGAAACAAAGCCGATGTAAAGCAACAAAGGCCGGAAGAAAACGGCAGTGCCGTCCAGCCAGGGCAGTCAACAGCACTAATGCTCTTCTTCACGGAGAGACTTTGTCTACTGGCCAAACTGAACTGCTAAGACTGACACCAATTTGTACAAAGACAACCGGCAGTGCCTCAGGAGCAAAACCTCGCTGTCAGATCTCATGGAGCTCCTACTAGCATTGTGTGGAAATGTCATCAATGGTCTCTGCTGAAAAAACATTCATGCTAAGACACTATTCAAACAGCATTTACTTGCATTATGCAATGGCAAGAGAGGGAGAAACAACCATTCATCTATAAGCCAATTTAAAATGCTTTCAGGCTTTCTGTGTTTCTCAAACAGAGACAATAACTTCAAACAAATCTCTTATGGGATCATGCAAATCATGATTGAATTATACTTTAGAATAAAAATAGGTTTCAATCTGTTTCTGCTGTTCAGAAGTGCTGTTTTGTCTTGTTTTGTCTCTCTGCAGGCCTAACTCACACGTATATGCCTCTGTTTCATTAAGCTTTGTTTTATCCTACCCAGAATTCCTCTCAGCATTCCACTGAGCTTCAGCTCAGTTGATTCTCACTGAAATCTAACACATGAAAGCAACATTAATAACGAACAATCGATACTATAGTAATCTATACTATAGATACTATAGTAACACTGCACTGATAACCAGAAATGCACAGAATATGATCAGAATGGAAAACGAGTATAATGGCTACTATTTCTATATGTATAAAAAAAGAAACTTTTAGTTACTTTTATGGAGTTACTTTTATGGAAAGTAATTCATTACTTTACTTTTGCATTACTTTGTCTCATCTGGGCTGGGCTGGGCTGGGCTTGCTTGTTTTTTGTTATTAAAAAACAAACAAACACAAAAGTTCTATTTTTGGCAAATGTAAAGGCCACTTCAGACAAAAAGTGAAATGAATAAGCCTGAATAAGGCTGAAGGAAATGCAAATTTTTTTATGCCCTTACAGTAGAGGGCGCAGCTCAAACAAACCTTTCAGCTGTGCTGCTGTTATTCAGTGTTGCCAAGTCCACGGTTTTCATGCGGAATTGGGCTACTTTAACACTGCTGCCGCGGGTTGTTTTTCATATCCGTGGGTTGAAGCAACCCTAAATAACATGATATTTAGCGCCTGGAATGCAAATTTTACCAGGAGAACCCCACCAAAAACGCGGATTTTACCTGCCAGAACGCCATTTTTACCAGGGGACCGAGTTAAAGTCATTTGCATTCCTTATTTGAAAAAATAACTCAGATATTTTGTTGTAAAATTAAAAGTAATGGGTTACTTTACTAGTTACTTGAAAAATGTAATCCATCTGTGCATTCCAATCTGCATGCTGGGAAAAGTACATACTGATACAAAATGAATACAACTCTGAAATTTGATATGATATGAAGTTTCCTCCAGAAAGAAAGAGTCACCTTGATAACACAGGAGACCTTCCCCTATTCAAAAGGGTGCCAATAAAAGTGTTTTAGTAAAAAATGAAAAAAATAAAAAAAGGTTATATAAATAAAAAGGCATATAAAAGAGATTAATGTTGAAGATATTCTGCAAGCCTTTTAAGACTAATAGTATAAAACGATCTAGGGGAATATTTGAATCTTAAAGACTTAAGAGATTCTGAATAAATAATGAAAAAAAAAATCTTTGAAACCAGCGCTTTTAAGGCAGTGAGAGACATTATAAATTAAATCTATTTTACATTTTTGCCTCAAACTAATTTTTGCCACAAAAAAAAAAAAGCACTAAGCAAAGAAAAAAGAAATAAGCACAGCCAGGCAGAAGAAAAAAGACAGGAAAGACCAAGGGGGGAGTGGTTTGGGGGGTTTGTACAAAGACCAAAAGGTGTACACAAAATATTGCAAGGGAACTGAGGAGGAGATACACACACAGAGACATTCACACAACTACTCACACACACTCTCAGAGTGAGCGAGAGAGAGGTCTTTGGATCATGAACTGCTTCAAACCTGCATAAAGATCTTGTGTTGTGAATTCCTAAACAGGGAGCCTGGACTAAGGATGAATTATTTATGGCGGCCCTTTGCTCCATGTCAGCGGCTCCACTGGATGAAATGATATTTATGAAGTCCCATGGGCAGGGGGGCAGTTAAAGAGACGGGGGAGGAGGCGTCCTGCTCCGATGGGAGAAAACCAGCCACTGATTGAGGGATGCAGCATGAGAAGATGCTAATAAATGTCCACGGGAGATAGAGGAACGTGTATTCACCAGGAAAGAGAAAAAATGGATTAAGAGAAATGAACATATGGGTTGTGCACAGTATGGACAAATAATTGGTCCTGCACAAAAAAAAATATGAAGAGATGACTGGCTTGGACAGCATTGCACAGCCTCTCATCTCGTTTATGTTCACAGTTTATTTAATCAGTGGTATATCAGCCTAATAGAGCAGACCGGCAGACTGTCTGCCTAACACTGCAGCAAAAATCACCATTCATATTATGGATGCACAATATTTCGGCCACCATATCGGTATCAGCCGATATATGTTCATTTTTTATGTTATCGTTATCGGCCTGATAAGAAAATTTGGCCGATATATCAAAACCAATGAATAATGGATTATTTCTTTCATTTCAGACACTATAGTTTTGAATGGCTTGAAATATGATTGAAATCACTTCAAAAAGGAAAATACAGTTAAGTCAAAATATCGGTTATCAGTATCGGCCAACATTTTCATATTGGTGCATCCCTAATTCATATGTCTAAAGTCGTACCTTCTGCAGAATTTTAAACAAATTTTTCATCACAATCTACCTGCTCTCGTTGCTTCAAACTAGAAAGGCACAGATGTATCGGCCGGACGGTTTTTGATCAATTTGGTTTATTAATTAATGCATGAAGGCACTGAGTTGCATAACGTGTGTTGCATAATAATCCAACATTTATCTCTGGGTAAAATAATTAAATACTTGCTAAAACAAAACGAAATCTACAAAATACAGCAGGACTCGACAATAAGGACTGCCCGGGGCCAGTGTGAACAACGCTCTGGACAATTGACGGAACTGTCACTGTCCCAATCATGCCAGTGCTGCATCTTCACAAAAGTTTATCCTTTGCACGCGTTTAAATAAGTGCAAGAAGACGCGAAAGAGAACTCAATTCTACTCACTGTGAGAGAAGTTTTGTGGGCACACACATCCAAAGTGTACGCCCGAAAAGCTGCGTATTTAGACAGCATGCAAATACTGAATTGAGTTCTCTTTCACTTCTTCTAATTCTCACAAATTTACATCAAAATGCCCGTCTTGGCGAGTATCCTTGTAAACATAGTTGCAAACTATGTTTTAAATGAATGTAAACAGTTGAGAAATAAAACACTTGTGTACCAGTATATTGGATTTTAAAGTTGAATAGTTGTTTGTTAAAATCTGTATCAGTAAATTAAAAAAAATCTTATCGGTACATCCTTACTTTATACTAGTATGACTTGCTCTATGTCACTGGTACATGTATGGTTTATGTCTTCTCACATTTCGCACCAATTGACCCTTCGCGGGGAGTTTGATTGACAGGCGATCTAACCAATCATAACGCTGAATCCGCCATTATGTCTGACAAAGCAGTCAGGGGAGTTAGTAGATTACGTCCGTGGACTTAAACCTAAAAAAAAAATGGTGTGTACTGACGTCTTTCCGCGGTTGAAACAACATTCTTTCTGATGTTCTTTCATGTTTATTTGATGATATAAATTAACTGGCCTAGTAGGAAGAGATGATCTGTTCACAAGCCGCTTATTGATCTGAGGAGCTAAAGCGATCTGTCACGACACATTAAAGAGCCACAAAACGGTATTTATTGTTTAAACTTCTTTAAAAATTACAATATTTGAAATTTGAGAGTTTGTTTCATATCGAAAGTAACCTTCTCTGTCATTTCTGTCGACGCGTTTTCAGTGTCCTCTTTGGTCCGCATGTACCTTTTTCACTGCGCGAGAACATGATGTGCGGCGAGAGAGCGGCATGGCTTGTCGGACATAGCAAAAGTGACTAAAGGGGGCGGGTCTTTGTGAAGGGTCAATTGAGACAGGACTGCCCACTCCAAAATAAAAAATAAAATTAAATATAATTTAAAAAAAAAAAGAACGAAAAATTAAGACTTTTAATGCAATGTAATTACTTCTGTTTTTTTCAAATTCTTATAGTGACATTGCAACTACAAAACAGCTTTAAACAAAACATCCATGTGATTAGTTAAGCTAAGGCTAAACGTTTCTTACTATTATCAATGCTGAATACAGTTTTTGCTGTTAAACAGTTTTGTTGAAATCGTTATACGCATTCAAAAGTTTGCAGTATGCAAGTTATTGATTGTTTTTTTACTTTTATTCAGCAAGGCCAGATTATATTGATCAAAAGGGACAGTAAACGTTACAAAATATTTCTACTGTATATCAAATAAATGCTGTTCTTTTTAACTTTCTGTAAATCAAAGAATCCTGAAAAAAAAAAAATTTAATATTGATAATTGTATTGTATTTTTAATATATTAAAATAGAAAACAATTCTTAAATTGTAATAATTTTTCACAATATTGCCATTTTTACTGTATTTTTGATTAAATAGGCTAAATGCAGCTTTGGTAAGCAGAAGAGACTTCTTTCAAAAACATTAAAAAATAGTTCCAAACTTTACATATATTATAAACTACATTATATTAAAATAAAATAAATTATATAAACATGTTACATTATGAAAAAGTACATTTTAACACATTTAAGGACCAGTAGTTCCACGCAGTCATGGTTTGAGATGAATTCTTGGATTCTTGTGTGCCCATAGTTTGAAATCTTGTGGTTTCTTTCCATGATCTTTTCTTCCATAGCTGAGCATAACATGCACATTATCACCATGTTTCCAAACTCTCAGTGTGGGAGGTGTCAGTCTAAATGAAACAGATTGAGAACGTCCAAACTGAACATGTAAAAATACCCAAGACCACACATGGTACGTTTAATTAAAGAGTGTAAAGATTATAATTTACCCTTGCAATCCCTTTAAAAACCATCCATGCTTGCTAAAAGTCTGCTGGAAAAGTAAAAATGCTGCCAAGCTGCTGACCAACACCAACACACAATGAGAAATAGAAATCCTCTCAAAATAAGGCCCATTTGAATCCGCTTTGAACATTCATGTGCTGTGTTAATGAGAGTTTACATGACTGACTGAGTTCCCTCTTTAAACAACTGGAACATTTTGGTTTTCTTTTCAGTCACTAGGCAGTAACCGGACATTTAGTATAACTATATGTAAGCAGAAATCTATTCTGGCTGAAATGTGTCACTTTTCCATTTCTTTCTTGAGTCATTTGTGATCAGAATCTGATTTTTGCTCCAGACATGATTCTTCATGCACAGAACATCAAAACAAAGAGCATCAAAACACACCATTACCCCTGGGTGAAGAAACGCTCATATCCGAGAACTAATACAATAATGTCTTCCTTGTCTTTTATGACACCATCTCATTACATGATCATTTTTTTTCTCGAGCAGACACAGATTTAGACATCTGATATACAGTATGCTGTACAATCATTATCCATGCACATCTATCAAGCACATAACCCTGCTTATGCCAGCCGCTTATGAAAAACATTCACGTCTGTGGTGCAGCTGAAATATTTGCTTTAACAGCAGTTGTACAGAAGCAATTAGCATACTTCATGGCAATGGGCAAATAGCACAGAATGGAGCTCCACACACATACTCCTCTAAACGTGATTGGTGTGACTTCTTTGAGTAGCTTTTTGAGGTTTACCAGTGTTAACAATAAGTGCAATCATAATTAAGAAAGAATTATGGTTCTTAGTTGTGTCGCAGCAGGCCTCGTCTCCGTGTATCATGAGTTCTGCTTGTCTATTCATAGAACAATGTGCTTTCACAGGGGAAGTGTGTTTGCTACTATTGTTACTGTTAAAAACGTATTGATCATTGAATCAACATTCAAGAGATTTGTTCAAAAACGTTGATTCATCCAGTAATGAAACAAGTGAAGTCTTTATGAGTGAGTCACTGAATCATTCATTCAACCTGTTTTTTTTAAAAAAAATAATTAATTCAAATATTTAAAAAAAATGTTTTAAATAGACTGCAGCACTTTACTTTTTTTCAGAACCTCTAGTAAATGAAATGTTATTTTGTTGAGTTGTCTATTCAGAATTGTGGGAGAATCATGATCTCTATTTAAAAAAAAAAAAAAAAAAAAAAAGTGATTCTCAATGAGTCACGCAGCTCTAATCCCTATGAATTAAGGGTTAGAAATCCCTTCCCACATCAACAGTTTCTCATACATTTTGTGGTACAGAGATGAAAATCATAGAAACTTTAAGTTATCAGATATTACTGACCTTGAGACACATTCATGTGGGTCTTTATGGGTCCTTTCTATGATATCATTTTCTTTCTTTTTTTCTCGTTTTATGTATTTGTATGTTGCTTGCACCAGATGCGATTCAAATGTTTTAAATATTTAAATGTTTTTCAAATATTTATAATTTTTCCACAAAAATTGCTTCTAAGTCTTTTTTTTTTTTGTGAGAAATAATAATACAAGATTACACCAATATTAATAATAAAAAAAATTCGAACTGGATTTTTAAAGTGTTTTTGAATAAACCATCCAGCAACCATCTGCAATGCCCTAGAAACCAACACAAACACCCTTTCTGTAGGTGAAGCAGTGCTATTGTTAACTAAAGCTATTAAAACATTTCGTTAATTGAAATAAAACTAAAGTAAACTATAAATAGGCATATTAGTTGAAAAACTTACATTTAGAAAAATTTTAAATGTTAAACGTTATCTTAAAATGTTGCTTTGGCAATTAACTGAAATAAAGCAGAAATAATAAAAATGTATAATACAGAAATAGAAATATTAATAAAATGTTAATAAAAATAAAATTAAAATGAAAACTGAAAATATGAAAATAAAATCTAATTCAAAATATTAATGAAATGAACACTATAATAAATAATACTAAAACAGCACTGATGGTATGAAGTGTTATTGTGAACCAGTCAATGTCAGAAGGACAGACAGACCTTCAACATTCCCAACAATAATAATGAATTAAGCAAGGGAATAAATGGAGGATAAAAAACCCTCTCTAGAGTGTTCATAATCTCTGTGGCCAGAGAAAATGGTTTCAGAGCAATTTTAGCACATTCTCAATGTCAAACATCAATAACTCCTCCCATCTCCTTTTCAGCAGCCACTTCTACATATTCATGACTCACAGGGATCAATGAGATGACAGAAAGACTGATGGACAGAAGTAATCGCCTTTAGGACCACAATCACCCTGGAAGCCCTGGAAATAATTTCAAGCTTTCTGACGGTTTAAAAGTGTATAGTAATTGAGAGATTTAAAACGAATTTCAAATTATAGAAAATGAGATCCACAAAGCTCAGATAAATGCTTTACTGTAGTCAATATTCAAAAAGTAGAAGTTAAATTAGAGGCACATGATGAGCAGCTGAATTAAGAAATGAATAAACTGCTCTTGTAGAGCTGCCCGATTAATCATTTAAAGATTGCGATGTCGATTTAAACACCCACACAATCTTATTCCTAAATGACAGTGATTGGGCCATGTGTATTAAACCTTAGACATGTACGATCACAGCGAACATTCAGATTTGCATTGGAGCTGCCGCTGATCTAAAGAGAGCGGTTGTCATGTACAAGTATGAAACAGCTTCACAAACACTCTTTTCAACCACACAGTGTCATTATTTTGCAATAAATAAAAAAAAAAAAAAATCACAGAAGTACTGGGATATAAGTTCATAGTTCAGATATAAACGCTGATGTCTACGGTAGTAATCAAAAAAGAGCAAATCACCGAATCGTGCAGATCTAGACTCAGCCTTCAGATAATTTTCATAATTTACATCTGCAATGTTCAAGCAGGTGGTGTATACACACATTACTAAACAAGCACTGTCAGCACTCACTTCTAAAATTAAGTTTTAATAAGCTCCTAAAAAAAATGGAACACCTTTTTGGGCAAAGCGTGGGACTGAAGAGATGTGATTCAGACCAGAGATACCACATTCAGACACAAGAGCTTTTTCCTCTAACAATTGCAGTTAATGGTGGTGGTGAGATGGACATCTGAACACTGGTCTAACATAATGATTCAGGTTCTCCTACTCCCTGAAATGGGAAAAAGTGGAAATAGGTTCTGTTCTCCAGAAGCCCAACTATGCCAGATGAATTCAGACACCTCAGTACAGTGTGATATTACCAACTAGCTCCTTAACGGATCAGTAAACATTTCAGCATATCTTCATACACCTGGTTTATGTTTATGATCCTTAACGGATCAGTAAACATTTCAGCATATCTTCATACACCTCAGAGGTTTATGGGTAATGCTAGTATGTGATAAAATGAGGTGGATGTTTAAACTAGGTAGATCATCTTTAACAGCATTTGTGGTACAATGCTGATTACCACAAAACTTAATTTCTACACTTAATTTTTTGCCCAACATGCTGGGCAGTTTTATTTAACCCAACTATTGTTTAAAACTTACTATATGGCTGGTTTAAAATTAACCCAAAATATGTTGGAAATTAAAAATCAGACAATTACTAGAGGCAACAATATAAATCAAAAGGTGAACATTTATTAATAAATGTTCATTGTTTAATTATTATTCATTAAACTTGTTAATAAATCTTAATTTCCAACATACTTTTGGTTCATTGTAAGCAAGCAATACAGTAATTTTTAAATAATAGTTGAGTTTAATAAAACTACCCAGCAGGTTAGCCAAACATTTAACCCAACCGCTGGGTTAAAACAACCCAATTGCTGGGTTTGTCTATTTTCAACCCAACCTGGCTTGTTTTTAACCCATAATTTTCTAGAGTGTACTTGTCACCTCCTTTTCAAGCTCAAATCCAGGTTACAGTGATGCACAAATGAAAGTGAATGCGGTCAATCTGTAAACGTTAAAATACACACACAGTTTCAATAGTTTCTGGTTTCAATAGACATAAATGTGTGTTAACATGATTTTAGTGTGCAAAAAATAGCATGCTAAACTACACTGTGTAAACTTAAAACCCTAAAACAAATGTTAAATCATTTAAATATCTTAAATAATACAGGTTTAAAAGAGTTAATTTTTATGATTAGCTTCACATTTATGCTATTAAAACCGCTAAATATTGGCCATTTCACTTCCATTTTAAGTACTTCACCATAAGCTCAATTTTTTAAACAAAACAAGCGATAAGTCACAAAAACAAATTGTGGTAATCAGCATTATACCACAAATGCTGTTGATTAAATTTAACTTGTATTTAAACTGGAATATTCCTTTAAGCAGATTTGGGCTGGTATCATATTCCAAATACCAGCCTGACCATCTTATACTGATATGACCTAGCTTTTCCCCCAGGATTCAGAGTTCTGAAACAGATCACCATGAGGCATGCTTTAATTTTCACATTGATTCATCACTTTCTTCATTCGCTGTGGCAGTGCGAGTAAGCCTGGCCAGTTTCTTACATCATACACTTGGCATGTCTCACAGCTTTCCTATTCAACTCTAAACTAGCCATAAATCTCCAGCGCTCATCCAGCCTCCGACCCCACTGCATTGTGTCACTGCTAAAAGAGAAGAATAAAAAAAAAAACCACATGGCTCCTTTAGCACAGCATGAAGGTATCTGAAGCATTGTCCGAGGTGACCTCAACAGAAGAGAGAAGAATTTCTATTAAAACGTCATATCATGACAGTTGGCTTTGTAACACAACAAAGCAGACACCTCCTGACGCACTTGGCTAAACTAACAATAGGAGTAAGTCGGAGTGCGATATGATGTGTCTAAACTCAGCCCTGAACCCAACCGGGATAGTCAATGATGGGAACCACAGTGGAGAGATGTGGGGGGCTGGGAGGGGGATTTGTGCCCTGCAGGACTCAGATGGGGGAGAAACTAGCATCCATTATTAATGGAAGCCGGTTGCAAGGGGAAATGGATCAAATGTGGCTTTTGGTGGAGCTAGTACCTCAAAAACATGAATTATTTGTTGTTCATCTTGAAAGCTTTGTCCTTTTCGTCCTCAAGTCTTTTTCACACTGTCGGCTACAATCTCATTTCAAAAACTGCTCATTTGGTAACACCGCAGAGACCAAAGAGGTCTGACTGGCGCCATATGGAAAGGTAGAGAAAATGCAGAATTAGCATTTCCCAGTATGCAATGCATTTGTAAGGAACGCAAGGTGTCACAAGCGGAATAATTCAATCACACATTATGGTAAATACCCATAAAACATATGGCTGTTTAATGGAGTCCAGGATACAATTATGGTCTTGAACCCCGCGGAGTGACTGACACGGGCTACCACAGCACATTTAATTCAATATAACAAACTAAGGTGTGGTAGATGTGACAGCACATGATGAAGTGACACAAAACAGAGGAGGAGGAGGTGGTGGTAGGGAGGGGGTTGATATTGATTGTACCACCTCCAGTCTGAGATCAGCACGAGCTAGCTGGAGACGTCAGTAAAAATAGAGTGTTTGCAAGCCCAGCGGCTAGCAGTTTACGGTATGTGCCCCCTGGGACGCCAGCGGACACAAATGAGCCTCAAATGAGTCTCCGTTGGTCACGCCACATATTCCACCTCACCTCCATCCCCCATGCCTTCACATAACAACACATCAAGCGCTGATTGAAATTCAAATAGGAGCGCCGCACAATGGGATAGACATAGCGAGGCATCACGCAGGTTCTCAGGGGCCCAATACAGCACAGCTCCAAAACCACTTAACAGCTAGTCAATTTTCCACTGAGATTCTGGAGTGATGTTTGGCGATATGTGATTTCATGGGTGATCAATGCTCCGTATAACATTTCTGATGAAGAAACCCAAAGTGCAAGAAGACGACATCCATTTTTTTGTATTTGCTATTCACCAGAAACACACAAACTTAATGGTCACATTTATTCATTAGCAGAAGGAACTCGCCAGATGAAAATGGACGGCAAAGCTTGAAATTATATTAGGAAAGGTTTACCTTGAGTAATTCAGTTACAAGGGTTCAATAACAACAAACTGAATGAGTTCCAGAGCTCGTCAAGGGCCCAAAATCAATTTGTGCACAGCAAAGCATTAGAAATGAACAAAGGTTTATATTAGGGAAATCTCATTCTGGAGATCATCACTCCAAGCACACTTAAATTACCCTGACTCTAGGATCTCTAAAATATTGAAAGACTAAAGGCTGAATTGAACATCAGTCCAAAAAAAAAAAAAAGATACAATTGCTGTGAAAGGCTGGTGAAGTGATATTAACAAATTTTCATGAGTAAGCACTTGAGATTGAAAGCCATTATAATTTTGAAAGATGTCAGAAAATATGATGGGAATCTAAATTAAATGTTTCAAAAGCAGTATTAACTGAAATCATTACTAATACTATTGCTCATACTTTAGTATGCAAGTCCTGCACCGTCTTTGCTACACATATGAATGATACCAACAAAAATCACTGAAACCAAAACCTAAAGCGAACATAAGGTTTGGTAATTAAATGTAGGCAATTGTGTCAACAGTGTGCTTTTCAGGGTGTCGTGTCCACAGGTGATAAACCAGTCGTAGTAAAGTTCTTCGGCAATGAGTCGGCTCTCAATATTTTGTGGACATGCATAAGTCGATGTTTAAAAAAAAACCCTACCCAAGACAAAGCCAATAAAATTAGACCAGAGTGCAACCCAATGGCAGTTTTGTTAATATTAAGAAGCAGATCCCCACACTCATCTTCTCAAATGGCTCGGGTATTGCAGAGCACAGTTTATGTGGATCCCGCCGCTGCTGCACGTACCAGTTTTCGATTTTCTTTCCTTTTTTTTTTTTTTTTTTTTTTTTTGCTGTTTTTGCATAAAAATACAAAGTAATGTCATAAAACTCTAGGGCCTGGTTTTACAGACAGGGCTTAGCCTAAGCCAGGATTAGGTCTTAGTTCAATTAGGATTTTTAAGTAGCTTTTATAAACATACACTTTTTTCAGTTAAAACCGCTCAAACATGCAATTTAGTCTAGGACTAGCGTAAGCCTTGTCTGTGAAACCGGGGGTAGATGGCGCAAGCTGATAGGCCCTTAAGTCAATCTCCTTGCAATCACGTCATTCTCTATAGGCCACATTGGTTCCTGCTGTACCAGTAGCCAATGAGTTCACTGCTCAACCTTCAAATACTTGGTCAGCATTTGCTCTAGCAGTTGTAGCGCGCTTTCAGAAACCCTCCACCTTCCCCAGCTTCACCTGTATAGATCTGCTAAGGGTAATTCATGTATATTTTGTATAGCAGCAGCATGTCTTACTTGCTCACAGCAGCGTGTAGTGTATGTATTGGCAGTAGCAAGTCCCGTACTACTAACCAACAGCAGCAGTGTAGCAGATCTATTCTGCCAAGACCAAACATTGTCATCATATCCCATTACCATGCCAAACACTCAAATATATATATGTGTGTGTGTGTGTGTGTGTGTTACACTACCAACAAAAACATTGCACAAATAACCAAAACATTTCACAATAAAATTATATTCACGAGCACTAAGGCTCATTCATACTGCTTCCACAGGGGGCTGTTCACTGTTTACTGGCTGCAGATAGATGTGAGGCCCAGACTTCCTAATGGCTTCCTGTATTTCACAGAATAGCTTCCTCTCAGGAAATTTTATCAATACAAGCCGCTTCAGCACTGACCAAAAATCACAATACACAAGTCACCGACTTTAATTAAAAGCGATTAAATGTGCTGAAGGCATGCTTCCACTAAGACCAATGAAATGAGGCATGAAGAGCATAAAAAAAAAGAATTAAACTGGAATGGGTTTACTGAACTAGAACCAGGATTAAGTGAAAAAATTCATCTAATCTCACACAAGACCGAAAAGACAAATCTTTTTCATATCGCAATATTGCGATCTAATCAAAATAAAAGTGTTGAAAAACTACTAAAAGAAATTACTCGAGGAGAGTAGACATCATAAAGCAGAATGGAACTTTTGACCTACTGGAGAATATTACAATCTCTTTAGATAAATGGGGCATAGAAGAATATGTCTGGAGCCCGTGGGCTCAATGCAGGCAGGCACAAGCGAGCGGTCCAACCCTCATTAGAAATTAATTACCACTGTAGTCAGCGTGGGGCAGCCATACAGTCACTATGTATCTAAGGCTTTACCCAGGGGGAGCAATTGAACCCCTGACCCCCCTCTTTTCGGCAAGTAATATGCGACACCACCCTGACCGTGAATTACTGGCCCAGCCATGCTGGGAATGCAGGCAGCGGCAGTAAGACTATGAAGTGGGCTGGTGTGGGTGGGTCAGCCCGGTCCACTGCTCAGTGAATTGTATTATCCTTTAGGAATTCCTCAGTGAAACAGTCTCACAAGCTCAACATGTATAGACAATTCCATGAGTGTTTATTTTGCCCCCAAAAAGACGTAAAGGGTAATGACTGCGATATCATCTGATTGCAACTGCTAATTATCCAATCATCAAGTTATTGTGTACATTATGTTGCCTAATTCACATGAAGTGGGGTGATAGTCTAAGTGTCTAAAGGTGAGAAACGGAAGATATAAGAGTTTTGTATAATTACCATCCATAAAAAAGATCCTGCAATAGTGGCTTCCTGTAATTGCTTTTTGATTAACATAATGGGCCTGATACTAACTCTGAAAATCATGGGCAAGTTCTATCTCTTCCAAAATGGTCAAATTACCAATATCAAACCTTATTATAAAAAGGTGAGAGACAACATAAATGAGAAAATTATTATTTGTGTATCTTGGATAAAAGAATCCCAGGAAGGTTTTCCCTCTGCTTTGAAAAAAGGCCTTCTTAATTTAGCCAAAAAGTTAATTTGATTCTTTTTCGAGCACATAAGTGAAATGGGGCACATTTGCATAGGTCTGTATCAGCAATTACTTATTCCTAGGCCCACATGTAAATCTGAATGAAAAAGTTCTGCAGAATGGATTTAAATAGTAAAATGTGTTAAACTGTTGAAAGTACTACCATCTTACTTGCTGAAAGCAGACTATCCCAATCCTGTACTAACTACTACCATTTTTGTTACCTAAATATGTTCAGTGATCCATTCCATGCGTTGCATACTCAGGTGTGTTTAGAACTTTCCAACATTAAATCATTTTTTCACTAACAAAAAGTTGAATAAAGGGCATATTTCATCACTTTTTTTTCTAATTCTAAGAAACAGAACAAGATTTTTTTTTTAGCCCCATCTTAATTGGCTGAAACTTTTTTGAAATGACCGTCTGAATTGGAAAACTGTGGAGCTTTCTGTAGGCGTATTATTCCACAGGTAGCTGGTCAAATGTGCGTGTTCATCAAGTCTTTTCCATAAATCAGCTCATTAGGCATAAAGTAACAGCTGGCCTCCCCTTAATGATGCCCCCTCCCATACGAACACGCTCGCTGGGATCATGTGACACGTGTCCAAGGATCCAGTGCTGGAATGTCAAGCCTACTCTGCAGGTGCTTTTCTGGCTTTATCTTCTTTTCCTGGCTTTTTTCTCCAGCTGCATTTATCCATCACAGGGTCAGAGGTCAATTCTTGAGGTCAGGGACCCAGAGCAGCTGGTTTCCATCACTCCCCTCACTCCTAACCATCGGGAGGAAATTCTTCATATCTCATCTTGCATGCACTGCAGCTGCAAGACTATCTAGAAGTTATAAATGCAACCACCCAGAACAAAACCACCCAAACTGACTTACCCCATAACAATGCGCAGAAAATGTAAATACATACAAAGGGGTCCTTGATTATGACAGTACCTTATGGCTCTTTGACATCTATTATTTCTACAAAGGTGCAGATCTCACAATCACAGAAGCACCTCTATCCACCTTTCAAAGACTCATTTCAGCCAAGATATACAGTATTCACAGCACATGATGTAATCTCGGCTAACATCAACTGAGAGATTCTGTACTCATTTCACGTTATGAAATGCATAATTAACATGCATTTCAGACATATTCAGAAAAAACATCTTAAAAACCATTTCTTTGAGTGAAAACCTTGACAAATCCTGCTTTTATATGTCAAATAAACAGTCAGAATATTCTGCCATTTATTCACCCTTATGTTATTCATAAATGTATGTTTGTTTTTTTCAATGAACAAAAAGGGAAAAATTTTTGATGTTTTCAATTTAATTACAACAAATCAGGACAGAAGATTACAGAAGTGTTGTGATACAACTCTTGCTATATTTTCCAAGCTTTCAGAAGCCAAATGATAGCTTTGTGTGAGAAACAAACTGAAATTTAAGTCGATATAGACTGAAAATCTTGGGTCCTTTATCAAAGCTTGAAAGCTCCAGTTCACATTCATTGTAATAAGAAATAAAGATCAATTATTCAAGTTTTCCAGTTGTGTGTCTTATATGAATTTTGAGCCAAGTAAACGATATTAAAATGTACAATTTCCAAATGAACTACAGATTTAATGATTAGTAACACTTGGAAAATAGGTTACTAATTTAAGAAAAAAAATGCACTGTTTAAAGTTCGAGTCAAAGCATTCCATTTTCCACGCTTCCTTGGTTAAGCAAATGAAGGAGTGTTTGCTTTTCAAGCAGGCAGGTACTGTATGACAAGCCCTTTCTGGATCTTTGCGATAAACCAGAAGCCAACCTCAGGATGGCGTGTCGAGAAGATCTTAAGCGCAGTTTGAGCTGCCAAGAGCCACAAGCCGAGTTCAGGCAGGCTGGCACTGATGTTGAGCTTTTTCACAATCAGTCTTCAGTGATACTTCTACAGGCTTCAGCTCTCTGCCACACTATGAGACCTTTTCACAGAGACGTGAGGGAAGGCCCCGCAGTGCCCGTCATCTGCGTTCAAGCAATGTGCAACAACAACAATAGGGTGCTTCAATCACCTTCAGTGGTTTCACAGCTTTAGTCTACCGGGACGCTTGGCACAGATATCAGTTCATGCTGCCGTTACTCACATTTAACATTTACTGCTGAGAACAGGGAACCAAATAAAGGGAAATACAGCACAAGTTAGCTTGTCAGCATATTCAGCAGGTGTGTAGAGACTGTAATGACCGTTCCTTTTAGGTTTTGTGATTAAACGAAATGCTGCAAAACAGGCCATATAGAAAGCAGACCCCATTTCATGACAGCTCAACTAGCAGCAAAGAAAGATAGGAGAGAACAATACTAATTAACATACCCATGGTCAGAAAGAAGAACGAAAGCTAAACATTGGAACAATTTGGGTCAGCGATAAATGAGTTTCAGCTGGACTGAGCAGTGAACAGCCACATGCAGTTTTGCACATGGAAAAAATGGTTTCCCACAACAGAGAGCTCATATTTGCTCCAGTTCATTGGTATGGTACGGACTGTGAAATATGCTAAATGGTATGTACAATGGTTTGTACAAATGTACAAACTGTGGGAGTTGCGGAGAACTGTGTATTGCTAAATGGTAACTAGAGCATTCTGGGTCACTCAACGGTTCACCATCAGGACTCCGGGCCCTACATTTGACTCTGGACCTCCTTCAACTCAAGTGATTACAATTCTGGCCAATGCCGGTAATTATTTTAATTTTATAGCCAAAATTAAAATTATATATACTGTAAACCCAAATAAGTTTCCAAAACTCAAAAAATCTGAGGTAAACCAAGCCAAAGACTATAGAATAACACAAGACGCGTCACTCGCATTATTATGAATGGGAGAAAGTGCAACGCACAATATGGTGGAATAAGTCCCGCCTTCTAAATAAGAGCTAATCGCCAATTGGTAAAGTCGTCGCGTCACTGCAGCGACCGTTAGAAGCTCCGGTTTGTATTGAAACAATCAGACACACGCCTCCGAAATGAGACATGAGACGCGCATTCAGGATTGCGCATGCGCATTAGCTTTATCCAGCCTGGAAAATACAGTTTTTTGTCATGATTCGAGTGTTTAGAAACAAAATGTATGAGACAGATGTTGTCAGATTTCATTGGTGATTTCAAATATGAAATTTAATCGAAAGCTTGGCAAAAAGCTTTGGAGAATCTGATGTTTCCCCATTCAAAGAGATAGGAGCTGCACTTGCATGCCCGAGGGGCGTTTCAAAGATGGCCGTCGAGTGAAATGACTTGTCTTAAAGGGACTTTGACAAAGCTCATGCTCCACTCATCACCATGATGGTAAACCCTCCCCCATAACCAAACATAACAGAAACTCTTCTAAATTAGCTTAGCAAAACATTAAACACTACTAAATCTCCCACTTAACAATAATTTTGCACAAAAGCATTATATAACACTTATTTTTAGAATTTACTCTCGCTTTTGAGTGACATGGCAAAGCATGCTGGCCCAATTTCATTTAAATTTAAGTTTAAAAGAAACAAGTTCATTAAACTCAAAACCATGAAAAAATTCAGATTACCTCAAATGTGTCAGTTTCGTGAACTCATAAAAGTTAATTTGTGTGAACTAATTTGTTAAGTTTGCCCTACTCAAACCAATTATTTTGAGCATTAGGGAAAAATAATAATAAAACAAAACACTAGAAATAAAATTGAGTACATTTAGGCATCACAAATGGATATTCGTTTTGAGAACCATTAAAAATTCAATTTAATTTTTGTGTTTTAAAAGATAACCTGTAAAAGCAAAGGTAATCTAAATGTAAAAATATAATGCATATTGCATAATTAAATATATAATATCAGTTGATATATACCCAATACCAATACTATTTTTTAAATAATGCATGAAACAAGGGGTTTGTTCAAATCTGTAACCCTATGTATGAGAAATATTAATAGTGTTGTTTGTCTTAGCTAATAAGTGCTGTAGAATTACTCATAATTGGAGCCTTTTACATACCATTTAATATTAGCATAATTGTAAATTTGTGAGGGTCAAAACAATCACACCAACAGAAAGATAAATGGCTTATCAGAAACTCTAGTTGGATTTTGCTTCACTTCACCGAGTACGAGCATTCATATCACACATGCATCATAATCTTCTCCAGCTGCTGAGGCTGGCAAGAGACACGGCACAATTCACCCGCAAAGAGAGATCCACTGGGAACTGCAACCACTCAGATCCCAAATGAGGGTGTTGACCACCAAACATTCCGTAGGCATGACCATTTCATCGGAATTCCTTCAACAACAACAAAAAGCCATACACTAACTGGTGTGTATTTGCGTAGACTGGTCATTTTCTCAAATGCTACACTAAAATAGTGCACTCAGTAACATAATGATACACTACTGATGGTAATGGAGCAGAATTGACCGGGGTTGGCTTGGATCGTCAGAAATCTTTCCAATAATCTCATACAGCGGAAGCTCACCATTTCAATAAATGGACTCAAATTTTCACAAGTAGTCCTAACCATTTATACCTCAATTTAGAGACCACCAAAAAAAAATGCTGGTGAATAGTCTGTGCTGACGTTAAGGCTTTCTGACACAGCCAATAAACGCTAGCTTGGAATGAAATATTTGAGCCTACATACTGCATACTATATACTGTACTATTTTTTTAAGTAATAATTGAAACAGCATGCATCATTGAACATTTCAAACTGTAGCAAGCTAAATTGTTGCCATATGATCTCACTACGTGCCATGTTTAATCCACAAAATATTCCCATTTTACGCTCCAATTTGGAGTCATTTGACTGTCTGATCTAATGATGAGTCAAGAAAGAGATAAAAAAAAGGAAAGAATATATTGCCTGAATTTTTCTGCTATCTAAATGGGAGGTCAAATCAAGTGCATTGCATTCTGGGATAAAGAATGAAGTGTGCTCCAGTTGGATACTCCTTATTTTGCCAAAAGTAGAACATCATCCATTCCATTACATGCAAAGCAATATGCAGTATGCCATTCCAAACATACCAATACACTGCCATATCGCTTAGTACAAGGACACTGAAAGGGTTTGATTGTCTCACAAAGAAACCCAAATTATGTTGACAAATATCAGGTCAAATTATTAACCAGCACTTTTGCCGCTAGTGCAATAAACAAATAACTCCATCAATCATAATCCATTTACATGCTGCTATCAAGCCTTCATTTGCACATTAGGCAATTAGCCAAGAGCCCATTGTCCATCTAAATTAATAAAGAACATCGAAGGCTAGATCTCTCAGCTGGAGCTTATTCTGATGCCCTATTTCCAGCAAGATTCAATTGCTGACAATACTTAATTTGTTACTGTGATATTGATCCTCTTTGTTCCCTGACATCTGAAAACATGCAGCTGCAACAGTAATGATGACTTTCGGATAATGATTATAATGCAATGGACAGCTATATGGCCAAACAAGCTATTGCGCTGACGGAATATTACCAACAAAGACATCCATTTATCTACAATTACAATATACATCTGTCCACATACTGTGAGTATCAAAATACAACACAGCCCTAACAAAAAGCTATCTGTATTGCCATAGTACCTTTTTTTTGTTACAAAAACAATGCTAACACTTTAATAGTGAATATGTGTTCCCCATACTAAAGGATTGGCTCACTTTAAAATGAAAATTACACGTTATAAAGTAAAATAACGGCCAAATTAATTCTATTTGTGTAGAATCCGTATGGCCGTTTGGACGGAAGCTAGTTATTTTACTTTATAACTTGTTAAATGTGGAGTACGCTTATGATGGATGGATGCACTTATTTGAGCTTCAAACAGGTGGTTTTTATGCACTACCATTATAAAACTTGGGAGCATCAGGGTGTTTATTAATACAACTCCAATTGTATTCGTCTGAAAGAAGAAAGTCACCTAGGATGGCTTGAGGGTGAGTAAATAATGTGGTAATTTTCATTTTAAAGTGAACTAATCCTTTAACTACGACTTTTCCCTCAATAAACTCCTAATTTACTGCTTATTAATAGTTAGTAAGGTTGTTAAGTTTAGGTATTGGGTTGGATTAAGGGATGTAGAACATGGTCATGCAGAACAAGGCATTAATATGTGCTTTATAAGTACTAATAAAAAGCCAATATACAGGCTAATAACCAACTAGTTAAAAGTGATATTTGTTCCCCATACTGAAGTGTTACTTCCCAAAAAAGAATATATATATTTCAATCAAACAAATTTGATATATTGCTACTTCAGCATTCTTTTTGTTCACAGTTAAGCGTTTCACAGTTGTTTACCAGTTGTAGCTTATTTACATTTTGTGCATGAAACAGACGCTGATGAGGTCAAAATACATCATTGGAGAAGAGCTAATTAAACGTCATTTTCAGTTAATGGTTTCTTCCCTCCAAAACTATTTTGGCTGAAACCAAAAAAGTATTGTTTTTGCCAAATATTATCAGTTGCCAAAATCCGGTGCATCACTAATATACTAATATCAATATTCTTACACTAACTTAACTTAATAACCAGGTATATAGCCTATATAGAACAGAAAAAAACACTATCTGTGTTAGAACAACACTGTGTCCTTTTGTTCAGGTTTTGCAAGGTCTGTGCAACGAAGGCCTCTGCGAAGGAAGCAGATCTCTTACATCGCTGAGTGGTTGCAGACAAGGTTGTGAGGGTGTTTATACAGTTTAGCATGCTGTTTACATTGTCCGCAGGGAAGCCATCAGCACACAGTTCTCTCCCAACAGGATTATGCAGATAAGATGGGATGCAAATTGGATGCAATGACAACTTTTTAAAAAAAAAAAAAGACAAGCCCATTTCCTTTCCAGCGCAACAAAAAGTTGGAACGCTGTTATCGGCGAGATCTAGGTGACCTAATCTTTACGAAACTGCCTATGGTTCACATTTGTGCACTTCAGGACCTCAAAAAACGTGTTTCAAATAAACACATATTTTCAGAAGGGGACCCCACAATTAGTAACTTGAAACTCACTCTCCGCATGTAGGTCCAATTCTCTGGAATCAATCAAAACTCCCAAAGGAACTCCCTGTTCCCCCCTTAATCTCCTGGTTTTATTACTTTCCAGACAGAGTCTGCCCATTCCACCCAGCCCCCCATTCCTCTCTTTTGTACTGATCTCCAGCAAAGCCTGTGATTTTTTACCACAGCACATTGCTTTTCATGCAGCAGAGCAGCTTTCATCAGCCTCTGCACGCAAGACAGCCCAGCCGCAAACTCCACTACAGTCTGCTTTCACCGTACGTGATCCTAATGAACAAGCACACAAACTAGTGAAAACATGTTGCCAATACTAATCAAAGAGTTAACTGATGCATCATGCAAATTAAATGTGAGCCTTGTCATATTCAATATGAACAAAGATTATGATCTATGCTCCGAAGCTAAAGGCATATTTACACAGCTGAGTTAAGGCTGATCTGTGCCGGCTACATATTCTGTGCAAAAAATGCAATACAATGGAAAGTACTAAAATAAAAAAAAATGGTAGATCTGACCCAGCTTAGTCCCTGCATCAAAGGCACCTCTGATGCTGGTTTGGCTTTGTGTAAATGAAGTGCAATCTTAAACTTTGCCATTCTCGTGTCAGAGTATAAGTGTAATTTTTTATATTCTTGTTTAAAAAAACAATTTCATTTTGTATTATTTCAGGTATTACAAATGCAATGTCAGTGTAATTGCATTTATGCCACCTTAAAGCATCTTTTCTGGTTATGTATGCCGCTTCTATGCAGCATTATATTCATAAGCAATAGTGTTTTTTGTCCTAGGTATGTTTTTTGTTTGCTTCCAAGCAGGGGAAAGTAATTTATTTTCATTCGTTCAACCCAGAACTCTACACACACCAAATTAACCAGGGTAAATGTTCTTCTTTCCAAAATACCTTTCTGTTTTCTTTCAAGTGTGCAGTCAAAAACAAATGCACTATTCACCTTCTGGCATGTACACAAAAAAATATGCTTTGATGCAAAAGATCTATGATTTCATAAGGGTCAGTGTCTGTACATGACACTCCAACAGTGCGTGGAAAAAACACTCTTTAGGTTGTGGTTTCCACAGACATTAGGTTATTAGCCTATAATTAACTAGATTTAATTTACTTATTTACTTCCACGAGGCCGGTTTGGCGACTCATTATTTGATGAAGGAATGGTTTTCTATTCAGGTGAAAATGTGAAGGTGTTAATGCAGAGCACACCTTTGCAGTTAAAGAGCAAATATAAAGATTAAAAGGTGATATTTCGCATATGTTTTGATTTATGATGCTGTCTGAACGGTGTGTGTGTTCGACGAACTGGATAAAATCATCGATTTTTGTGTTAGTTGTCTAAGTTAGTTCAGGTGAAAATATTAGTCACACACTCATTCCTACACTTTCATATATTTTCACAGTCGAGTAACAGACAGCGGGTCGCACCGCAGAAAGTTTTAATGCTCTTTAATCACAGTCTTACCTTTTTCAGCATGTGAAACCGTGATCGTGAGGCAGAAAAGAGAGAGGAGCAGCCGGGCTCCCCGCTCCGCCATCACTTTAAACACAAATTTAAAAAAAAAAGTGTGAAAAGCCTCGGACACAATCCGTATTTAAAATCCCTCTGATCGCGCGCACGGATCAGTTCAGCAGTGTGAACACATCCGGAACGAGTAACTTCCGAAAGTTGCCGAAGGAAACATGAAGCACGGTGAGCAGAGACACGATCCGCCGCTTTAAAACTTCAACAGGCGACCGAGGAAAATCAAAGTCAATCCATATTCCCGAGATTAAACCAAAGCCGAGCTGGAGAGGAGCGAAATGAGAGGCGTCAGTGCAGACATAATGTGTAAAGGTGAAGAGAGAGAGAGAGCCAGTCCGGACGGTTGGAGATATTTTTCACTGATCTCAGAGAGAGAAAGAGAGCAGCAGGAATTCAGATCGGAACCTGGGAAAACCGGAACTGGATTTAAAAGAGATTAGGATTGATCTGATATGGCCATCACAAAAGCCTGGAACGGCTTTTACATTTCACCCATCGATTTGAAGTCTTGTTATAGGATCTTTTGAACAATTTAAGGATTTAGTTCAATATTAAGATGTTTAAAATATTTGATTGAAAATATAAATTGATTATTGATCAGGTGATCTGTTTTTTTTTTAAACCTTTTGTTATCAATATTGTATATTGTACTTTTAAAACATAACTTCAGACTTAACTTAAATTTATAAGCTTAAATAAATACAATTATTTGTTGAACAAACATTAAGGCATCCAGTTGCAAATGATCGAGTTCTTGGGTTAAAAAAACACACAATCAATGTCACAAACTAGTTTTTCTTGTGTCTCTTTATGACTGAAGTTGTGCCATTGTGCTAACCATGTCCATTCACACTCATGTCATATATTATGTTCATATATGAATAATTTATCAGAGACTTCCAAATACTAGCCTATGAAAATGTAACTGGCTCCAATGCTAATTACCAACATTCATATTTTAAATATTATTTCTAAATTATTTTATATATATATATATATATTTTTTTTTTTTTTTTTTTCATTGAAAGTTTTTTTTTTGTGGACTTTTAAAATGTAAACGTTGTCCTCAACACTTTCAATGATAGAAACAAAAATCAATCAATCAATCAAAAATCAATCTTTGTTTCTATCAATGATAGAAACAAAAATCTGCTCATTCAACTGCCACTGAAAAATGCAGCACATTGTCAGATCTGCTCTGGATATAGTCACCTGTAAGAGCTCCATCTACTGGCAAATTTACTGATATACAAGAATGGACTGTGGTACAGAACATGGTACTGAATGATTACCATATTCATTATGCCATGGTACAGTATTTACACACTCTAAAAAATGCTGGGTTAAAAACAACCCAAGTTGGGTTAAATATGGACAAACCCAGTGATTGGGTTAAATGTTTGCCCAACGAGCTGGGCAGTTTTATTTAACCCAACTATTGTTTAAAAATTACTATACGACTGGTTTAAAATGAACCCAAAATTAAACACATAATTAAAAATCAGACAAGAGAAAATAATAATAATCAAAAAGTGAACATTTTATTAATAAGCAATTTAATAACTGTTTATTGTTTAATAATTAAACATATTAATAAATGTTAATTTCCAACAAGTTTTGGGTTAATTTTAAGCAAGCATTTTTAAACATAGTTGAGTTAAAACTACCCAGCAGGTTGGGCAAACATTTAACCCAATCACAGGGTTAAAACAACCCAGTTGCTGGGTTTGTCCATTTTTAACCCAATTTGGGTTGTTTTTAACTCAGCAGGTACTTGAAATGGTACATGTCTTAAACACATTTCATGGTCCTTTTTTAGTTAGAAGACTGATTCTCCAAATAAATGTTGTGTTTTGTAAAGAAATTTGATTGTAAATTCTTCACTGAAAATGTTGTCTTGTATATTATTTCATCGTTGGGGTGTGATCAGGATATTAGGGACATTTCTCACACTGCTCACCTCAGTAATTATTATATTCACCTCTAGTGTATTACACGTTATTTGCTGTGGTGAAATTTGCAGCAATGTACAGGATGAGGCACCGGGTGTTATTTTATGCTAATAGTGATATGGGATCTCTACTGCTGATTAGCTTAAACCTTTGGGATCACCTCAATCTGTTCCTTATCCAAAACAGAGAAAACCTCCTTGCTTTCTGCAGGAGTCTTCAACAGATATTTGTTCCTGTTTACACAGAGGTGAAAGGATGAACGTTGGAATGATGGACAGAACCGAGTTGTATGTCTGCATGGCTACTTTCGTATTTTTCTCACTTGGTGGCTAAAGGATTAAAGCACTTGGCAGTGAAACTGCTGAGGATTACAGGGATTAATACAGGTTTAGAAAACGCTGGCGGAATTAATCTGATCACTGTAAGCACTGAGCCTTATTAATTTAAGACAGATTATTTGGTTGTGGACGGGGACATCATAAGCCATATGGGCACCATGTTTGCTGAATGGCCAGAATTACAGCCCACAGACTCATCCTGATGCAGGTTCATATATCTTCACCTTCTGAGCCTTTTTATGTTGATATTTCATACTCGCATCTTTGCAAATCTCTTCTATGGTACTCTTCTTCTTTCCAAAATAAAAAAAAAGTGTTAGTTTACCCAAAAATAACAATTAACAACAAAACAAAAAACAAAACAAAAAACAAAAAATTGTAGTTAGTAACATAATCTATTACATTACACTACACTTTTTAGGTAATATAATCTGACTACTTTTGGATTACTTTTAGATTACTTTTGACAACTCGTTTATCACATTGAATTGAATATGATAATGTTGTACCATATTGATATAAAAATACAAAGAGAAAGAAAATATAATCCATTATTTGTTATCAACAGCATGAAGTGCATTAAATGTTATATTACATAAAAAAAGATTTAGGGAGACTCAATCAATTATGATTGATTTACTGCCATTGTGTAAACAATATGTAATCAGGTGATCAATAAAAATGTAACCACAGTCTGATTAAGAGTATTTTAAAATGTAATTTAATCTAATTACGAGTTAATTTTTGGAATCTAATTAAGTAATCCAGAACTACAAATATATATATATATATATGACATACAAGTTTCAAAATAAACAAAATTAAAGGTGCTTTATGTAAGAATGACAGCTAGTGGCTGAAATGGGTACTGCAGTCCAAATTCAAAATATTGTTTGCCCCGCCCCCTCCTCCTCAGACTCCATACTCACGCAGGTTGCTAGTTTGAAGACACGCAACAGGAGCGAGCTCAATTGACATTGGAAGGCGAGGAGACTTACACACTGTAAGATAACTAGTTGATTTATTGATTTATGATGAGTTGATATCATGTTTTAATATGTTCCCGTTCATAGAGATTTTTAGATAGATGCTGAGGCTTTTTAGGTCGGGTAGAATCTGTGATCTCTGACCCAGTTTGTTCGCTGGCTTCCATGGCTGCAATTCGCTGCATGTGTTTTCTGCCAACTGGCAACCCGGGGTGGTGAAATACTATTGGGTAAATTGGCAACGTGCGGTCTTGCACAGACCAAAACAAAAACAGAAATTCTGACAGGGAATGCAAATTTCAAAGTAAAATAACTGGCTGTAGCAATGGTTTTCAGAGAAACGATTATGTGAACTCAGCATGTTTAATAAATATCTGCAAACATATTATGGTATTTTTATGCTTTAGTAAGTCAAAAACTTGCATAGCGCACCTTTAAAGGGAACCTATTATGCCCCTTTTCACAAGATGTAATATAAGTCTCTGGTGTCTCCAGAATGTATCTGTGAAGTTTCAGCTCAAAATACCCCACAGATCATTTATTATAGCTTGTCAAATTTGCCCCTATTTGGGTGTGAGCAAAAACATGCGATTTTTGTGTGTGTCCCTTTAAATGCAAATGAGCTGCTGAAGCCGGCCTCCTTTCCAGAAGAGGGCGGAGAATCTCACACAGCCAAAATGAGGATTGTCAGTAACGGTGTTCAGCCTTACATTGTTCAAACCGGAGTCAGACACTGATGGAGAGACTCATCTGGACGTTTCTGAATGGTTAGTGGATAAATTTATATAGTTGCTGTGGAGTTGATTCAACTCATCGACTAGCATGTGTCATGTTAATCTTTTGTGCAAAACCCATATGGACGCCCAATATACATAGCGTACCTGTTTGCCGAAGTCATACACACCAGGATAACGTTTATGATTGCTATCAAATGCTGTGAATGGACTAATATTTTTTTACATTCAATTGCAATTGACATGCAGTTAAGTGTCTGAAAACATTACACTCAGTTTGCAGTTAAGTATATTCTTTGAAAGTATATTATACACTCTTTTTAAATGTATGCTGAAGTGTAGCCTTCTTCTGTTTCACAAGGACAGGCAAAAAGGAAGATGATTTATAATGGCATGATACATATTGGACTGATTGAACCATTTCCTAATGGTAATAGATTCTCTGTTCAGATGAAGAGATATAAGAAAGAAAGCAGCTCTTTATATATAGCAGCTCTTATGAGCCTCTTAAAAGAATTCTATGGCAGATCTAAAGGTGTCAGAAAATAAAAGCTCAGGCAACTTCTAATGCACTAATGAAATGCATTAAAGGATTAGTTTACTTTAAAATGAAAATTACCCCAAGATTTACTCACCCTCAAGCCATCCTAGGCTTATATGACTTTCTTCTTTCGGATGAACACAATCGAATATATATTAATAAATATCCTGATGCATCCGAGCTTTATAATGGCAGTGAAAGGGAAGAATGAGTATGAAGCTCAAGAAAGTGCATCCATCCAAAGCAAAACGTACTCCAAACGGCTCCGGAGGGTTGATAAAGGCCTTCTGAAACGAAACAATGCGTTTGTGTAAGAAAAATATCCATATTTAACAAGTTATGAAGTAAAAATCTAGCTTACGCCAGACCGCCTACGAAGAAAGCGTATACTGACGTCATTTCGTGTTACGCTTTTTTTGTAAGTTGAATATGGAGGCGTAGGATGTAGCGTAAGCGTTTTTAACTGCAAGAGTTTTACACTTTCTCCGTAAGTTGAATATGGAAGGCAGTCTGGTGGAAGCTAAATATTTTACTTTATAACTTGTTAAATATGGATATTATTCTTACACAAACGGCAGTTTGACTTTGGCAGTTTGATACACGCTCCGAACCACTGATTCGAAACAAAAGATTCGTAAATCTTCGAAGCTTCATGAAGCAGTGTTTTAAAACCGCCCATCACTAGATATTGTTGAAAAGTCGTTATTTTGATTTTTTTGGCACACAAAAAGTATTCTCGTCGCTTCATAACATTAAGGTTGAACCACTGCAGTCACATGAACTGTTTTAAATATGTCTTTAGTACCTTTCTGGGCATTGAAAGTGTTAATTGTCTTGCTGTCAATGGAGGCCTCACTGAGCCATCGGATTTTATCAAAAATATCTTAATTTGTGTTCTGAAGATGAATGAAGGTCTTACGGGTGTGGAACGACATGAGGATGAGTAATAAATGACATCATTTTCATGTTTGGGTGAACTAACCCTTTAATGCATGTATTTTATTATGGTTTTGCTTATATGTTTATAGACAGAAATAAATAATAAACTCTTTCAGTAATAATATTATATTGCATATATCATTTTTAAAACAGACTACATGCAGTGAGGTCTGTGTTTGTAAGCCATATACTCTCCCTACACCACAGATTTCTCTCATGATGGTCAGGGGCTGCAGGTACTGAATTCACTTTGAAGTGGCACTTAAAGCATGCTACAACATGGCAGTGGTTTTGACACAAATCCCTTTCCTTCTCAGGCTGGCTTATGAATATGATCTCAGAAGAACAGAAGTTTTCAAACAGTAAATCCTTGAATTTGTCTTAACTTGAAAGTACTTCAAAGCAGAGA